>JAKCWG010000655.1:0-370656 GCA_021464415.1 Lonicera japonica
TTTGATTGTAGAGGAGGATTCTATGAGCAATTTATTTTTGTGTTGTTGGTAAAAAATTATTGTTTAGTGTGTTCAGTGAATAATAAATTATGTCTAACTCCAACTAGAAACAATTGACTATACTATGGATACAACTAAAACATATGAAGAACTTTTCAGATTTACAAACGTAATTTAATTAAAATTCAAATAAATTAATTTTTGAAATTTGAATCTAAAAATATATTGTTACAGAAGATAAAGGTCATAATAATCTGCAAAGATAAAACCCAACAAAATATGAAATTGAATAACAATGGTCAAAGGGCGAGACTGTAAACTAAAAAATTAATGTTAAAAATGGAAAAATAAATATTTTAAATTCAAATTACTATTTATCTTTAAATTTGGGCAATGAACTAATTTCTAAAACGAATTCGGATAAACGAAAAACTATTCAAAAATCATCGGGTAAACACTAAAAGCCCTTATTTTTTGTGCAATGAATCATTATTAGAGTGTTGAGAAAATGTGCATGCCATAAGTACTATTATTTATTCACACTTTATGCATTTAACTTGAGGATAAAACCTCTAGTTTGAGTATTATATAACTACACATATTTCTTCACAAAATTAATTACACAAATAACTATATATTTTTGTGGGATAACTATCCTTCACAAATATTATAAATATAAATATATATGTTTTCTGAAATTTTATAATTAAGATATTTGAGGAAAATTAATACATTTCTATTATCAATGTGAAAATACGAGTGCTTTACTAAAGATGAATTTTAAATTACGAAATTCATCTATCGGAATTTGAAGTTACAATTTCATCATTTAACGGGATTTCAAAAAACACATACGCAAGTAAATGTAAATACTATAGTGCTTCAACTTCACCGAAATTTTCAAACTTTAAATTAAGAAAAAATAATTAAAAAACTGACTAAAAATGGGCAACGTATTTTAGCCATTTTTGACAAAATTAACTTTTTAAAATATTGTGAATTAGACTCAACAATTAGGTTGCTTTAGAATGAGTTGATGAAAAGCTTGAAATTATTGACATAAACCGGTCCCAATTTTTTCAAATATTACAAATCAATCTCCAATACAAAATTGGAGTATAAAATTGTAACGGATTCAATTCACCATAATTCTATGCGTGATCATCCTTTTGGTTATAACCCAATTTAATTATGACATAATATTGATCATTCTATTAAATTAACTAACATTCAAAGAAAATTAGAATTCAATTGAAGTCAAACATCATGTAATCAATAAGAAACAATTTCAATTTGCTATTAATTTCTTCATAAAATTAAGAGAAAGTTTTGAAATTTTTTTTACCTTGTTTCTGTTTATTTCTCAAAAAAAGAAAGATAAACCCATAAAATTGAAATTTTAAAATTAACGATAATTAAACAGTAGTTTTCAAATGACAACCCTTTTTCTCGGTTGAGAGATCAAAAATAGGCACTCCTAAAAAAAATTTAAAGGAAAAAAATGAATGCAATTGACTTATAAAAAAACAATAGATCTTTATTTTGAAAACACCTAACTCTTTGTCAATAAAATTCTATGAAAAAATTACTTTCATTTTGTTTTTTAAATTTAACCCAATAAACAATAAATCTTTTGATTGAAGAAAAGAGAGATGATTTCCAAAAAGTGATACAAAGAAGCGGGGATTGAGATGTGAAATTTAGAGAGAAAGAGAAAAATCAATACATAAAAATAATTTAGTTATGTGAAGTGGCTATTGCGAGGATGGAGACCTAGTGGATTGGGGAAGTGTTTTTGGTAGTGCCTTGAAGCTGAAGGTAGTGGCTTCAAGGATTTGTGGCCAGAGATATGAGAAAGATAAGGATTTAAGTGAAGATATGGTGAAAGTAATGAAGGGAGCTGGGAAATTGAATACAAATGGGAAGAAATTGAAGGCTTCTAGTAAAGAGGTGGTCTCTATATTCTGCATAATGTAAAATTTAAAAGTTGGGGATGGTTTGTGCAAACACTAGGAAGTTTTGTGGTACTGTGCTTAAATAGTTTTTCTTTTTCTGTTAGTTGATTTAAATGAACCATAATGGATGATTGACCAAGAAAGAGTTAAAGTATGTACGTTGCTATTTTTGGTCATTTAGCCAAGAAAAATAAAAAGGGTGGCGGCTCCAAAATAGCGCGTTGTGTTATAGCCCAAGTGCAGGCGCGTCAAGTAGTAATATAGTCTCGGAAGTCCGAGTGTTGAACCACAGGGATAATTGAAAAGGGATGGAAATGGATTACGGATTAAATGCTTTTCAGATTTTGTAAGTTGGATTTGTTGTGAAACAACGGAAATGTAAAACGGTTGTGAAAATTAATAAGAAAGCACTAAGGTAGGTGGAGGTTAGTTACGATTTAAGAAACGGTGATCATTAGCTCATACAAAGATTACAACACAAGGGTTCTCGAGATATGGGGAATGTTGGTGTATCTCTCAATAGCAAAGGGTGCGACGCTAGGCGACTCATTCCCGAATTGAAGCCATATCAAGAGAGAGACAAACGACATTCCACCAAAGACGAGGTTATCATTCCTACTTCTTAGCTACGGGTGTGAAGCAAGGCAACCCATTCCCGATGAAGCTAATCCGAGATAGATATGACAAACTCATCATAAAAAGATTTTTCATAAAGCAAGTGTATGTAATCTCATGATTTAAAGAATAAAAATTAAAAAGTAAATCCAAACAATGAAACGGAATGAAGTTTATGGGATAAATTTGCCATCTCATCTTTTATCATTTATGGTAGAAAACAAAGAGTCTAAGTATCACATAAAGTGTAAGAAGCACTCAATGTATCAATAAATGAATTAAAAATGAGATTAACAAATTTATAATCCATCTATGAAGTTTTAAGAACTATTCATAATTTCTACGAAGAGGAAAAAGCTCTATGGATGGGGGAAAAAGACTACAAGCTTTCTAGAACCATATAAATATGTTGTATGTTCATTAACAACCAAGCACTAAATATACAAGGCATATAAAGTCTTAATTTATTATGAATATACCTAGAAAGCTTGTAACAATGGAGGAAATGAAGAAGAAAAGGATTTACAACTATTTCTCAAACTTTAAACATGGATTGAGCCATAAATCACCAAATATTATATCGCGATTCACCTCCGTAACCTTAGTAAAAGACTACTCCATAATACTCGAAACAAGAATTATAGAAGAAGCATTCATTTCTTAAAATCAAAGTAAACTTACAAGAAGAAGAAGAAATTACCAGGTTTTAGCTCTCACTTCTCTCTAGAACTTGTACAAAAACTTAGATATCTTAGCCTAGAAGCTAAGATTAAAATATATATTACAAGGTTACAAAATATCTAACTAAATATCTAAAATAGCTTGAACTACAAAAATAACCCATTTTGGGTGTGAACTGAGAAAGCTGCCTGGGGCCATGATCGATCATGGCTATGCCCATGATCGATCATGGGAGTGCACTGCCAGAAATTTTGGAAGCCATGATCGATCATGGCTTTGCCCATGATCGATCATGGGCCTGGAGAATTTCACTCAACACTATCGCAAGCTATCTAAACTTGCTCTTGATCATTCCATGCAATGCCATTGTATCCCAATCTTTCAAACACACGGAATACTACAAAATACACACCAACTTGAGCCATGTTAGATACAAAACTTGCTAAGGCACTAATCTCGAAATAAGTGGATAATTAGGCAGAATTAAAGCAACAAATGCGTCAAGCGACTCCGGGAAAGAGCTTAGACATGACAATATTATGCGTTTATCAAAGGGAAAAAAGATAAAAGGAAGGATAGTCCAATTCACAAGGCCTTCAACGTCCTTCCTTGAAGAATATTACTTTAACAAACTTGTAACTTAGTTTTTGCTTGGCAAACCCTAATTTTGATTCTCCTAAGAGCCAGTAATAGTTTCAGGGTTTTGTAATACCGTATCAAAAAAGATGATATTGGTTAACATACAGTACATTTGGGTCTGAATGGAACTTCATTCAAACTTTCATGGAAGATGCATTTAGTTAAAAGTAAATTTTCAGAGGTTAACGGACACTTTCACCTCTAAATGATGCCTCAAATTCTATACACTTCCATCTATATGAATTGTGGTATCCAGACAATCAGAGGGTGAAAAGATGGCTTATAATGTCCATTAAACCGGAGATTATGAAGTGATACATTTGGATTCCTACTGACGATGCGAAAATACTTCCTCGCGTTAATAACCAAAGTGCAAGTTTGTCAAGTTATAATATACTTGGTAAGTCCAAGTGTCGAATCACAAGTGAGGGTTTAAGAGGGTGCGAAGCATAAGCAACTCATTCCCGTGTAAATGCCATATCAAGAGAGGGTTTAAGAAAAACTCAAACACAAGTGTATTCTTAATTCATATCTTGTCGCTAAGGGTGTAAAGCAAGCGCAACCCATTTCCAATTAAAACAAAATCAAGATATGAACCCAAGAAAGTGAATTTTCCATATGACAAAAAGCATCTTAAGATAGTGGAATTTTTCGTGGGACAAAAGGCATCCAAGAAAGTAAATTTTTCATGTGACAAAAGGCGTTAAGATAGTGGATTTATCCATGAAAAATAATAAAAGAAAGCATTGTTTATTTCTGGGTTTTTAGTGGAGAGATGGGAGGTAGACAACACAACACTTCTATTTATACTCTTCGTACTTCTCATTTCTCAATTCATAAAAAGCTTGTGATAGTTTTTAGAGAGAAATGGAGTTCACTTCTATTTATATTCTTTATACTTCTCATCTTTACATTTATTATGGAGTAAATTTCTTTACTAAAGTTTAAAGATGAAGTTTGCAATGCATTAATTATGTAAGTTCAATTCCCATTCCATTGTTAGTATTGTTAAATACTTGTTGAATCTTTCTTCTTCTCCATTTAATCAACCATTCATAAGCGAGAAAGATCATTTTCATATGATGATTTGAATTTGTATGTCTTGTATACATAGATCTCAAGCATTAATGAGGAGATGATACACTTGTATATTTATTACTAGTCTATGTCCATTCCTTCTATGAATCAGATACTTTTCATTGCCAAGCATGATTAGTCTTTGAATATTCATGGAAACACCATAAATTTGAAATTCTAATCCTTAAATACTTTAATGATATGTTGAGTGTTTTCTACATTTTATATGATTTTGAGACTCATCATCTTCTTAGTTAAAGTGTTGCCAAATAGGATCTTTTAAATTTATGTCATAAATAACTTCACTAATCATTCTAAGGATTCAATTTGTATTTATCAAATATGTATATAGAGGATGGTTTGACCTTCACCTAGACCTCCCAATCTTAGAAAAATGAAATGTTATGATTTATTGAGCTATACTCTTTGTAGTTGGCCATCTTCATAATCAAGCCAATTGCCTAAGGGAAACTAACAATGAGTTCTCAAATGCCTAGTTTAAATTTATGCTTTTTCTTTCAGTGTATCTCAAATTTGTATCGTAGTTGAATATTATATGGGAATAGGTTGCACTTACTTCACACCCTTTGTTACAAAATAAAAATAAGAGATACACTTGTGTTGAGTTTTGCTTACACCCTTTCTTTATATGGCATTTATATAGGAATTGGTTGCTTTTGCTTCACACTTTTTTGCTTAGAAAAGAGTAAAATACTCAGCACTTAGGAATTGCATTGAGAACTTTGAATGAGGTTAATTCTACATAACATTGCAAAACAAATGAATTCTATAACGCCTTAACATTTTCTCATTTATTGTTACATCACTTTAATTTTTATTACAAGACTTTAAAATCAACCACTAAAATCAACTAATTAAATTCTCTTAACAAAGTCTTGGGCTCGTAATCACCACATCGTCTTTCCGACTATCCTTGTTAATCAACACTTGTACTTACCAAGTATTATAACTTGACAACTTGTACTTGGGTACTTAAGTACAGAAATATTTTCGGCGCGTCACTATTGCCCACTTAAAAAGACACCTAGCTTGTAGAGCTTGTTGAATGAAATACGAAAAAGTTTAATATTTCTTTTAAATCTTCTCCTTACGAAAAAGAATTTTAATGTTTCCAAAGAAAGAAACATATGCGGTGGTTTGTTAAAGTTAAGTTGCCGAGTGTTTAATAAAAACAACGCTAGTAGGTTGGGGCCTCTAAAAGTCAAATAAACTGAAGTTCGCTAACAATTAAATAAAGATAAATAATACTTACGGTTTGAAGTAGTCTATGTATCATATCCATACTTCTTTCAATCTCTCTACGTCCAATTCTCTCGGACCCGGAAGTTATTATCATAGTTTTTTTATATATAATTTTTGATAAAATTGAAAGAAATTATCATAAACAATTTTTGAAAAAAAAAATATTTTTACCTTCAATTTCAATCAACTTTAACAAGAGTGGGATACAAACATAAATATGCAAGGAATTGATTAGACTATTTTTATTAATTATATATTTTTCAACATAAATTTCAATTTTGTACATCATCAAAATGGAAGAGAGAACACGCTGCATTCCAAAAAAAGCTTGGTTACCTATTTATCTAAAGAATTATATATATTTTTTTAACATTATTTCTCCTCCATTTCAACTCTTATAATTTTTTTTCTTCATATTCTTGTAAAATTAATGGTACATTTTTCTACGATCCCATTTAAATTTAAATTAATATTTAGCTTCCTCCAATATCTAAGTGAGTTATTTTATACAAAAAAAATATTGAACCATATAATACAAAAATATGAAAACCTGTAGAAAGGACAAAAGAATACGCAACTATAAAAATTAATAATGGGAAGTGATTGAAAAGAAATCATAATGAGACATTAATTTGGACTCCCTAAAAAGAGAAAATAATATATTTTTGATTTGAAATTCCTTAAGAGTAAGAAGAACCAAAAAAAAAAGACAATAAACATTATAATATAATGTCAATATTCATTCAAATACTATGCTCTATGCCACTGCTAGAGTATGACTGACTCATACACAATATATATAATTTGATTTACAATTGTTTCAGGATGCATGAATTAAGTCCAATTAACATCAATTTAATTAATTTATCTAATAAATAGTTCATTTACGAGACTTTCATTTAACACATGAATTTGATGTATTCTTTATTTAAGTAAAACGATCAATCCTATTTAAAATGAGTATTCAACTCATGATTTTTACTATTACAAAAATCAATTAGATGAACAAAATCTACCAAACCAGCATAATCTAATATTTTTTTTTCCCTAACCCACGAAGTCCGGTCTAAAATTTTAAATTATTAAAAACTAGACAAAGTTGGACTGGCCAATTTTTTGTTTCCCTAAACAAATTCTTTTGTATATATAGTCTTAGGCACAAATATTTTTTTTATTTTTTGGTAAGTGTGACCTTTTTTTTTTTTTTACTTATGAATGGTCGAAGTTGTCCCGTTTTTACTTCTGAATAGTCGAAGCTATCCCGTACTCCTATCTAAAGCCATAAATTGGTTGGCTCAATTTTTTCTACTTCAAAATCGACCATGTTAGTTCCACTTTATCCCTTCAACTTAAAAAAAAACCTCAGTTTAACACTTCAAATTATTAGATACGTTGAGATGCGAGTTTAGCCAAGTGGTTAAAAGTGTGAGTTATCACATGAGTCGCCAAGGTTTAAACACCTCCCCCCCTCAAAAAAAAAAGAACAACGGAATCTCATCATTGCCTCATATTCCACTTTATCCCTTAGGTTTTGCCAGTTAAAATTGATAAAACAAAAATGGTCACGTGGACCATTTATGACCAGATTTTTAGGGCGTATTAGTAATTAGTCCAAATATTAAAACTAACATCTTCCAAAATTAAATAATCTTTATATATACCATTATTATTATTGTTGTTGTTGTTGCATGACAAATATTATAATATTCTTCTTATTATTACATGGCGTAAATGCACACTTGACATGCTTTTGGTATTACAGAAAGTTAGGGATTAAATTTGGGCAAATATAAATTTAAGCAAAAATCAAAACATTGTCCTCATATTTTGATAAGGGTGATAATAGGTCTGAAAAGGTGATTATTAATTTATATAACTAACGAGCGTAAGGGGAGCTTACAAATTTAGCGAAAATATTACTTTAGCTCCTGGGCTAGAGTCGAGATTGGCAAAATTTATTAATTTAGTGAGGTTATTCTTGATTATATTTTGTGACACTATCAATAATTTCTTCATTAGTTAAAATCTCCATGCTCTCTTCATTTTGACCTAAATAGTTCAATAAGTAGTCAACATTCAAAGGATAATATAATTGTTTAATTAAGATTCTAGGAAATAAAAATTTAGGGAAGACCAATATCACAATATTGAAAACATATGTCTTTCAAATCATTTAATATAATTATTTAATTAAGTTTATAGGAAATAAAATAAGAGGAAATCAAGAGAACAATATTGAAAATACAAATCTTGTGACAAATTAAGTAATTTATTTATCGATAAATTAAAACCTCATTTAATTAACTGGCCAATCCTGATCTTATTAATTTATAGAATTTTTATTGTATATGCAAAGTGATTGAGTCTTTTTGTTATTTTAGTAATTGCTGAATTAGCATATAATTTATGAAAATTACAAATTGAAATCAGCTAAATATGTGAAAAATAGTGTATTCTTAACTTCAACGAATCTAGTCTAAAATATATAATTAGTAATAATAATAAGTAATGCTAGAATTTAAGCAATTAAAAATATTATAAGAGTGAAACTAAAATTAGTAAATTCATAAACTAATTTAAATATATATATATATATATATCTTTTTTTGTGTAATGAACCGTGAATAGATTGTTGATAAAATGTACATGCCATAAGTACTTCTATTATTTATTCATCTTTCCCTGGTCCTGAGCCTAGCAAGATATTATCCGCTTTGGCAAACAGCCGCACGGTTTTGTTTTTGGCGGGAGTCACCAATACACCCCCAAAAGGCTTCTTGCTGGTTAGGAACCAAGTGATTACTTATAAACCAAGGATCCCACATGGAAAAATTATAAAACTCAACATGTGTATATAAGTGGCGGGTTCGGTTAGTGCCCCGGGCCGGACCCGTGTGCCGGTAGGCACAAAATTTGGTATCAGAGCTCGATGGTAGATCCACGTACTTGTGATGTTACTTGTGAAATAGTACCAGTAACCGGAGGGCCCAGTTGGTGCCCCGGGCCTGACCCGTGTGCCAGTGGGCACAACAATTGGTATCAGAGCTCGATGGTGGATCCATGTACTTGTGAAGTAGTACCGGTAGCTAGACTTGGTGACAGATGGTATCTGAGCGGGCTGTGTGCCAAAGTGGACAATATCTTGCTAGGCTCAGGACTAGCTCATTTCATTTCTCTATTACATCATTTTTGGTTTAGTTGCTTTCATACTTTCTCAGTGCGTGACACATTTTTTTTTAAATCATAAACCTCTTTTGAGTTTAATTATATATTTAACCTTATTAAGTATTAATATTAAAAATTAATTTAATATAAATTAAAATTGATAGCACAATCGATTTACTTAATACGATACTTAATAATTTCTCACATTATGTATAACCCGGACCGGTTCACACTTAAAATTTTCCGTATATATATATATGCACATCTCTATCTTATAAAATCCATATATCTCTATCTTTTTTGAATAGAGAAAACTGATATATATATATTAAGAAGCGAAATCTTTTTGGAGGTAAGGCAACAAGAAATCTGACACCTCCTCCACGTACCCAACATTCAAAATCTGACGCAAACATGGTTTGCCTAACAAGACAATGAGAGACTTACTATACAAATGCATATATGCAATATATATTTGTTTGTGCTTTGCCTGCATAGCCTTTCTTTATTAAAAAAAGAAAGAAAAAAAAACCTACTAATCCATATACAAACATACATATGCAAAGTAATTAAGTATTTTGGTTATTTTAATAATTGCTGAATTGGCACATAATTTATGAAAATTAGAAATTGAAATCAACTAAATATGTGAAATATAGTGGCATTCTTAACTTTGATGAATCTAGTCAAAAATAACTAGTAATAATAATAAGTAACGCTAGGATTTAAGACATTTGAAGCAATTAAAAATATTATAAGAGTGAAATTAAATTAGTAAATTCAAGAACCAAGTTAAATATATATACATATATATTTTTTTTGTGTAATGAATCATGAATAAATTGTTGATAAAATGTACATGCCATATGTACTTCTATTATTTATTTGTGCTTTATGCATTCAACTGGGTATTATAGTCTGACACATTTCTTTATAAAATTAATAGCAGAAGTAACTATGTTGCTTGATAAATAATCCAAATAAAAATCTATGATATATTTTTGTTGGAGTTTTTATAATTAAAATATTTGAGGAAATTAAATATATTTTCATTCTCAATGGGAGATAACCTCTTGATAGAAGTAGATAACAGTTTACTATTCACATGTTCTTGATAGAAGTTGATGAGAGTTTACTATCCACGTGTTGTTCATAAATGTTCTTATAGTTGGTTGATTATCCTCAATAGGGTCAACATTTTTAGTGGATTAATATTATATGATCCAATCAATGTAGTTAAAAAATTTAAATAATTTTTTTTATAAACCGTTAAAATAAGCCAAAATTTTGTCTGATCATGTTTGTTGGATAAATGTAAACAATTTTAAATGCTATTTTTCTCTTAAATCATTTTTGTTTTAGTTACTTTGATACTTCTTGAAGCTGGATTCAATAAAAATTTTAGGGCACAAACGTTTAATTAAGCTAAATAAATATTAACATTAATGATCAGTTAAATATAAATTAAAATTGATAGCACACTCAATAAAATCAATCACTATGCCAAGATGGGTTTTAGGTGACGTACACAAATAGGGTTCGTCACCTAAAACTCACTTAGGCGACGTACGTTAATGTATGTCTCCTAAAATTCCACTTAAGCGACGTATCCCAATGTACATCTCCTAAAATTCCACTTAAGCGACGTACGCAAATATACGTCACCTAAAACTCCACTTAAGCGACGTACTACAATGTTCGTCGCCTAAAACTCCACTTAAGCGACGCACGTAAGTGTAGGTCTCCTAAAAATGAACTTACGTGACGAATATTAATGTCCGTCTCTTAAAACATAAGTGACGTACATTAATGTGCGTCTCCTAAAACTCCACTTAAGCGACGTACATCAATATACGTCTCTTAGAATTCACTTAGGCGACGTACCATGATAAAAGTACGTCGCTTAAAGATATTTTCCCGCCGTAATTTTCAACAAAATTTTAAATATTTGAAAATTTTAAAAATTGACTTAGGCGACGTACATTGATTAGGGTACGTCGCGTAAAATTCACACTTAGGTGACGTACCCTGATAAGAGTACGTCGCTTAAAGATATTTTTCCGCCGTAATTTTCAACAAAATTTTAAATATTTGAAAATTTTAAAAATTGACTTAGGCGACGTACATTGATTAATGTACGTCGCGTAAAATTCACACTTAGGTGACGCACCCTAATAAGAGTACGTCGCTTAAAGATATTTTCCCGCCGTAATTTTCAACAAAATTTTAAATATTTGGAAATTTTAAAAATTGACTTAGGCGACGTACATTGATTAATGTACGTCGCGTAAAATTCACACTTAGGTGACGTACCCTAATAAAAGTACGTCGCTTAAAGATATTTTCCCGCCGTAATTTTCAACAAAATTTTAAATATTTGAAAATTTTAAAAATTGACTTAGGTGACGTACCCTGATAAAAGTACATCGCTTAAAGTTATTTTCCCGCCATAATTTTGAACGAAATTTTTATATTTTTGAAAAATAAGACCATTTTGAATTTTTAAAAATTTTGATTTTATATAATTAATATTTTAAAATTAATTAATTTTATTTTGTAAAACCTACATATTTTATAGTTTAACCTTTTTATAATTTTATATTCAATAACTTAATGATTATTACATTAAATACTTTTTTTAAGGAACAATGTTTGTAATTAATATTTTTTTATTAGTACTTTTATTTGCGAATCCTTTTGTTTAGTCGTTAAACTATGAGAAATATGTTTTTTTCTCTTTATAATCTAGTTATTTTATAATCCTTATGTATTGTACTAAATTTAAAACTAGTCATACTAAAATTAAATAGATGGTCTGCATCTTACGTAAACATATAATTTTTTCATGATTAAGAAATTAATAATAGCTCGAAATGTTATAATGCATTTTATCTAAAAGGAGGATTTTGCTCTATAGTTTAGTAAAACATCATTGTTTTACGGAAAAAATAGAAATTAAAAAAATGTAGGATATGATACGTCTTTGATACGGATTATAAAAAAATAATTATAATATATATATATATATTTAATTATTCAGCTATAAGAATTTTATAAATTTATAAACAATATCATTAATAAACTACAAGAAAACGTAACTTTAGCAAGGAAATTTTAGTGACAAAATAACTATTAAGAAATGTTGTTCATATTAATTATAAAGGAAAACATTTATATTGCTAATTAATCAATTGTTAAAAAATAGCACACATTAGATTAACGTGTATGCTACTAGACCTGATAATAGGTCATGTTGAGTTGAATCAGATTCGAAAGAAATATTGGTAAAATTGAACACGACGACCCATTAAACTAATATGTGGGATTTTAATAAAAGCACGGCACATAAGCATTGCTCACCACTTGAACGAACCGAAGGACACGCCAGAGATCACGGATTGAATTGATATGCTATATCGTCAATCAAATTGGACTTGGATATGACACGATTCGGTATGATCTATATTTTGTTCCATGATATAGTTTAAATGAATAATAAGAGTACTAATTAAAGAAAGAAAGTACTTAAGGTCAGAGCGATGCCATCAATTTTACACAAACTTTGTTATATGTTGATGGGTGATTTACACGAGTTTAGCTAATTTCTTAATAAATCCGAGTGGTAATTATTGGGTTCACATGTTCAATACGAAATGATACTGAATTGGTTATCTCATTTTAAAAACCACCGTGGCTACATAGAAGTATCGGTTTATTAGATACATGTTACATATACATAAAATGAATGTTTACATGAGTTTACGCTTAACGAATTTGGGTCACTCATTAGATCGGTTAATTTTTTAACATTTTTTAATAAAACTAATATTTATTAAATCAACAAAGAAATTGTATAAATTTTAGAATTATAAATATTTATCCCTATCTTTTTTAGTAATTTTATTCTTCACTCATAGTGAAAACAAATTTTCAATTCGATTTGTATATAGTACACCATTTTTAAAATTTTAGAAAAAAGATAATCTTTGTTTTTTTTATTAATTTCTTAGAGTTTTTCTAAAATACAAAAAAAAAATTATTATTTTTACTTGAATGAAATTTTTAAAATTGGTGAGTCAAAAACTATTATAAAAAATCCAAAATAATTTTTAAAAATCTAACCAAACAACACCTTAAACTCTTAAATAAAATTATAAAACTATTAAAAAGAAAACTCTTAAATAAAAAAAAAAAAAAAAAAAAAAAATTATCCTACCACCCACCCCAAAACCCACGAGCCCTTTTCACTCCCCACAAACTCCCAAAATCCCCCAAAATCTTTAACCCACAAATTCCTAAATCGTACCACCGTCTCCCGCAAAGCTCTCCGGCACCATCATCTTCCGGCCATCGCCATCTCTCTTTCCATCTTGCGCACCACCATCTCTCTTTCCATCTCTCGCACAACCAGCGCACCACCATCTCTTTTTTCAACTCGCGCTCCGGCAATTACAAGTATGTATACTCTATATATATATATGTGTGTGTGTATGTATAATATAACTCTAATATTTTCTGCACATATATATTTGCTACACACAGTCCGTTCATCCCCTTCCCTTCCCCGCCTCCGTCTGCCGCCGCTTCCAGGCCACCGCCCCCAATCTCGACGGCTCACCTCTTTCTTAATAAATAGACCCACAGTCCGTACATCAACAGTCTGTTTGCTTCGGGTGAAATTAATATTGGGTTTTGTCACGCCCAGGATTTAGCTTGTGAAATACATCTCAGTATAAACAAATTTTTTTTTTTTTTTTTATTTAAGGACATAACATTAATTGCGTGGACTGACCAATTTTATTGGTCAAGATGGGAAAGACTCGGCTAGTTTTTGGGTCACACCAATTTTACTGCTAACAGTTTTTTATGGTGGGAATTATATATATATCTCTAAAAATTATCGTAAATGTTGATTGATTGGGGCAGTCTTTCCTCATTCAAACTTTCTTCCACCAAAAAAATAAATATCAAGAGTACGATTACAATTACTGGCTCTTCTTAAATTTTAAGCACTCAATAACATCTTTAAATGACACAACTGCTCTAGATCTTGGCTTAATGGTATTGAGGTAATATATTAGTTGGGTTTGGTCAAACTTTAACCCAACTAACTTAAAAATGTACTTGATCTGATTCGGTGTAATTTGATGGTATTAGAAGAGTATTTAACAAGAAAAAATATTGTATTGAGATTAAAAAGATATATTTATACAAATTACCACATGTTTTATTTAATTATACGACTACAAAATATCTATGTCAACTAAAATGATACAGATGCAATGTTGTATTCTCTTAAATATAAAATACTTCACCATACAAAATACTCCTCTTTTGCTTCGGGTGAAATATATTAGTATAATCATTTTATACTAAAAGTGTGGTATTAATATAAAGTGTGGTATAATCTTTTGCTTCGTGGACTGACCAAATATAAAATACTCCTCTTTTATTGATGGACTTTATTGTCCATTTACTCTCATCACCTAAAAGTGTGGTATTAATATATTAGTATAATCATTTTAGTTAATAATTATGGGTAGATGAAGAAACTTGTCTTGCCAAATTCTAATACCCCGTGCATGTTTCTTCGACAGTTTGTTTGCTTCGGGTGAAATTAAGTGAAAAATAATATTGTAAAAGATGCTTGACTAGTTAATTTGAAATTAAGTGAAATCAATTTAGCCTTTTCTACTAGTAAGTGGCCCTTTGTCTGAAAAGGGTTTCTTGTTGGATTTGATGCAGATTCAGGTGTATAGTTGACTAGTTAATTTGAGAAGAATTTAAGTTATGTTGGTAATCCTCTTAAATTTATAATAGTTCTTGGGATACACAGTTTAGTTGAAATTAATTGCATGATCAATGTATTGATGGATAAATTTATAATAGTTTTTGTGTCTTATTTTTATTTATTTTTGTAGTGGCTCCTTTCATTTCCTTTAATTATAATTATGTAGCTCTACAGATATTAGATTATGCCTACCAAGAGAAAATATCCCTCTATTACTATTACTTTTACTATTATTTTTATTTGAATTCGTTTTGAATTTTTATTAACTTTAAAGTTCGCATTGCAGGCCCGATCCCAGAGAATGAAGGAGATTCGGGCGTCTCAGAATAAGGTGGATCACACCTCGGGACCGGTGCCCTTCGCCTACCGAGCGAAGAAGCTGAAGAAAAACGGGGATAAAGCCCCTATTCTAAATGCTTGGGCGGACGCTTATGTGAAGAACGCCCCGGATAAAGCGGGAAGAGTTTATTGATTGATTGTTGATTTGTAGTTTATAGTATGATATTGAATTATTGATTAATTGTTGGCTCTTATTGTTTATTTGCAGGATACGATGAGGTCTGCGGCGAAAGCTTCCATTGCCTCATTCGAATCCTCGAATCCCACGCCGCCGCCTGTGGAAGGAGGGACCCACAGACGAGAGGCGAAGCGCGGCCGGCGTCTGTGAGCGACGGGAATCTCCGGTCGACCGTCGAAAGGCTGATGGAAGCCAACGAAGGGCTCCGACTGGATATGGTCGACTTGCAACGTCAGGTCCTTGAGCTTCTTCAACGGGATACTGCCAGTGGTTCCTTTACAAACCAGCAGCCATAGGCGCTTGTTTTATTATATTTTTGTACTTGAATATTGAATATTTTTATTTACTTTTATGAGCATTGAATATTTTTATTTACTTTTATGAGCATTGAATATCTTTTTACCTTGCATATATTTTTGTATAATTCAAAATTTTATTAGATAATGAGAATTATATGTTTGTGAACTAATGTGTATTAGAATTATTTATTTGGGATTACAGCTTATGATATAAAGTGCAGGTTTTTGTGTTTAAAATGCAGTTTCGGCTGTAGGGATTACTGTAATTTTCAGCAATTTTGTCAATTATGATTTTGCACTTAGGCGACGTACCTAAACTATGTACGTCGCCTAGTTATCCCACTTAGGCGACGAACACAAAACGAGTACGTCACCTTAGATTTACCTTAGGTGACGAACATAAAAGCGTACGTCGCATAAAAGATACTTATAGGTGACAAACATAAAAATAGTACGTCACCTTAGATGTACCTTTAGGTGACGAACATAAATAGTACGTCACATAAAAGGTAATCATATGTGACGAACATAAAAAGGTATGTCACCTAAGATATACCTTTAAGTGACGAACAAGCGAATCTTAGGCGATAGGTTATATGCCCGAAGCCTAAGTAT
The DNA here is from genome assembly GCA_021464415.1 of Lonicera japonica. Taxonomy (NCBI): domain Eukaryota; kingdom Viridiplantae; phylum Streptophyta; class Magnoliopsida; order Dipsacales; family Caprifoliaceae; genus Lonicera; species Lonicera japonica. The sequence goes on from JAKCWG010000655.1 coordinate 16,618, forward strand.
CACTTAGGTGACGTACAATGTGTACGTCGCCTATGGATCACTTAGGTGACGTACACATTGTATGTCACCTAAGTATCACTTAGGTGACGCGCCTTTATTTGTACGTCGCCTAAACAATATGCCACGCCACTTAGGTGACGGAGCTTAGGTGACACGCGGTTCGTCGCTTAAACCTTAGGTGACGAACAAACTTAACTTAAGCGACGTACAGTGTACGTCACCTAAACTTCCACTGGGCATAGTGAATATGATACTTAATAATTTCTCACAATATGTATAGTCCAATTACTCCTCTCTAATAGTCCAACCTTAGTTGAAGAATTACATTTTGCATTCTGAATTGATTTGGCAACTTGATGACCTCTAGATGCCCTGCCTACTTCTTCGTTGGCTTGGCTAGCGAACTGAAGAGGCAGAGGTTATAGGGATATTGAAGGGGGAATGGGAAGAAGTTACCAACTATGCATCATATCAACGTGATGGGCTAGACTGCAATACTAGGTTTGAGGAAGAGATCAAGCCCCACTCAAATTAGTTGAGATTTCCCCTTTTTCTCTACAGAATGGACCCAATTTCCTTCGACCAACCACCCCCACTCAAATTAGTTGATTTCCCCTTTTTCTCTACAGAATGGACCCAATTTCCTTTGACCAACCACCATCGGTCAATTTTGCTTGCATGGCTAACTAGCGAGCGGTTCTTCCAGGCAGGAAGTGGGTTGGACCCTTAAAAGGAGGGGGGCATCTTCCGCAAAGCAAGCAGCATTGCTGCTACCTATTTATTCAATTGACGCTGCTTCTATGTGACTAAGTTTCATGACATAGCGGAAAGCTATGAAATGAGATATAAACTCACAATATAGAGAAAAACACTCAAAATTTTACTAAAAATGAACTGCCTAAACGATTACAAAGAGATTCTCATATAAGAGATTACAAAATGTAAGAAAGGAAACAAATTCGAAATAATTCAAAAAAACTGCCAAAAATAGGAAATTGCAAAAATTATGGGATTCTGCAGTGCTAATGTTAAGGATCGCGTGGGATTTGACGGAAGTCAAATTTGACTTTCCAAACTCAATTTATTGCATTATTAAAACCTACCTTAAATAGTAAATACGCGGGTTCGGAGGCCTAAATGAAGGAATTTGGCCAAAAAACGACGTGCATCACCGCCAAAGGCGGTGACTTGATTTCTCTGGGTCGTTTCGGGTCAAATTAGCCAGGCCCCTCGCAATTCTGGTCTCGTCACTTTTTGGGCCAGGCGGGCTTACGACGATCCAGTATTGTTAAATACAAGTCCGCTACCTGTTCTACATCATTTTAAATAACATGCCAACTGGTATTGGTTCAAGGGGTAACTAGTAGTAATACGTACTGTTTTTTTTAGGTATAATCTCATAGGTTCAAGTCACTATCCCTCTTCATGCTTTATATATAGTATTCACTAGTTGGGGCAAACTCAAGAATGTAACTGGCATGGGGTACAAAAACATAACGGGCATAAATTATTATTTTTGTTCAAAGATAAAGATAACGAAAATACCTAATAATTTACTGCGTTTTAACATAATATAATATTTTTTCACATAAATATTGCATTAGAAAGTATCATGCAGAACTATGTACCTATGCACTATACAAAAGAAGCTATACAAAGTTATAGCATTAACAAGAAATCGCGTACAGAAAGATCCCACAATTCACAAAAGCTTCTACCATACAACTCGGCGAGTCTTCTTCTTTTGAAAGCTTTGCATGATCACTTCATTGGTGATACTATTAAATACATCATTCTCAATGTACATGGATGTGGCTCGTCTGCAGTGGACTTTTCCACTGTACGGTAATTTTGCTTGAATTTCTACCTTCAATCTTGAGTATGTGGTTATGATTTAGACATGTTATCTAACCCTTTAAAATATATAGGTGCTAAACCACGTGGTTTTCTATCATTGTACTTTATCTCTCTTCCCCAAACCTTATTCTGCAAATTCGAAAATTAACCATGACTATTATCACCGGCAAATTTTAGAAGCCTTTGACCCACGTCACCTCTTCATATTTCTAATGTCGGGTAGCTCAAAAAATAGAAGAAAGGAGCTAGAGAGATATATAACAAAAAATTAGGGGTTTTTTGTGTTACCCTTCGGGTGTTTTTGAGTTACTCCTTATTATTAATATGAAATTAGACATACCCGTTTTGTTAATCCTTTGAGTTAACCCCCAACACTTGATATGTTTTATTAATCTTTCGAGTTTCCCAACACTTGACCGATCTTTAACAGTAGTGTTAAAAAAATCGAATTGACCAAATTACTCTTACCTTCAACCTCTGGCTCATGTACTCTGTTCATATCACCAGTTTCTTCGTACATTTACATACAAACTTCATATATATACACACACATACGCAATGCATTTCAACATATTCAAAAATTATATCGAATCATATATATACACACACATACGCAATAATACAAGTGACCGGAGTTAATGAAGAACAAATTGAAACATAGCATATATTGAATGATTAGTTGAAACAAGACAAACAAAATTATACCCAATTTTAATTTTGAACAAATCAATCAGATTGATGATTGAATTCATCAAACTTGAATTCATCAAACTGAAAAGGCTGACTAAAGTCACGTGCTTGAGGTGCATGCGGCGAACATGGAAGGATAAGGCTGTCGGAATCTAGCTTACGACAGCAAAGACGGAAATTTTTTGGCGCAATTTAGCTACTGAACTAACATTAGAGAGAGAAATTTGATGGATTTGGTATTTAAAGAGAGAAAGAAAGGAGATTTAGATCTGTGTTGATTTCTCTCTGCACAGACTTTCTCTCTTATGGGTATATATTCTGGTGGCTGTAAGTTGAGGGTTGGGGATTTATTTGCACATCTCTATCTCACCAATTGTAGAGAGCGAGAGAGAACGAGAATGGCTGCTATATTTTTTTTCTTGTTTGGTATTGATTTTAATGGTGGGTGAATGTGAATGGTCAAATTGATTGGTGGGGGAGAATGGAGATATGTTGCTATCTTTTATTTTTTTAGGTTTAATTTGAAAGGGGAATTAGGGTTCACATATTTAGGGATGAAGGAAAGGGCTAGAGGACGAAGATGAGGGCAATACGGTCATTCTTGCAAAAAACTGAAGGAGTTAGAAGTCGGTTAAAATTTAGGGGGGGTTAATTGAAATGATTATTAAACCAGAGGATATCTCTAATTATGCATTACAAATAGGTGGGTAATTCAAAAAAACCCAAAAATAAAAATAGGGAATAGAGCTTCAAATAAAAGAAACTTGTTATTATCTATTTCCTCTTTTATGTAATTTTTTTATTAAACCAAATTTTTTCAAAAAGTCCAAGATGGAATCAAGGCTTTAAAAAAAACAGAGAGAGAAGAAATTCTTCAAAAACTTAATTTGTTGATTGAAAACAGATAATCATATCAAGGAAAAAAATGATGGGTTTGTAGAAAATAACGAAACAAACTTCAAAGTTATATTTTGTTTGGCTAATCTCTCATTCTTTGAGACACTGATAAATGCATAATAATATCATTTGTTATGCTCGTTTCTAGGGCGTTTTGGCTCATTTATTACGTTAACTATACGATATCCCCGATTTATCTCCAGTTTAATTACATAGCATGTTTTGTATTTAACTCAACTTGAAAGGCAAGTTTTGTAGCTTTTGTGTGTTTTTAGGTCATGGGGAATGCTTTGGGCATTGTTTCAATGATCAAGTAATCAAGAATGGCATTGGAGAAGACAAATCTTGCCATCTCCTAGAAGCATGATCGATCATGGTTGTCTAGAGAGCTCCCCCCCCCCCCCCCCCCCCCCCGTAGTAGCATGATCAATCATGGTCACTTGTTTTTTTTTTCCATTTCACACTACTTTTGAGCTAAATTGCAGCTTTGAGCTATTTATTTAGATATTTTGTAATTTATTAGTATATATTTTTAAATCGAAGGAAAGAAAAAAGGGTTGAGAGTTCTTCTTGTAATTTCCTCTTCATCTTATAAGTCTACTAATTTATAAGAATGATGTTATCTTTTATAATATTTGTTTTTACAATTATTATGGCATAGACTATTTGCTAAGGTTAAGGAAAAAATTTGTAATGTAATTTCGAGTAATTCTTATATCAATCCATGTTTAAATATTGATAATGTTATGCTAAGATACCGCTAGAACAAGCCTTAGCACAAGCGTAGGACCGACCGGACAATTATGCGTACAATAATTAAAGAAACAAGCACCAATGGTATTCAAGTAATATGATAAGCAAAGGATGAAAAAAGAAAACAACTAACCAAGCACACAAGCAATTAGGTGGTGTCGGCAAAACCGCCACTAATCCACCGGGTGATAGCTATTATTGATGAGACCAATTCTGAATACAACGCACAAAACAAACCCTAGCCACCAATTAGAGCTCTCAATATTATCTCTCAAATATACTCTCTAATCTAGCTAGTAAACAATATAACACAACTCATGAATAAACCCTATGACAAGGGGTCTATTTATAGAGTATAAATCCTATGGTCTAGGATTGCATAAAGCCAAATCCTACTACAAATTGGAATATACAAATCCAATTAGGATTTGGACAATACAAAGCCAATAAAGAATTGGACAATATAAAACCTAATAGAAATAGAATTCCTATACAGAGCCAAATCTTCAATTCTCCACCTTGGCGATATTCCACAAGACCCTAATGCACTCCACAATGATCAAATCATCAAATATGACACTATCACCCCCGCCGGTCCCTTAGGACCACCGCCCCCCAAGGGGCATCAACACCGAAGGATATTGACCAACGTCGAGCAATGCTCAAACTTGGCCAACGGAACAACCTTTGTCAACATATTTGCCGGATTATCTTTGATGCCTATCTTAATCAGATTTACAACACCGTTTTCAATAATTTCCCGAATGAAGTGATATCGGACATCAATATGCTTGGTTCTTCCATGATGAACTTGATTCTTCGCCAAGTGAATTGCACTCTGACTGTCACAGTGCACCACCACTTTTTTCGGCTTCAAACCAAGATCACTAACTAAACCACGGAGCCATATCGCCTCCTTGACCGCCTCCGTTACCGCAATATATTCTGCCTATGTGGTAGACAACGCTACCACACTTTGAATCATCGACCTCCAACTTAACGGACTGCTATCCAATGTAAACACATAACCCGTAGTCGATCTCCGCTTGTCTAGGTCGCCAGCGTAGTCCGAATCCACAAAACCCTCAATAGTTGACGTTCCAGATTTTTCAAATACCAACCCTTTGTTCATTGTACCCTGCAGATATCGTAGAACCCACTTAACGGCTTGCCAATGCGGTTTTCCAGGGTTCGCCATATACCTACTAACAATGCTCACGGCTTGAGCAATGTCCAGTCGAGTGCATACCATGGCATACATCAAACTCCTAACTGCACTTGCATAAGGAACTTGAGCCATGTACTCCACCTCTTCCTCGGACCTAGGAGCCATCGTTGCCGATAGTTTGAAGTGTGGTGCTAACGGGACACTCACCTGCTTTGAGTTTTCCATCCTGAATCGAGCAACCACTTTTTCAAGGTATTGACTTTGTGCAAGATACAATCGTCCCCTTTTTCTATCTCGTACGATCTCCATCCCCAAAATTTTTCGCGCTCCACCCAAATCTTACATCTCAAACTCCTTGCTTAACTGAGCTTTCAATACGTCGATCTCCACCAAGCTCTGGAAAGCAATGAGCATATCGTCATCGTATAGGAGTAAATAGATGAAATTGCCAGATTCAAGCCTTTTGAAGTAAACACAATGATCAAATTCGCTCCGAGTAAACTTCTGCGCGATCATGAACGTGTCAAACCTCTTGTACCATTGACGCGGGGATTGTTTCAATCCGTACAACGACTTTTGAAGTTTGCACACACTATTTTCTTTACCAACAACTTTGAATCCTTCCGGCTGAGAGATATAAATCTCTTCCTCTAGGTCCCCATGCAAGAACGCAGTTTTGACATCGAGTTGTTCAAGTTCGAGATCAAATTGCGCCACCATAGCCAACAATGCTCGGATCGAGGTGTGCTTCACAACCGGAGAGAACACTTCATTATAATCCACCCCTTCCTTTTGTGCATAACCCTTGGCTACCAACCTTGCCTTGAAACGAACACCGGACCCTAGAACCCCGTCTTTCTTAGTGAAAACCCACTTGCACCCAATAGGTTTCTTCCCCTTCGGAAAATCGCATTATTCCTAAGCTCGGTTTTTTCGGAGAGACTCCATCTCATCTTCCATAGCCACTTTCCACTTCGCATTCTCGTTAGAATCCATAGCTTCCCGATACGAAGTCGGCTCATCCCCGTAACCTACTAATGCGTATGCCACCATGTCTTCATACCCATATCGAACCGGTGCACGTCGAGCCCTAGGCTCCCTTCCACTAGCCAAAGACGGTATTATTTGTTGTTGACCCGAATCCTCACCGGGAGTCATCTTTTCCTCATTGAACTTCTCCACCGAATCCATAACCCGAGTATTAACTGGAGTAGTCACTTTCGTTTCCACCACTATCTCGCTCGCCTTGTTCTCCTTTTCAACCGGAATTGGAGAACCACTGTTTGTCGACAAGGTCGTCTTGAGCATAGACGCCTCGTCAAACGTCACATCCCTCCTAATCAAAATCTTCTTACTTTGAAGACACCACAATTTATAAACTTTAACCCCATCACAAGAGCCTAAAAATATTGCCTTACGAGCCCTAGGGTCAATTTTCTCATCACAAACATGATAATAAGCCGGACAGCCAAAAATGTGAATGTTGTCGTAACTAGCATGAGATCCGGTCCACACCTCCATAGGTGTTTTGTATTCCACTCCTGAGCATGGCAAACGATTAATCAAGAACGTAGCGTAGGGTAAGGTAAGGCTTCAGCCCAAAATCGCTTATCTAATTTGGCGTTAGAAAGCATACACTGCACCTTTTCAAGGAGCGTACGATTCATCCTCTCCGCTACTCCGTTCTGTTGAGGTGTACCCTTGACCGTGAAGTGGCGAATGATACCTTCTCGTTGGCAGAAATCCTTAAAATGATCACAAGTGTACTCCCCGCCGTTGTCTGACCTGAGCACTTTAACTTTTCTACCAATCTGATTTTCAACCATTGCCTTCCACTTTAAGAACACATTAAAAACCTAGTCCTTATGCTTCATGAGATAGACCCAAGTTCTCCTTGAGTAATCATCAACAAAAGTCACAAAGTAATGATTTCCACCCAAGGATTGAGTCTTTGTCGGCCCCCAGACATTCGTATGCACATAATCAAGTGCTCTTTTCGTGCAATGTACCGCTGTCCCAAACATTATCCGAGTCTATTTTCCAAGCACACAATGCTCACAAAACTCTAGTTTGCAGCTTTTCGCACCCTCAAGTAGCCCTTGCTTACTCAACACTGTCATAGCCTTCTCCCCAGCATGACCCAATTGCATATGCCATAATCTCGTTGTGTCAGTCTCTTCAGTCGTAACCGAAGCAAACCCAGTCACTGTGCTTCTTTGAAGAAAATAGAGATTACCCTCATTCTTTCCTCGCATCACAACCATAACCCCGGAGAGAACTTTTAAATTTCCACCCTCGAGTATTACACGATACCCATTGGAATCAAGAATCCCTAAAGAGATTAATTTTTTCTTCAGATCAGGAACATACCGAACATCACGAAGAGTACGTACTACCCCTTCGTGCATCTTTGGCCGGATCGTACCAATCCCCATCGTTTTACACGCATGGTCGTTACCCATCAAAACCTTGCTTTCGTCAACCTCGGTGAAGGTATGAAACAATTCCCGGTTTGGGCACATGTGATACGAGCACCCACTATCCAAGATCCACTCGCTCGAAGAGCTAACCCGAGAAGTCACAACCAACATACTCTCAAAGTCCTCATCTTTTGGTGCCGTTACCGCGTTCACGTTCTCCACCACACCTTTATTCTTTCCACTGCCATTGGTTCTATTTGGACACTCCCGACGCACGTGTCCAGGTTTCTTGCACTTGTGACAAATTATCTTACTCTTGTCAGCCGGTCCTCGAGATTTCGACCGCGACTTTCCCCGGTTTCCCCGCTTCTTCTCATTGCTTCTCCCCCTAATGAATCGCACATCTGAGTTGGATTCTCCTCTCTCCTTCAAGCGTTTTTCATTAGCCAAGACGGCCGACGATACCAAATCGTAGGTCATATTTTCCTTCCCATGAATAAGTGTGGTGGTTAGATGATCATAGGATTCCGGGAGCGAATTAAAAAGCAAAATCGCCTTGTCCTCATCATCAATCTCGACGTCTAACCCCTGCAAATTTGAGATTATCTTGTTGAACCCGTCGAAATGATCGTTCATGGATGTACCTCTCGAAAATTCGTACCGAAATAGCTTCTTCTTCAACTACAGACGATTCTCGATTCTATTCGTCATATACTGATCCTCGAGCTTCTTCCAAATTACCGAGGCAGATGTTTCACGCATCACATAGTACATCACATTTGGAGCAAGGTGTAAACAAATTGTACTACATGCCTGCCTATCGTACTCAGCCCAATCGGCGTCGGACCACTCATCGGGCTTAGCTTTATTCCCCAACAATGCTCTGTGCAAACCTTGTTGGACAAGGATGTCGGACATCTGACACTGCCACATCGCAAAATCCGTCTTCTTCCCGTTAAATCTCTCTATATCAAATTTGACCGCAGCCGTCACCTTAGGGGCAGAAGCCCCCTTCAAAGGTATTATATCTGCCGCCTTGGCATTCCCTTCCGATGTACCAACAGTTGACATCTCTAATTATGACACAATTATCCCAAGAAATAAACCTTCCTCTGATACCAGATAAATAGTTATGAATCATTATCTCTTCTAATCAACCATTTTACAAACTTACAAGGTATTTTTATATGACGATTAGACTTTGTATGCCATGTATGTTTAATTCTTAAGCATAAATGGAAATATAATACACTTTTGTAGTTCTTGAAAGCTTGCAATTCCCCTTCCTTTCTATAGATTCTTCATCTTTGTAGAAATTAGATTGAGTTCTTGAAGATCATTAGAACTAACATAAATTTATGATGCTTATCTTTGATATACTTAATGATATAATGAGTGCTTTATACACTATATGTGATGTTTAGACCCATTATCATCTTGTTTAAGTTATGAACAATTATATTACGAGTTTATGCCATAAACTTCATCTCATCCCATTGTAAGGATTCATTATCTAGTTTTTTATCATTTGAATTATGAGGTCATAAATATTTGCTCAATGTTAAACCTATTTTTGATGAACTAATCACTATTTCGATTTAGATTTATACATAATGAGTTGCCTAGCTTCGCACCCGGTGCTATGGGGGTAAGGATAATAAATTCATACTTGCGGAGTCTTGATATATTATACATTCTCTTGATATGGCTTTATAATGGGAATGAGTTGATTAGTTTCGCACTTGTTGTTCTTGAGAAATATAACACACTCCCCATCCTTAAGAATATTATATTTAAAATCTTTGCATGAGATTATAATCACTCTGTCTTGCGTTGCAAACAACTTCCACTTACTTTAGTACTTTTTTAGCTTTTTTACAACAACTTTTTATTTTCATTTAATTTAAAATCAACCACTTTACAAAATCAAAAAATATGTTAATTTGTAATTTATTCCACTTCTTTCTAGCTATCCTGTGGACCGGCACTTGGATTTACTGAGACTATATTATTATTTGACAAGCTAGCACCCGGATTAACGCAACGCGACATTTTCACGGCGCCAGACAAGCACATGTATATGTATATGGCATATATATGTACATATACATGGATATATTTAAAGAATAAAATATCAGGAGCATATCCGCAAATCTTCGTATGAACTAGACAGGACGACAAGAGAGAGAGAGAGAAGTATATGTCATTTACACTATTAGAGGTTAATAAAATGATGTGTCCATATCTTAGCCCTCGATATAGAAACAGAAATCTACATTCAAGCAATATTACCATGCAGTGGAAAATTCCATTGCAAAGGAGCCAGGTTCAAGTAAGGGACCAAAGAATCTGCAATCCGTTGATACATCCCATACGGTTACACAGTCGACTTTCGATAAGTAGATGCCGTTTAGACTCCTAGGGCTTAATTCGGTGATGTGTCCATATATTAGCCATAAATTTTGAATCAATGGTCCCCATTCGAACAACATTACCATGCAGTGGAAAACTCCACTGCAAAGGAGCCGAATCCAAGTAAGTGACTAGAGAAACATATTAGTCATGTTGATGCTTAACATTGACGGAGACGTGAATAGAATACAAGTATAATTGAATCAAACAATTCACACATACATGCCTTGGTTTTTTTGTAAGCACCATAAAAAATATTTATGAACAAAAGTAACAATATAATTACCAAAATAATCAAATGTGTTTATACAAATATGATAGGATTAGAATGTAGATAAACATACATCTCAAGAGATGGATGAAAAACCACCCACTGTACATAACCTCATATAACAAATAATTACAACACAACACGACCACAAATCATAATCTTTATGATCGAGGCCTCCAAAACCAAGCGAATTAGGGTTACCAAAAAAATATAAAAAAGGGAAAGCCTAAAGTTTTAGTGGGAGAAAGTATATAAATGATTTTTATTGAGAGAAAGTTTAGAGGAGTCTTTAGAAAGAGAAGAAGGGGGCAATATTATCTCATAAAGTAGACTCTTAAATCGGTGGAAATCTAACATTATCTCAAGGAAACAAATTAGGGGCAAGCAAGTCATTTAACAAAAATTAAATCACAAACAAAATTATTTTTTGAATTGGGGTAAATGCAAATTAAATGGGTCTGAGTAAAGAGATCCTTAGAATCTTGGGCCAAATACTAATTTTCTATATTTATTGTTGTGGTTGTGCGGGGCGGGGGAGGGTGTTGATGAACTGCCAATTTTCTTTGGGTGATTTTGTTTCTATCCACCAAATCTTGCAGTTAATCCACCCTTAAATTATAAAAAATTTGAACAAAGTTTCACAATATTACCCTTTTTAAAATTGGTAAGTATATCCACCAATTAAAATTAAATTATAATTGTACAAATTTAGATTCCATTTTAATTAAGATTCCTAATCCAAATATAATTCCTTTTTAATTGACTTCATATTTACATTTTAAAAAAATTCAAACGGTTTAGGGGTAGGGCTGCTCGTGGATTGATCGATTTCAAAATATCAATATGTATTTTTTCGATGAAAAATACAAACCCTAATATCAATACATAGTTTAAGCATACAACAATGAAAAATCTTTTGCCAGCGAGATAATTAAATAATACTTTGCAACATGAAGAAGAGTCTACAGTAGAATGGATTAATGTAGCATTGGAAATTGAGAAAGAATTAGATATTAGTGTTGAGGACGATTTGTTTTAATCGCAATTAGTAGAGATTACATGTTTAATGGTGTGTTATTTTTTGTTTTGCTTATGAATTTATACTTTAGATTTTATTTTTATTTAAAATATGATAGAAGAACTTAATTTCAGATACGGTATTAGAGACTTTAGCAGAACCTGAGTTAATATCTAATGTCGAATCCAAAACTAATTTGTTGTCTCAAAATAATAATTGTATTATTCTTTTTTAATTCTGTTACACTTAAGAAAATCTGTTATAATTTTACTTTTTTAGGATCCTAAGGTATCCACCTCGTAGGAATTGATTATTCTGGAAGATTTATTGGTGTTATAATTGGTTAAAAGTGATGTCAATGATGTGTCGATGCGAGAAGTGGTAAACAGTACACATGTGGAATAGGATTTTACTAATTTTTTTTATTACAGAAAAGGTAACTATTTGTCAAATCAAATGTTAAATTATAGCTTATATTCTCAATACAATTGCGCGAGATTTATTATATTCTAATTAATGTAGATTTTTTACTCATGAGATGACCAAACGTCACGGTGTAAAGTTGTTGGTAAGACTTGTGGGGTGGTTGTTAGTATAAAAAAATTGAAGTTTCCAAGGTTTGTTTGTAGAGGGAGAAACATTTATTGGTGCAAAAGAAGTTGGTCTTATAAAGAAAAACCAGAAAAGATTCAAGCAACCCTAAGAAGCAACAAAAAATTACAAGAATGAAGGATGGACGCGTATCAAAATTCAAAATTAAGCAAGGAAAGGGCGAAAATATTTCGAACTTGGTCAAAAAGTCCTTGTTTATGATACGCGTCTCCATCTTTTTCCCGGAAAATTAAAGTCTTGTTGGACCAGTTCCTACATTGTCAAGCATGTATTTCCATTTGGGGCCGTGACGATGGTTGATCCAAAAACAGGTTTCAAATTCAAAGTTAATGGGCAAAGATTGAAACCATTTTTGGAAATTCCGACGCTAGAGGAGTCCACTCCTCTATGCGACTCGACCTACGCCTAACAAGCATAGGTCATGTTTGTAAATAATTTTTGTTTATTTTCTGGAGTTTTAGGAGGATTTTCATATGTTGGAAAAAGTTCAGGGACTAAAACGCAAAAACAACAAACCTTGGAGCAAGATGGGAGTGCACTGCTATGGCTCTAATCGATCAAAGCACCCCTCTAATCGATCAGAAGGGGAAATTTTGCTAAAAAAATAAATAAATAAAAAGCCGTCTCTCTCCTATTTCGAGCTCCCCTTTTTCCCAACCTCCATTAACCCTCTCTTCATCACCTCAAACACCAACATACCTCCACCGAATACCCCATTAAAGATCATTCATCCATTAAATCCTTCAAATCTTCCATCAATCTCTCCATTTTACCGAAAAATCATCAAACCCACCACTTTCTCTCACTAAAAATCCTACCTCTTCACCCCACTCTCTCCTTGGAAATTCCTCACCAAAATTCAGATTTTCACTTTATATTTTCTCCATTTATCATTTCAAACACATATCCTTCACTTTCATCCACCAATTTCCACCAAAATCCTTTCAAATCTTGAATTTTGACCCACTATCCCTCCAATTTCGAGCTTGGCATAAACCCACCAAAAATTTCAAAACCCACTTGTCCCAAGCTCCAATGGCTTCATCCTTTACCAACCCAAGGTTCAAAAAGAAGCACGGTCATCTCTCCAAGCTCACCTCCGAGCCGAAATGAATGAAGGATTTGCACACATGAGAGGTGAATTTGACTATTGGCGGTACTACTTTCCCCCTCCTCCCGACATGTGATGTACTCCTAAATTTCAAACTCCGTTTTTAATTTTTTTTTATTTTGCTTTCTTTTTCTTTTTGGGTTGTTGGATTATTTTAACATAACTACTTGTGATGGCTTGAGCTTTTAATTTTTCATGTTATGTTTGACTAATGCTAACCCCCTTTTTTAGATATTTGTATATATGGTAGCTTTAAAATTGATCCTAGCTTCTTTTTGGAGAAATTGGAAAGCATTCAAGAATTCGCCCATTTTCTGTCATCTTCAAAAGCATTGAGGACAATGCCAACTTTAAGTTGGGGGGGGGGGGGGGTGAGCACTTTCAAATCTTAAATTCTCAAGCATGCTTTCTTTCATGTTAATTTTCTCCATGCTAGGATCGATTTCACCATCTTATCGAAGTTTGAAAAATGATGATCAATTTTTTTTTGGATTTGTCCTTGAATTGATGGTTTCTGGCATGAAATTCTTGATTTGGATAGGTAGTTGAGTGATAATCTCTATGGCGTTGCTTCATTTAGATTCTTGAGCCTTGTAGTTTCCTATGAATATGCATAATGTTGTGGCTTGATTTAGTCTTTGGTATCACATAGAGTGATTTTCATCTTGTGTAGAGAGAAATAATGTTCAAATGCAATAAAAGCTTTTTCAAAAAGATCCTCCTTAGGAGGGACACATGCATGGCACATACAAAAGATTTGAAAACTTGGATGACTTTTAAACTTAATATTGACTTTAAGCTTCACTTGACTAAATTCATAAGTCATTTTGTCTAATATTAAGGATAGGAAAATGTTACCATATGGAAAGGGTGAATAGCTTCCTTTGTTTAAAAAAAATAGAATGGAAAATCACAAAATGAGACCACTGCCCTCCATAGAGATGCAAACCACCTTGAGCTAATTTAGCAAAAAGTCCAAGTAAAAGATAAAGAAAAGTGCTTAAAATCGACGAAGTTCTTGAGCTTTTGTTTTTAAAAGATTTCCCTCTTCCACTATTGATGAATAGAACTATTTGTTATTAAGAATGATTGTGTCAAAGGTCCCTATGCATAGTGTGTTCAAATGGGAATGTGGAGCTAGTTTTTAAAGGAGATTGTAAGAAATGGAGATCGTCATTCAAATGCCAACATTCCGGAAATTGTAATAGTAATACTAAGCACTTAAATCAATTCATGGAAATGCTTCAATTCTACTACTTAGAGTTCAAACTTCGGATGTTTGTGGGTATCATCACTGTAAACCTTCATGAGACACAACTTGTCTTCTAGGGGAACTTAGGAGTTCAAAGGCTTAATGCATCTGCTAAATGCATTTTCGGTTATTATACATAGTTATTTTTTTATTTTGCTTGCTAAGGGACTAGCACGAGTTTAGTTAGGGGGTGTTGATAAACGAGTAATTTTCTAGTTGCTAACACTCTTTTGATTGTAATTATTGCGTTTATTTTAGCCTAGATTAATTAAATTAACCCACGTTTGTACACACACTAAAAATATCAAGAATTGCTTTAACATGGCTTAAAGTAGCCATTTCTAGTGTCTTGATTGTGCCCATAGACTTTGGAAGCAAGTTGGGGAGCTTTGAGAAGTGTTCAAGGAAGATAGAAGCTAAAAGAGAAGAATAAAGTTTCCCGAAGCAGTCATCTGATCAACCAGAGGCCACCTTTTAATGTAAAATCTACTCTCTGATCAATCAGAGGAACCTCTGATCGATTAGAACCCACCTAGCAGAGGAAAATCTACCCTCTGATCGATCAGTGGAACCTCTGATCGGTCAGAGGCCTCCCATATCACATAGTACAGCCCCTAAAAGTAGCTTTTCTCACATTTTGATGCATTGAAACTCACCAAAATTGATGGACTTTCCATTTCCAGATAAGATCAGGTGCTTACCCATTGGGATCTTTAGAAAAGTGTACTAGAATAGCCATTTTTGGACATTGCTCTCCCCATATTTAATTGCTCTTTGTCCTTCATGTAAAGGATGTAATTTTCTAGATCTAGATTTAAAGAATATAAGGAATTTTCTTGCACTTTCTCTTTCTATCACTTGTAAGAAATCTAGTTAGAGAAACTCTTAAGAGAAATGGAGATCACTTTAATGGTTTTTGTTCATACAACTGTCATGGAGTAGTTTCATTGCTAAAGCTAAAAGATCAAGTTTGCATTGCATTAATTATGTAAGTTTGTTTCTCATTCCATTGTTAGTATTGTTAAATACTTGTTGAATCCTTCATCTTCTCCATTCAATCAACCATTCATAAGCTAGTAAGATAATCCTCATAAGGTGATTTGACTTTGTATGCCTTGTATACATAGATCTCAAGCATTAATGAGGAGATGATACACTTGTGTATTTCTTATTAGCTTATGTCCATTCTTTCTATGAATGAGATATTTTTCATTGCCAAGCATGTTTAGTCTTTGAATATTCATGAAAACACCATAAATTTGAGATTCCAATCCTTGAATGCTTTAATGATTTGTTGAGTGCTTTCTACATTTTATGTGATTTTGAGACTCAATATTTTCTTAGTTAGAGTGTTGCCAAGGAGGATCTCTTAAGTTTATGCCATAATCAACTCTACTAATCACCTTAAGGATTCAATTTGTATTTATCAATTTGTAATTGAGCTAAACGTTTTAGTTGGCCATTTTCATAATCAAGTCAATTTCTTAGGGGAAACTAACAATGAATTCTCAATGCCTAGTTTAAGTTTATGTCTTTTCTTTTGGTGTATATCAAGTTTGCATCTTGGTTGAACATTGTATGGGAATGGGTTGCACTTGCTTCACACCCTTTGGTACAAGATAAAAATGAGAGATATATTTGTGTTGAGTTTTACTTACACCTTTTCTTTATATGGCATTTATATGGGAATAGGTTACTTTGGCTTCACACCTTTTTGCTTAGAAAAGTGTAAGGTACTCAACACTTAGGAATTGCATTGAGAATTTTGAATTAGATTAATTTTACATAACATTGCAAAGCAAATGAATTCTATAATGCCTTAGCCTTTTCTTATCAATTGATACATCACTTTACTTTTTATTGCAAGACTTTAAAATCAACCACTAAAATCAACCAATCAAATTCTCTTATCAAAGCCTTAGACTCGTAATCACCGCATCGTCTTTCCGACTATCCTTGTGATTCGACACTTGGACTTACTAAGTATTATAACTTGATAACCTACACTTGGGTTCCTAAGCACGAAAGTATTTTTGGCGCGTCACATTCGGTTGCAAATTATCGGATATATACGGTGGGAAATTATATAATACCATGACCTAGCTCTCCACTATCATAATCGACATTCGAAGCTTATGAGGCATACCTGCCTAAATTGTCAATTGAATAGTTTCGTAGAGACCAACGGCAGCCACCAACCTCGAGTGAGGATTAGTTGAGTAGTATAAAAGCTGGCTCGAACACCCCGTAGGTAAGACAAAAAAGATTAATACATTTTTAGTTGCAAAGTAAGACCCTAGTTTAACTGTTACAATTTTTTGATACACTAATTTTCACATAATCGACAATGGATTTCTTAATTATATGTTCGATTTGACACGTAAGGTGTATGGCTGTTAGTACTTGAGTGTTCTGGAACTCTTATATGATCTATAGCACCACTTTATTTGTACTTTTACGGACATTTTATTTATATTTGTGATGGATTTTGTAAGGCTAGCCAGAGGACTTACTTTGAATGGCAATACCTATATATACCCTAAATTAATTATATTATATCCGAATTTTAAATGAACTATTGAACTTTGGTACCCTACAAAAATGAAACTTGGGGGCAGAAAAGGATAAATATATAGCATGAGAGACAAAAAATAAGACTAAAGAAGAAACAAATAAGTGAGAAATAACAGATACATATACATTCGGGATTTATAGCACAATGGGAGGAGGAAGGATGTGGAGGAGGTATTGTGGTTTTGAACATGAGTCCTTGCCCAAAAAAGGGCAAGATATTACCGCCGGATAAGTATTTTGGTTATCTTAGTATTTGTTGAATTGGCACGTGAAAATTAAAAAATTGAAATCAACTTCATATGTAAAAATATTTCTCAAAAACTATAACTGTCAAAATATGAGAGTTAATTTAAATGGAAGACATAAAAAATGTTTGATAAAATCAAAACTTGTAGATTAGGGTTTTTTGAAGTTTGCGAATTCAGTTTCATAGAAAAAACTCAGTTGGATGAAGAGAAATAATTATTTGAAGTAGTTCAAAAAGTTGATTAACCTATCAATGGGATAGAAATATAAATTTTATTTCAAGTAAACTTGCTCAAAATAATAAATATGAATTAGTAAAAATATAGTTAAAAATTTAAGAAACCTAAAATATATTAAAGATAGTTATGTATATATGTTATTTTTTAGTCAATTCAAACTAGAGTGAATTATAATTTTAAAAAAGTAATATTTAATATTACTTATCTTTGCCTACATATACACCAGCTTAAAAGTTTATATTGTACTCGTGTTTCTACTCAAAACCAATACGATTGTGACAATAACTATTTAAAAGGATTATTAGGTTGCATCTACTCCCTGCGGATGTATATAACAATAGTACGTAGGTGAGAATATTTATTTTCGGTATGTCATCCTTAATTTTCAAACAGATGTAATTTTGCTTTCAAATATTAAATTTTTTCTTTACTCATGTTTTGTTAAAGTGATGTACATTTTCTACTATACTATTTGGGATTAATTTAATATTTAGTTTTCTCCAATATTTTAGCATGTTATTATACTTTTTTTAAAAAAAAATATATATTGAACTATTTAGTACAAAAATATTACAAAAAGAAGATATGAAAGATGAATGAACTAATTTAGGAAGCTATAGAAAGAAAATGATAGTGAGCGATTTAGATTCCTAAATAAGAGTAAACGATATATATATTTTTTCGAAATTCTTTATGACAAGAAGAAGGAAAAGGAAACAAAAATTATAATATATTGCCAACATTCATTCAAATATTATGCTCTATGCAATTTTACGAAAGTATGACTCCAATTGTCATGAAAAATATGCTATATTTATCAATAATTTGATTTATAATTGTTTTAGTATGAATGAAGCTCTATTAACATAATTCAACTAATACATCTAATAAGTAGTTCATTTACAAGAAGACTGTTTAACATTGCCGTAATGAGGGTACAATTGGTTGTTGCCTTTTGAAGTGCATTTATTACAAAATTCTTCTTCTCATAGTTAAAGCAAAAATAAATTACAAAGAAATACTACTATTACTAATGATGCGTTCTCTGAGTTTGGCTTGCAAGTTGAACTTAGATGCTCGGTTTGAAAGAATCTTATGTTCGGATAATCCCTCATAACATCAGATTTCATTCGTGCTAATCCGTTAATTTGAAGATTTTAAATAGTGCCAACTTCTTCGAGAAGTCTTGTGCGTAATAGTTGTAGATGTCTATCAAGTCAGCTGTTAGCATTTTAATTAGCTAGACATGCACACAAAAATGGGCGGGATGACCAGGTGGGGCCTATGCATTAAAGGCCTTTCCATAATTTGTTGTATGTTTCTAAGAAGATAGGCGGTTTAAGGAGAAAGAGTACGGCAGCTATATATGTTCCTGTGAACACCTCACTTTGTGACCCTCGCAAGAACCGGGTCCCCCACGAAACAAGCACACATACATGCACGAGCATTCATATACACATACAGACTATGCACATATGATACAGATCAAGGAAGGAAGCAAAAAGGACACTCAGACGAGAGGTTACGAGAATAACTGGAAACAACTATAATCCAAAAACTTTCGATCTTATGAAAACCTGGAAAAGGAGACTTCCTGATTTCTAATCATCCTTAAAATTTCAGGGTTTTTAGATAGTACCATAAGGAGTAACATACTCAAAAATCAGTTCGATCCGATGGTAGAATCTCCGAAATTTTGGAAACCAAGAGTTCACTTTAGGTAATCAAACGGAGGCCTTCCTAAAGTTCAAATTAGCTAAAATATGGTCATTAGATAGGTATTATAATGGGTAACAACATACTAAAAACTAAAGTCAATACGATACTCCGTTTGGCTAATACAATAAAAACTATCTCGGATGAATAATATTTCTCGTGTGGACAAAGGCTTTTGGCCTGTTAGTTCACACGACAAACACCCTTTTCCCAGCCCCAAATTCCCTTTTCAGCTATAAATAGACCTACACTAGCCCCATTTGAAGCACCAAATAGCTTTGGAACTTCTAGACTAATACTTTAAAATAGTATTCCTCTATTTTCAGGGCTATCAGGTAATTTTTATCGCAGTCCGGCTTTATTTATTTATCAATCTTTATTTTATCAGTTATAATTGATCAATTGCATGTCAGAATTGCTGTTAATCTCAATTTTAGTCCATATTTCATATTCTAAACCCATTTTTAAAACCAAAGCTGTGGAACGAGCCGTAACCATTTTTGAACACATTTTTATCTGTTAATTTCACAAAATCCCAATTTTAACAATCTCATTTAACAAAGGAATCCCTAAGCGTTTGTACCCGATTTGATATATAAATTGCATGCTTATGTAAATATCCAATATGAGAATAATGTATTCATCAATGCCGATTGAAATGATTAAACTGTGATATACTATTGACGAACGACTCTTGAGGATTACTGGATATCATATTCCAGATCGAATTAGCTTTCAAAAAGCCCTGAGCTTTACCAAAAACACCTTTTTTGCTATATATCATTAGCAAAATCACTTTTCAAATCAAACACACATTGATTTCTAAAATCAAAGGGCGAAATCTAAAGCACATGTTTTCTATCACTACTCCAAAATCCCGTTTTTCCTAAACTATGGATTGATACACGATAATATCAATAAACATGCGACTCTTTGATTATAATTACACGCATATCCTACTTAGAGACCGAAAAGACGAATTGGATGCCTAACACCTTCCCGATTCGTAATTTGGTCCCTGAATCTACATTTTGATTGGTTTCGCATTAATTGTGTTTAAGAAGTCGTTTAATCTATAAATGTTCCTCTTTAACACGCATTTTTGTTTATTTAATAAAACAAACTGGCGACTCTGATTTTCTTTACAAACCGTCACTTTTTCACTATAATAAAACGAATCATTTTCCAAATGAACCTGCAAACCGGAGGAATTGTCACGAGGACTCGGCGTCGAAAGCGAGGGTTCTCACAATTCCTTAAAAACCATTCATTTTCATTTTTAAGCTCTTCTCTGACCAAACCCTTGCAAATTTGATTATCATTGGCGAAAAACTCAAAAGACCTACCTGCTCGGATCTGATTATTTGGCAATCAGATGGAGATAATAAAGGTGCCAAGTTATGAATAGTAAGACAACAACGTAAAAATGATGACTAGAATTGTTTTGGGGGTAGGTTCCTCTGGTGGCTTTCATACCCAGTTTGGCAGTACGACCTCCCTTATGTGTGTGTGTTCTTCACTGGCTCAAATGGCTTTTGGTCTTCCGATTTTGCCTTTGCATGTGAGTTATAAGATATCTCAACCAATGGGCCACTTATTACTTTTTTTTAATTTATTTTCTTTATATCACTTATATCTACAATGCACACTCATCATGTGTACTAAAATCTAATACTATACAAAAAAAGAAAGCCAACTCTCTATTCTTTAAGGACAATTATGACATTCAATTTTGTGTTTTTATTTTTTCCCTTATATTTGTTACCTTTTTTTGGACAGTACAAAAAAGAAACGAAGAAAAAATAGCAGCAATTTTTTACGTAAGAATGCTGGAATATATATATACATATGATTTCACCCAACAAAATTACTTAAAATATTCAAATGTTGAAGGCCAGGGACCACATATATATGTATATATATGTCATATTAGAGTTTGGATCGTTTAGCCCAAAAACAAATAGCAATAGGTAGAATAACCCCTTAATTTTATATATTGCTACAAGAGATCATTTTTCCTAATGTAAGTTTTATAGTCTCAACAAATTAATTAACTGGTGTGACACTCTAATTGTACCTGCATGCATGTGCAAATTATGCCAATTTATTGTACACATTAATTATGATAATAAATTTATTTTTTTTATCCTGGTATGTATGTCCACAACCAAAAGTGGACGCTGAAGCAGTAGCCTGGTCAATTTAAATTTCTGACTTTGCCATTTGTAGCCCGACTTAATTAGCTTAAGTTTCTGGCGGCTCTGTCATTATTAAAACCCATCTTCATGAATAATATATAACCTCATCAACCCCTTAATTCTTTGGGTAAATAGAAAATTACAAGTTTTGAAACATAATGAGCATTCCTAATCTGAAGTGTTGCAGTAACACATAACTTCTTTTAAAAAAAAGGGTACCGAAAATGTATTTTTAAGGCATTATATTAACACCCAAGAATATAATATATTTAAAGTGTAAGGTGCTTTCAAAACTCAATTTTTAATAATACTAGAAATTAGGTAGAAGGTCTTACTACACATTGATTTTTACCAAAACTCCAATGAATAATATTTTTTTGAATGAAGGGCCTATTTTTAATTGGTAATTAGTGTAAGAGGCCTATTTTATTTTATATTTTAAATGAAGGTATTTGAATAAATTTAAATATCATTTAATTAATAAAAACATGTTATATATTACCTAAATTACCCCCTCTTTATGAAATTTGCA
Organism: Lonicera japonica; assembly: GCA_021464415.1. Taxonomy (NCBI): domain Eukaryota; kingdom Viridiplantae; phylum Streptophyta; class Magnoliopsida; order Dipsacales; family Caprifoliaceae; genus Lonicera; species Lonicera japonica. The sequence continues at coordinate 38,584 of JAKCWG010000655.1, forward strand.
CAAAAAATATGAATATTGCAGTGAAATATGGATTGCAATATGAACTTTGCACTAGCAATATGAACTTTGCACTAGAAATATGGACTGCAAAGTTCACATTGCAGTAAAATATGGACTGCAATATGAACTTTGCACCAAAAATATGGACTGCAAAGTTCATATTGCAGTAAAATAAAAAATAGGCCATTTATTTACAAAAAAAATATTCATTGGCTTTAGTGTGAAAATATTTCTCTAATAAGACCTTTTTTTAAATTGTCCCTTAATAATATAATTTATCTTTTTTAAAAAATAAGTGCAAAAATTAGTTTATCCGCGTGCTTCTACTTACGCCCAAAAAAAATTGAAATCGGGTCTCCTCTCAATGGGAGAAAGGATGATACATCTGTTGCTTTTTAATTGGATGTGGCATTGGTATCACGTTTCACTTTATATTTTCTCTTCCTAGTTCGGATGGCGTCGTGTATTTGAAGTAGAACCTCGTATATTTCGGATTAGCTTGAAAACAAAAGCACATCACCGGATCGAAGCTCGTGATCGCCAACGACAACTCATTCACAGATCCTCTAATCTATATGCACTGACAGTGATGATAATTAGTTAAACTCTATAATCTAGCGCTAGTGATTGAAGGAGGGGAAGGAGATATCTGAAGCAAGAGGTTACGAATTACTGAGGAGAATTGAAACTAAAATGATATATATATATGGTCCCTGGCCTCCAATGTTGGATTATTTTCTAATTAATTCTAATTGGGACCACATGTGTAAATTATTAATGTGTGTGTTATCATCTATAAGCCTAACCCGAAGTGATCTAATTAAGTTTTAAATATGCTTAAGGGTATGTTTATCATGGAATTGATGTGTAGATGCTATTATGTAAATTGTATTTCTATGAGGGGCAGAAATATAATTTAAGAGAGTTTTCTATAACTACCAAGAAAACTTATATATAAGAGGGCTATGGTCCCCAACCCTCCCTAATGCAATTTTTCTCATATCCTCTCAAGAGAGACACTTAAGAATTAGGAGGGAAAGGGTTGGAAGACCATCCGATGAATCATTGTTACGCTTAACCTCCGTCTTTAACCCGATTGGCTGCCTTCCAATGCTCCATGCCAGGGTTACTTAAATATCTGCCTAACATGACGACTATGAACGCAATATCTGGACACGTACATACTTGAGCATACATTAGACTCCCTACAGCCGATGCATAGGGAATCTTCTGCATTTCTTTAATTTCAAGGCTATTCTTTGGGCACTGACTGAGACTAAACTTGTCTCCTTTAGCGACTGGAGTTTCCCCTGGTTTGCAATTTTGCATGCCAAATCTATTGAGAATTTTCTCAATATATTTCCTTTGTGACAATCCCAATATACCCCGAGAACGATCCCGGTGTATCTCAATTCCTAACACAAAGGAAGCATTACCAACCGCCACCAACCGCCATACAGAATGAAGTTTTATCGGGTTCGTCTTTGTTCTTAAGTTTTCTCTTGAGAGGATGAGAAAAATGAATTAGGGAGAGATTGGGGACCATAACCCAAAGTATATATATGGCGGTTGCCAACTTTTCACTATTTCTAATTCTGCCCCTCATAGAATTAGAAATTGCCCATAGGTATCTACACATTAATTCCATGACAAATATAAACCCCGAAGCCCACTTAAAACCTTAATTTAGATCACTTGAGTTTAGGCTTATAAATGATAACACGCATTAATTATATACATGTGTGGTCCCTAATTGTATTAATATAAAATTAATCCAACAATCTCCTACTGGACCACATATGTATCCTTCTGATAAATGTGTTTAACCTTAGTGAACTCCAAAATTTATTATCATGACCTGAGGGTATCCGAACAATCTCGTCCATAAACTATACTGACATAGGATCAAAGCGGTCTTTGTTACATTAATCGTAACTCGACCTATCAATGGTCACGTACACCAACATAGCCAAATGACATAAATCAATCATGGTGCGCAGCATGAAAATTACGTGTAATGTGATCTACACATGCCTATTTCCAACTGGTCCTACTTTACTTAATTGAGATCAGTCCTTAAACTTTCCCCTTAATGTCATTACCATAATGGAAAGCAAACATTCAGAGTCAAAACCAAATCCTTTATTCGATCGAAATATTACAGGTATACTTAAATAGAAGCAATTAACCACAAACTCCCACTAAACTGTCACACCATCAAGTAAACAATACCCCATGACCAAGTTGACCGTAATGTCCCCGGGTATCTAGCCTTCAGTGAGTAGACTTGTATTTTAGTGGAGTTGTCCTTATATGCTCTATTCATACTTGTCAACTCTTAACTTATCTTCTTAATAATAAGAAGACCTCGATGTCACAATAAAACTTTAAAGATTCTTTAATACCTTATGCAGCCTTTGTGACAATCATAACCTTAATACATAATCAGAATACCGAATGATATCAAACTAATTTGATCCCAAAATACGAGCATGTTGTCTTTATGAATATTGTAAAATCTTGATTGCTGCCTCTATTAGTTCATTCCTAAAGCATATACCAAACATCCATTACTGCATACGCTAAAACCAAATGCGTTAATACTTAACCACGAATAATATTTCCAATAGCCAACGCTTATGGAAACTTTATACTTAATTTGTGTCCTTTAACAATAGGAGTATCCCCTGGAATTTAGCTTTGTATACCAGAAAATCTGACAAGATATTTCCCCGATATAACTCTTTCGCAATAACCAAACGATAACTTAAGACTTAAGTATTTTATTTTATTTTTGCAAAAGAGTACATCCTTGAGATTTTTCAACTTAAAATTCTTTATATGAAATTTCTTGATTTCATATGATAAACATATATTATTATGAACAAGTAGAATACTATCTACATAGTCCCCAGGAATGTCAATTTACTCCCACTGATCTTATGGTATATACTGGCATCCATCACCTTAGCTTCGAAAATCGTATGAGGTGATAAATTGATGGAATCTGTAGTACCAATCACAAGCAACTTGCTTGGACACATAGATGGATTTCTTGATTTGCAAACCGTATATTTTGTATCTCCTTGATACTAAACTTCACAGTTGCACTATATATGTCGTTTCTTCAATGTTTCCACTGAGAAATAACATCTTAATATACGCCTATGTATATGAGTTTTCTGGACGATATTTTGTCTTGCGGTAATTGAGTTTGACTTTTCTAAAATTGTTAATCTTTATTGGGAAGGTTCTTTATTGTTGTCTTGATATTCTAGATTTCCTTGATTTTCTTAATTATTTAAAACTTTCTTAACCAGTCTATCAGAATTAAAATTCTGATTACTATCAATAATATCTGACAAGAAAATTGACAACTTCTTAAAGACAATATTTTAAACCTTATCTTCCCCCCCCAAACTCAATATCCTCAAGAAAAAATCTACAACGATGTTGGCAGAAATAAAAGTAGAACTAAAAAAAATTGAATATCAATTCAATATGCTCACAATTATTATAGCAGTTGTTATACACATAACATTTAATCCAATAATCAAGAACGGGGTTCCTTTCAAGATGCCTAACACAACATTGATATTAATAGCTTTGGTCAAAAAATTTCAACTTGTAAATGGCCATCTTCGTGCAGTAATCAAATATAGAAGCCAAATCCTGTCAAATAATAACCTTCCTTTAGACCAGTTATTATTCACATGGAAAACCTAATAAATATCTCATATTTATTACCGCAAGTATACTCATTATTCGGCCAAATAATTCCCTTCCTTTGGGCCGGTCAGTATCCGCATGAATGATAAGCACACACATCCAATTGTGTGAAAATAAATAAATCTAGCAATAGAGGTTACTTTGGCATTATATTGTTTCGACTCATCGATTTTGAGATAACTGGACGATCCATACTTCGTTTTCCTTATATTCTGGATAATTCTAGAACTACTATAGTGATAAGAGGCGAAAAGTACAGATTCATTATGTCCCGTTTTGATGCAAAACAGCAATTGAATTTAAAGTGTCAATTGGACAAATCTACCGGCGTTCTCAATGCCAAGTTTTTGTCTATATAGTCAAGAACAATTGACATGCTCTCTGTTCCATCCTTAAAGCCGAATAGAAAATAAACAGTCTTTAAATTGATTAATTTTATGACAACATCTCAAGATACCGAGCACAACATTATTACCAAATCTTTGGATAGTGATATTAATTGTAAGTGGTACTCTTGTTGTAATGATCAAATATTGACAATAAGTTATGTCAAATAACAAATCTATCTTTGGATTGATTTATTATTCACATTAGTTTGCCTCGATAATCGTCACATATTTACCATCACAAGTGTATATGAAATTCGGCCAAATATAAACTCCTGTTTGGATTGGTTAATATTTGCATGAATTAAACAAACACGAGCATCTAATCATTCTTTATTTACATAAGAGAGGTCAGTTTGGTAACATCTCATATAAATTGGCCTTAATAGAATGTTTAGACAAGTAATAGAAATAATAGTGTCGCATGTAATTAATCAAATTTATTATGAACGGAAAAATTCTAATTACTTTGTTACTGCCTAAAACAGTGACAAACTGAAACTAGTCACAGTTAAAAACTGTGACAATTATGGATAAAATGGTCACTGCTATAAACAGTGATAATTCTGGCGTGGAAAAAACTGTTCATCTGCTTCATCAAATTTCTAAAATTCTGCCCTTATATATATATAACTCAACCAAAATTAGTCTTTTGCAAAAAAAATAAATTAATTATGGCAGATCATTATATATAAATAAATATATTAATGCATATATGATTGTTAAAACCCATGTATAAGCCTTTAACTATTAAGTAACCACATATAAAAAAAGGATACATATATATATATATGTATGCACACAAATCACACAGTGATTTTAATCACATCGGCCACACACATAAAGATCACGAGTATATATATATATGCATAGATCATGAGTTCATATATGTAAATCACATTTTTATATACATGGCCATCCTGATATATATGCACTGCCATCCTTAAACATATATATAAAAATACATGCATACTACATGTCATTATATATATCTAATTAAAAGCAAAAGCAAAAGTGTTGCATCCACATATATATCAACCGAATCCAAAATTGATGCAATTAATTGATTATGACCCACTAACAATTTTGACCAAATGTGTGCATATTTCTATGAACTTATATTAATGCTCATCATTGCAATAAAACCCGTACGACAGTAAATTGATGTGTATATATATTGTATTAAAAAAATGCCGTGAACACATACATCAATAAAATCTGTACGAAATGCAATTATACATATAATAATCATATACACATACGGATCAAGAAAATACTCAAGGAATTAATCATGGAACCTTCTTCTGATACCAAATGTTAGGACTGTATATCCCATATCAATTCAATGAATAGAAAAAACATTAAACACGGATGCGTACCCGAGTCCATTTGGAAGATAATTGAGCGGAAGCAAATCTCTTTTGGTCTTCCAATTGATACGTAGTTTCTCCAATTTTTTCACTCTGTAGATGGGATTACAGAAGAAGAAGCATACGTTCAAATGGGGACCAAAACCCTGTAAGTTAGAAAACCACTTTGGTAATTGCCAAAGTGGTTAATAACTTTTAGTATTTATAAATTGGCCCCTCATCAATTTAAAAATACAATCTGGTCTCTACACATTAATTCCATAACAAAAAATACCCTTAAGCCTACTTAAAACTTAATTAGATCACATAATTAGAAGGCTTCTTAATGATAACACACATTAATAATTTACATGTGTGGTCCCAATTAGATTAATATAAAATTAATCTAACAATCTCCCACTGGACCACATATATAACCTGATAAATGCGTTTAACTTTAGTGAGCTCATTAATTCGTTATCATAACTTGAGGGTATCCTAATAATCTCGTTCATTGGCTATATTAATATAGGATCAAAGCGGTCTTTGTTACATTAATCGTAACTGAACCCATCAATGGTCACGTATACCAACACAGTCAAATAACATAGATCAATCATGGATGTGTAGCATGGAAATTACATGTAAATGTGATCCACACATGCCTATTTCCAACTGGTCCTACTTAACTTTATTGAGATCAATACTTCAAAATACTTAACAGAGTGTGTGTGATAAACTGAATACTTTATTTCTGCAGAAAATAAACTGAATATAATTGTAGTTAACATAAAACAACAAGCTAAATACAAACTCCCACTAAACTAGAGTATCCTCACATAGACTGACACCCATATGAGCAGTGTGCTCGTGAAAGACTTTGGGTGGTAATTCCTTGGTAAGCGGATCCGCTATCATGGAGTTTGTTCCAATGTGTTCTATAAAAATATGACCATTATGTACTCTTTCCTTTACAACGAGAAACTTGATGTCAATGTGCTTTGACTTTGTCGAGCTTCTGTTGTTATTAGAATATAGAACTGCTGATTTATTATCACAATACAGTTTGAGTGGTCTTTCAACACCCTCCAAAATTCGCAGCTCAGTGACAAAATTTCGCAGCCATATTCCATGATTAGATGCCTCATAACATGCTACAAATTCTGCAGCCATGGTGGACGAAGTAATGAGCGTCTGCTTAGCAGACCTCCACGAAATTGCTCCACCAACTAACAAATAAACATAGCCTGAAGTGGATCTCCTGCTGTCTTGGCATCCAGCAAAATCAGAATCGGAATACCCAATGATCTCTAACTGATCCGATCTCCTATATGTGAGCATGTACTCCTTTGTTCTCTGTAAATACCTCATAACCCGCTTGGTTGCCTTCCAATGATCCATGCCAGGGTTACTTAAATATATGCCTAACATGCCGACTATGAACGCAATATCTGGATGCGTACATACTTGAGCATACATTAGACTCCCTACAGCCGATGCATAGGGAATCTTCTGCATTTCTTTAATTTCAAGGCTATTCTTTGGGCACTGACTGAGACTAAACTTGCCTCCTTTAGCGACTGGAGTTTCCCCTGGTATGCAATTTTGCATGCCAAATCTATTGAGAATTTTCTCAATATAGTCCCTTTGTGACAATCCCAATATACCCCGAGAACGATCCCGGTGTATCTCAATTCCTAACACAAAGGAAGCATTACCAAGATCTTTCATTTCAAAATTCTTTGATAGAAATCTCTTGGTGTCATGCAACATGCCTATGTCATTTGTGGCAAGCAATATGTCATCAACGTACAAAACCAGAAAATGTGTTTACTCCCACTGAACTTGTGATACACACAATCGTCAACAACATTTGCTTCAAAACCATATGAAGCAATGACTTGATGAAATTTGAAGTACCACTGATGAGAGCCTGCTTGAGTCCATAGATGGATTTTGTCAATTTGCAAACCATATTCTTTGGGTCTCCCGACACAAAGTTTTATGGCTGCACCATATAAATTGTTTCTTCAATGTCTCCATTAAGAAATGCTGTTTTAACATCCATTTGATGCAACTTAAGATTAAAATATGCAACAAGCGCAATAATTGTCCTAAAAGAGTCTTTCGTAGAAACCGGAGAGAAAGTCTCTTTAAAGTCAATTCCTTCCTTCTGAGTAAAGCCCTTTGCCACAAGATGTGCTTTATACCTCTCCACATTACCATTCGAATCCCTTTTGGTTTTAAATATCCATTTACAACTTACGGGTTTCGCACCATCCGGTAATGGAACAAGTTCCCAAACTTTATTATCTTGCATAGACTTATACTCTTCATTCATAGCGTCAATCCATTTATGAGAGTTGGAACTTTGCATAACTTGACGAAAGTTGATTGGATCATCTTCTGACATTCCACTTTCTACCTCCTGTTCTTGGAGATACACGACATAATCGTCCGAAATTGCAAATTTTCTTTCTCTCGTGGATCGTGTTAATGGCGCAGATTCTTGAGGTTGTTGAGTTTGTTCCTCAGGAATGGGTTCCTCGGGAACAATTACCTCATCTTGAATGAGGGGTTGAACAACATTGCCTTGTCGAGGATCTGAAGTAATTTCTTGATCAATGACGGGTATAGAAACCTGCACATTGTCAAAAGTAGTGGTAGGAATTGGGATTGCTCCATTTTCCTCCTCGAAGACAATGTTCCTAACTTGATTTCTCCCCCCAAACTCAACATCCTCAAAGAACGTTGCAGTTCCTATCTCAAAAATCGACTTACTAGTAGGATCGTAAAACTTGTAGCCCCGTGATCATTCTGCATAACCAATAAAGTAGCTGCTAACCCTTTTGGAGTCTAATTTTCTTTCATGAGGCTTATAGGGCCTCGCTTCAGCAAGACATCCCCAATCACGCAAATGCTTTAGACTAGGCTTTTGCCCAACCCAAAGCTCATACGGCGTTTTTGCAGCTGCTTTTGTTGGTACCCGATTTAGGATATAAGTTGCTGTCTTTAGAGCCTCACCCCAGAGTGACTCTGGTAAAGTAGATTGACTAATCATACTTCTTACCATATCCTTAAGAGTCCGGTTTCGTCTCTCAGATACACCATTCATGCTAGGTGAACTTGGCATAGTGTATTGTGGGACGATTCCATATTCCTCTAGGTATTTAGCAAACGGTCCTGGACGTTGTTCACCTGAGCCGTTGTATCTGCCGTAGTATTCACCACCGCGGTCAAATCTAACGCTCTTTATTCGTTTGTTGAGTTGTAACTCAACTTCAGCCTTAAATATTTTGAACACATCCAAAGACTGCAATTTTTCATGTATAAGAAATAGGTAATCATATCTAGAATAGTCGTCTATGAATGTTATAAAGTATTGTTGACCATTCCAAGAAGCTGTAGGGAATGGACCACAAATATCCATGTGGATTAATTCTAAGACGTCCGTAGTTCGATTGGCACATATTTTCTTTGTTTTGGTCTGTTTTCCCTTGATACACTAAATGATAAACGCATCATATTGTCATGTATAAGCTCTTTAGGGAGTCGCTTGACGCGTTTGCTGCTTTCGTTTTGCCTAATTATCCTCTTATCTCAAGATTAGTGTCTTAGCGAGTTTTGTATCTAACATCGTCCCGCTAGGTGTGCTTTTGTTGTGTTTCTATGTGTTTATAGGCATAGGATGCAATGGCCTTCAAAGAATTGATCAAGCGTTAGTAAAAAGCTCGCAAAATGCTGGTCTGAGGAATTTCCCAGAAGCATGATCGATCATGGGTATAACCATGATCGATCATGGTACAAACTGGCCTTCAGGCAGAAGACCCCATGATCGATCATGGGTTGGCCATGATCGATCATGGCCTGGCGGGGGCAGCCACCAACTCCTGCTTTTAGCCTTATTTCGGGGGTTTTGGTTCCTAGATATTTTCCCTTGTTTATTTTATTAATTTTTGTACTCCTTTAGCTATTGTTTTAGTCTAGGGGATGGGATATAGATCATTAGCTAGTTTTTACACATTTAGAAGTTCTAGAGAGAAGGGAGAGCTAGTTCTTCATTGTTCTTCTTTTCTCCATTGTAAGTTTTTGATTTATAAGAATGATTTCTTCTTCTATAATGTTTGTTTTTGCATCTATTATGGAGTAGTCTATTACTAAGGTTACGGAGGTTGATTGCGATATGATTTTTGGTGATTAATGGCTCAATCCATGTTTAAAGTTTGATAAATGTTTATGAATCCTTTGCTTCATCATATCATCCATTCTTTCAAGCTTTCTAGGTATTTTCATGATAAGTTAAGACTTTATATGCCTTCTATATTCAGTTCTAGGTTGTTAATGATCATACAACATATTTGTATGGTTCTAGAATGCTTGTAGTCTTTTTCCCCCATTCATGGAGTTTTTGATCTTTTTGTAGAAATTATAAATAGTTCATAAAACTCCATAGATGGATTATAAATTTGTTAGCTTATCTTTGATTCATTTATTGATATATTGAGTGCCTCTTACACTTTATGTGATACTTAGACTCTTTATTTTCTACCATGAGTGATAAACGATGAGTTGACAAATTTATCCCATAAACTTCTTTCCGTTTAATTGTTAGGATTCACTTTATAATTTTCATTCTTTTAATCATGAGATTTCATACACTGGCTTCATGTTAAATCTTTTTATGATGAGTTTGTCATATCTATCTCGGATTAGCTTCGTCGGGAATGGGTTGCCTTGCTTCACACCCGTAGTTAAGAGGTAGGAATGATAACCTCGTCTTTGGTGGAATGTCGTTTGTCTCTTTCTTGATACAGCTTCAATCCGGGAATGAGTCGCCTAGCGTCGCACCCTTTGCTATTGAGAGATACACCAACATTCCCCATATCTTGAGAAACCTTGTGTTGAAATATTTGTATAAGCTAGTGATTACCGTCTTTTAAATCATAACCAACCTCCACTTACCGTAGTGCTTTCTTATTAATTTTCACAACTGCTTTACATTTACGTTGTTCTACAACAAATCCAACTCACACAAAATCTGAAAACCGTAAAATCTGTAATCCATTCCATTCATTTTCACTTATCCCTGTGGTTCGATACTCGGACTTCCGAGACTATATTACAACTTGACGTGCCTGCACTTGGGCTATATCGAAGCGCGCTATTACGGAGCCGTCAAGTTTTTGGCGCCGTTGCCGGGGACTAAGGCAAAAGGCAGATCTCGGGTTTTGTATAAAATCATTCTCTATGAGTATCTCTCCATTTCATTAATTTATTTTTCTCCCTTATTCTTGTTTGATTTTGTAGAGTTCCCAAGGAGCGATTCGAATCATTGTCCAAGCCCATGCAAGGGCGATTGTTCGTAGACATTCGAATTAGCCCCCCCACATCTCCAAGAATGGCAAACCAAGAAAGAGCAGCGGATCACGAGAGCGATAATGAAGGGGAAGGTGCCAACAATGTTCCTCCCGTTAGGACCATGAGGGACTACCTTCAACCACCTCGGGCAACTTCGAATTCTTGCATTGTGCTTCCCGCTGGCCAAGCCGGAGCGTTCTCTTTCAAACCGGGTATGCTTCAACATATCCCTTCTTTTCATGGTATGGAGTCGGAAAACCCATACTTGCATTTGAAAAACTTTGAAGAAGTCTACTCCACATTTTGTGAGGCAAATGTTAATGAGGATGTCATGCGTTTAAAACTCTTCCTTTTCTCCCTTAAAGATAAAGGAAAAATTTGGCTAAATGCTCAAAGACCGCAATCAATTCGGTCTTGGCAAGAGCTTCAAGTGGAGTTTTTAAAAAAATTCTTTCCCGTTCATAGAACCAATGCTTTAAGAAGGGCGATATCCAATTTTTTGCCAAAAGACAACGAAACTTTCTATAAGTGTTGGGAAAGATACAAGGAACTTCTAAACGCATGCCCTCACCATGGTCACGAAACGTGGAGCCTTGTTAGTTTTTTCTATGAATCTCTCACCCCCGATATGCGTACATTTGTTGAGACCATGTGTAATGGTCAATTCTTGAGTAAGAATCCTGATGAGGCTTTATTGTATTTTGATGAATTAGCGGAAGGTGCTCAAAATTGGAACACCTATTCCGAAGAACTCAAAGCCAAAACTCAAGGAAGGGGTGGGTTGTACCAAGTGTCCAATGACGATGACATGGGTGCGAGGTTATTCCAATTGTCTAAGAAAGTAGAGGCAGTGGAAGCAAGTAAGCTTAAGGAGGTCAACGTAGTATCCTCGAGTCAGTTGTGTGTCATTTGTGAAAATTCGAGACACACTACCGAGGATTGCCCTACCATTCCCGCTTTTCGGGAAGTCCGCAAAAATCCCGCCCAAGTCAATGCTTTACACCAGTACAACCAAAACCGAAATCAAAACGATCCCTATTCTCAAAGGTACAATGAACCGTCCAAATCTAATACCGAGATTTTGGATGTTTTTAGGCAAGTGAAAATCAACATTCCATTGCTTGACGCGGTCAAGCAAATACCTTCGTACGCTAAGTTCCTCAAGGACTTATGTACTACCAAACGAAGGTTGAATGTCAAGAAGAAGGCCTTTATGGCGGATAGGGATGGCAACGGGTCGGGTTCGGGTCGGGTTTATAAATTCCATCCCCATCCCCGCAACCAAAAATCATCCCCATCCCCGCCTCCATCCCCGGTTCCCCGAATCGGGTAATCCCCATCCCCGTCCCCGTCGGGTATCGGGTCCCCGCGGGGAATCCCCAACAATATTTTTTTTTTAAAAAAATAAAAATAAAAAGAAAAGTGAAGTTAAAAATAATATAATATTATATAAATATATATACATATATAAATAAAATTATATATATACACAATGAACAATGAAATTTATATACATATATATTTTATCTACATATATACACACATATATACAAGCATAAAGTAAAAAAAATCACAAAATTAAGTATATCGGGGCGGGTACGGGTTGGAGACTCCTATACCCAAACCCGACAATTTTTTAAAATCCCCGACCCGAACCCGCCCCCGATTATTTGTCCCCATACCCGCCCCCATCGGGTCGGATACCCGCGGGTACCCGAACCCGCGGATATTTTTGCCATCCCTAATGGCGGAGCAAGTGAGCTCCATCATGCAAGGCACGAGAGCCCCCAAGTTCAAAGACCCCGGTTGTCCCACAATTTCGTGTGTCATAGGAAATTGTTGGATAAAGAACGCATTGTTAGATTTGGGAGCAAGTGTTAATGTGCTCCCATATTCGGTTTATCAATAATTGGGGCAGGGTGAGTTAAAGCCCACGAGGGTTACGATTCAATTAGCGGACCGATCCGTTAAGATCCCAAGAGGGATAGTCGAGGATGTGCTTGTTCAAATTGACAAGTTTTATTTTCCGGTTGATTTTATCATCCTCGACATGCAACCCGTGTCGAATCCCGCTAAGGAGATTCCGGTTATCCTTGGACGATCATTTCTTGCTACTTCTAACGCTATAATAAATTGCAAAAATGGAATTGTGAAGTTAGCATTTGGAAACATGACTCTAGAGTTAAACGTGTTCTCTTTGAGCAATCAAAGAGATGACGATGATAACGAGGAAAGTGAATACGTGAACATGATAGAGTCATGTATCCAAGACCACTTTGTGGCAAATTTCGAATCGGAGTCAAAGGAAGGTTATCTAACCACTTCCGATGAGCCCGAGGATTGTATGCAAGTGTTTTCTTTGTCTGACAAACAGGTTGAATGTTTGGAGAAAGATGAAAACACATCATCGTCCACCAAAAAGCTTGAAGGACAAATGGATCTCAAGCTATTGCCTAGCAATTTGAAGTATGCATTCTTAGGAGCTTCAAACACTTACCCCGTCATCATCTCGTCCGAACTTTCGGACGACCAAGAGGTAAGGTTAGTTTGTTTGCTTGGTAAATACAAAAAAGCTTTTGGTTGGACTCTTGCCGACCTCCAAGGAATAATCCCTTTGATTTGTACACATAAAATTCACTTGGAGGATGGGGCAAAAACATCGAGACAATTTCAACGCCGGTTGAATCCTAACATGCAAGAAGTGGTTAGGAACGAAGTGTTAAAATTGTTGGATGCAAAGATCATCTATCCAATCTCGGATAGTAAATGGGTTAGTCCAACTCAAGTGGTACCGAAAAAATCGGGTCTTACGGTAGTCAAGAACGAATCAAACGAGTTGATTCCGCAAAGAGTCACCACCGGGTGGCGAATGTGTATTGACTACCGTAAACTCAATGAGGCAACTCGTAAAGATCATTTCCCACTCTCCTTTTTGGATCAAACTCTAGAAAGGGTAACGGGCCATGAATATTATTCGTTCCTCGATGGTTTTTCCGGGTACAATCAGATTGAGATTGACCTAGATGATCAAGAAAAGACCACCTTTACATGTCCTTTTGGTACCTTCGCCTATCGAAGAATGCCCTTTGGTCTATGTAATGCACCGGCCACTTTCCAATGGTGTATGCTAAGTATTTTTAGCGATATGGTGGAAAGGACTTTGGAAGTTTTTATGGATGACTTTACCGTCTATGGTAAGTCATTCGACAATTGCTTGACTAACCTGGAACAGGTCTTGGGAAGATGCGTGGAAAAACAATTGGTATTGAATTGGGAGAAGTGCCATTTTATGGTTACCAAGGGAATTGTTTTGGGGCACATCATTTCTTCAAAAGGAATCGAAGTGGATAAAGCCAAAATCGAATTGATTGCCAAACTTCCTACACCCAAAAATGTCAAAGATGTCCGATCCTTTCTAGGACATGCCGGGTTTTATAGGAGGTTTATCAAGAACTTTAGTTCCATTTCCAAGCCGATGTGTAATCTACTTCTCAAGGATGCACCCTTTGAGTGGGATGCCAAGTACGAGGAAGCCTTCATCTCTCTGAAGCATATGCTCACTACTACGCCGATTATGCAGACACTGGACTGGAGCTTGCCATTCGAGCTCATGTGCGACTGTGAGAACCCGCGTTCGCGACGCCCGGGGGTCCCCGTGGGCGGCGATTCCGTTTGTTGATTTGGAAATTAGGTTTTGAAAAGAATAAGAGTCGCCAGTTTGTTTTACTAAACAAACAAAAAAGGTTTGTGTAAAAGAGACGTATTTATGGACTAAATATCCCCTTATACACAATATATGCGAAACCAGTTGATTCGAAGGTTCGGGGATTAAGTTACGAATCGGGAAGGTGTTAGGCACCCAATTCGCCCTTTCGGTCTCTTGAGTAGGATATGCGTGTGTTATAATTCAGCTCTTGCATGCTATTGCTATTACTTTATAACTTTTCTTGCTTGCCTTAGAAATCGGGATTTTGGGGTTGGGATGAAAACTATGTGTTTCCTAGTTCGCCCATGATTTTTGAAAATAAGTGTGTGTGTGTGTGTGATTTGAAAAAGAGAGTTTGATAATAATAGATGCAATGAAACAAGTGATTTTGTAAAGCATTGGGCTTTTCGGAAACTGATTCAATGTGGAATCTTATATTCGATATTATATGAGGCGAGTTGACCGATCGTATACCATAGTCTATAGATTAAACCGGTATAGATGGCACCAGTGCTCTCATAATCGAGTATTTATCACATACACACCGCAATCTATGAGTTAGATTGGATATATAGCGATTATCGATTCCTTCGTATAATAATGCCGCTAATCCGGGCCTTTGAAAAAGTAAGAAAGTAATAATACTATTTTAGAATTGGATTAGGGTTTATTATACGCCTTTAGTTTTGAAAACAATTTAAAAAAGGGTTTTGAAAAGCTATCAAGTAATAGAAATTATGCAGACAAGAATATAAATTATAAAACTGACGAATAAATAAAAGAAGAGAGAGAAAATTATACCCGAGCCTTCTTGGAAGGAGAGAATAAGGATCTCTTGGTGTGTACCACGAAATTCCCTTGATTGTTGATGATAATAATGAATGGAGGGGGGGTCTATTTATAGTTGAAGAAAATACTTGGAGAGCAAGAAAAGAGATTGCAACTAGGACTCTTGGAAATTATCGCGAGACCTTCCCACCGTTGGATCATCCCGATTTTTGGATATGTTTTGGGAATAGAACTCTTCTAGATTGTGTAAAAATTTCAAGTCGATCGGATTTCGGGAAGGTTCCCTTTCGTTCTGATTGGTACGAAGAGTTTGTGTCCGCGTAGGAAAGGTACTTGTTGTAGACAAGGTCCCTTGTTTGCACGAGAATTCAGGTTATAACCGTTGGATCAGGCTGAATTTTGGATATGTATTGCCAATGTAAGTCTTTTACACCCTGTAAAAATTTGAGGACGATCGGAGTTCGGGAAGGACTCGGTCTCCTTGGCTTGGTACAAAGAGTTTGTTCCCGCATAGAAAACGTACTTGCGTACAAAAACCTCGACAAATGAACTTCCAACCGTTGGATTATGCTGATTTTTTGATATGTTTTCCCTAAAAATGTTTTCTAACTTGTGTCCAAATTTGAGGTCGATCAGATTTCGGGAAGGCCACTATTTATTTTAATTTGCTACGAAGGACATTTCAACTGGAATTGCTCGGTAGACAAATTGATTCTTGAGGACCCCATGTCCAACAAAGATGAAATTTTAATATGCTCTTCCCCACAATAAGGCCTATCTACTTACCAAACTTCAAACCATTTTAACTTCGAGAAGACCTCCATTTGACCACCCGAAATAAACTCGCGATTTTCTGAATTTTCGGAGATCCGACCGTCGGATTTAGCTGATTTTCGAGTATGTTACTCCTTTTGATAATTTCCAACAACTCTCAAAGTTTGAGGATGATCCAAAGTACGCGACTCTCCTTTCACAAATTTCCCGGAGTTTTGACGGTTTTTCGGTTCCGGCAATTTTCGATAATTCTGTAACTTCTCATCCGGGGTCCTTTCGGCTTTCTTCTTTGACCTGTATCACATGAACAAACTACATGTGCATCTAGGAATGCTTGTGCGTGCATGCATGTTTATTTCTTTAAAAATTAGGATTCTTGCGGGGGGTCGCAAAATGAGGTGTTCACAGACCCTCTCGGCCTGGGTTCTTTGTGAAGCAAAGAAACCAGGACGATAATGAGAACGCATCATTTTGCGGCACTCGCATGAATCACAGATGATATTTTGAAAACAATGCAATGCAAATGATGCTGTGCTATGCTGCTTCTCTCTCTCATTGGGATGGATGCGCGATGTTTGGAACATATCTTGTGTCTTGCCGTGATGTGTGACCCATGTAGAGGGGTGAGCCCCCTGCTTTAGCGAAGTGCACAAGCCGCGTAGAGGGTGAGCCCCTTCTTTAATAGGATTGTGAATCGTGTAGAGGGTGAGCCCCTTCTTTAATAGGATTGGGAACCGTGTAGAGGGTGAGCCCCTGCCTTAACGGGATTGGGAACCGTGTAGAGGGTGAGCCCCTGCCTTAACGGGATTTAAGAACCGTGTAGAGGGTGAGCCCCTGCTTTAACGGGATTGGGAACCGTGTAGAGGGTGAGCCCTTACTTTAACGGGATTGGGAACCGTGTAGAGGGTGGGTCCCTGCTTTAACGGGATTGGGAACCGTGTAGAGGATGAGCCCCTGCTTTAACGGGATTGGAAACCGTGTAGAGGGTGAGCCCCTGCTTTAACGGGATTTGAGAACCGTGCTTGAGAACCGTGTAGAGGGTGAGCCCCTGCCTTAACGGGATTAAGAACCGTGTAGAGGGTGAGCCCCTGCTGTAACGGGATTGGGAACCGTGTAGAGGGTGGGCCCCTGCTTTAACGGGATTGGGAACCGTGTAGAGGGTGAGCCCCTGCTTTAACGGGATTGGGAACCGTGTAGAGGGTGAGCCCCTGCTTTAACGGGATTTGAGAACCGTGCTTGAGAACCGTGTAGAGGGTGAGCCCCTGCCTTAACGGGATTGGGAACCGTGTAGAGGGTGAGCCCCTGCTTTAACGGGATTGGGAACCGTGTAGAGGGTGAGCCCCTGCTTTAACGGGATTGGGAACCGTGTAGAGGGTGGGCCCCTGCTTTAACGGGATTGGGAACCGTGTAGAGGGTGAGCCCCTGCTTTAACGGGATTTGGGAACCGTGTAGAGGGTGAGCCCCTGCCTTAACGGGATTTGAGAACCGTGTAGAGGGTGAGCCCCTGCCTTAACGGGATTGGGAACCGTGTAGAGGGTGAGCCCCTGCTTTAACGGACTTGTGAACCATGATTGTGAACCGTGTAAAGGGTGAGCCCCTGCTTTAACGGACTTGTGAACCGTGTAGAGGGTGAGCCCCTGCTTTAACGGACTTGTAAACCGTGCTTGTGAACCGTGTAGAGGGTGAGCCCCTGCTTTAACGGACTGTGTGAACCGTGCTTGTGAACCGTGTAGAGGGTGAGCCCTGCTTTAACGGACCTGAGAACCATGCTTGTGAACCATGTAGAGGGTGAACCCCTGCTTTAACGGATTTGTGAACCGTGTAGAGGGTGAACCCCTACTTTAATGGACTTTGTGGGATTGTTCTGTCAGTGATTCTAGCATGGTGTATGTTTGCTGGGGATATGATGATTGATTGTATGCTGGCTAAGAATTGATGGTATGATGATTGATGGCCTGTTGGGGAGTTGAGAATTCCTACTGGCTAGGGTAAAGGCTGAGAGTTGATGATCTGCTGAGGATATGAGAATTCCTACTAGCATGGATAATGGTTGATGTGCGGGTTAATGATCTGCTACGGAAATGAGAATTCCTACTGGCTAGGATAATGGCTGAGGGTTGATGCTGAGGAGGTGAGAGTCTCATAGAGAAAGAGTTCCGGTGTGATTTTTTTTTTTTTTTTGAAAAGAAGTACTTTTGGCTGGCCTCTTTTTCCTTGAGAAATGATTCGAGTTACGTTCTCTCTGTCCTCGAAACTTCGTGTATGAATTTTGGACTTTGCCTCTTGCTCAGCTTCCGTGGCATTTTTCTTTTATCACTAGGGTGTGATTCTGCTTATTGTTTCCTGACTTCGCGAGAAAAGAATTTTTTGTGCCTGCATCATTTTCTATTTTTCGATGCCCTTATTCCTCCTTGATTAATTGAAAGCTTTTTGATACAGCCTTTTTTTTTTCAGCTTACTTTTTTTCTTTTGCATGGTCAGCAGCCTTCCTCACCCAAGACGTAGCCCTGGGCTTTTTAGCCTAGCTGTCACTCTTGGTGTGGCTCTCGCTGCCATCTTTTTTCCTTTTTTTGTTTTTTTTCAATATTCATTTCTTTTGGCACTGTGGGATTTATCCTCTTTTCTACTCTTTCAATTTTTTCTTGTACCCACTTTGTTTCTTCTCACTTTGTCAGGTTTTCGTGGGCATCATCGTCCTTGCGATTTTGATAATGTTTACTTTGGAAGTTCGCATTTGACATCGTCGTGCTGTGTTTGTGATTTTCGGTCCGAGAACCTTTGGGAACGTATCTTGAAGACTTCTTGGGCGAGAAGAAGCTAGGCCAAAAGTCCTTTTTGTGGGGGCTTGGTCCCTGCGTTTTTTACGAAATCTTATCATTCCAGTCTTTCTCTCTATCTTTCTCTGATATCCTCTCAAATGGGGCTTTTTGGTTTTAGAGAAGGCTTGACTTTGCCCGTAGGAAGGGCTTGGATTGGATTGGTGCTTGGAGAAAGGGTTTGGAGTGGTGCTTGTAGAAAGGGCTTGGATTTGCCTGTAAAAAGGGCTTGGATTGGATTGGTGCCTGTAGAAAGGGCTTGGATTCGTGCCTCTAGAAAGGGCTTTGGATTCGTGCCTATAAAAAGGGCTTGGGATAGGTGCCTATAGAAAGGACTTGGGATTTGATTTGTCTTTCTGGGAGGATTTGTGATGTGATTTACCTCTCTGGGAGAAAATGTGAAGTGATTCACCTCTCTGGGAGACTTTGTGAAATGGTTTGACTCTCTGGGAGACGTTGTGATTGTGTTTTTCCTCTCTAGGAGGACATGTGGAGTGATTTGCCTCTTTGGGAGACTTTGTGAAATGATTGACCTCTCTGGGAGAAAAAGTGATCTTATCATGACGATCTGGTTGGTGATGGTGGTGTGACTAATCATCGAGGTATATACCAGGATGCGGTGGTGAAGATTGTCTGGTAGGCCATGGAGCTTAGTGCCTATGTATTCTTGGACTGGTGCGCGGTACACTTATGCAAGTGTTCATGTGTGTGCACTATGCAAATGCTTATGCCATGCTTCCCTAAATTTCGAGTATTTGCATACTTCTTAAATCATCGCACCATTATTTTAAAAACTTGGTTTTGAAAAGGTTTTGAATCTTGAGTTGCCTGATTTATGAAGTATGTTACGCTACTTGAAATTATCTAAGTGCAGATGCATGCATGCAAGACTGACAATTTTCCGAGAACATAGCAATACTGAAAAGGCAAATATTGATTTCTGGTCAAACAGTGAGTGAGTGTAAGGTAATAAGAGAGATGGAGTGCTTCCGAGTTGAAACTCCGCTGATCTTGCGTTATGCTTCCATCTTGACATGTTTCTCTCTGCTTCTTGAGTCTTGGACCTGTTAAGATTCATTCGCGTTGCTGTTTTTGCTCATACTCACAATCTCAGGAGGATTACCGATGTTCTGCATTCTTAGGAGTAGGTGTAGACAGGCTTGATTCTTGAGAGATGCGGGCTTTCAGTTGCTAAACCAATTGATTAACTTGATTTTACCTTCAAGATTTTTGGCTCTGCTGATAGGACAACAACAGGGTCATGGTGATGTGGGTAGGACATTCTCAGTGCGAATGATGAATGGAGAGGCTAGTCTTTAGAGAGTTGTTCGGGTCTTCTCGTCGATACCCTCAGTAGATGTATCCTCGGCACCCTCAATATGTGCGAACGATGATGGTGAGGCTAGTCTTCGGGGACTTATTCTGGTCTTCTGGTCGAAACCCTCAGTGCATATACCCTCTGCACCCTCAGTGTATGCGAACGATGATGGTGAGGCTATTTGGGTCTTCTTGTCGATACCCTCAGTGCATATACCCTCTGTACCCTCAGTGTATACGAACGATGATGGTGAGGCTAGTCTTCGGGGATCTGTTATGATCTGCATCAAGGAAGGCTTGAGGATTATGGTTCTGAAGGGGTTGGTTATGTTTAGGGTTCAACCAGGCGGTTTTGGAATCTTGCACCGGTGGTACAACGATGTTGGCAATGGCACATGAAGTGGGTGGTTGATGTTGGCAGGAATTGAGAGAATGTGTTAGAGAATGTTAAGTGGAGCTACTGGGTCTCGGGTTTGGTTACCTTAGGCTGGGTATGGATTTGGATTGAATTGGTTTGGTTCAGTATGTATTCTGACAGTGATTAGGGCTCAAGATGGGCTTGGGTGGCCACTTAGTGATCTTTCATGATGGCTACGAACTGGGTTCGATCATGGATTAGATGATAGATGTGTTCAAGGGTTAAGGTGCCACCCTCGGTTTGTGGGAGAACGGGACCAGGCGGCGGACCCGTTGCATGAGAAGCTTCACCGTAATTACCCTCAGTTTTCTCGACCCCGATTTGATGAAGTAGTAGCTCGGTGTTGCAATGATGAGGCATGATCGGTAGTGAATCTGATCTCATGAGTCGTCTAGTTTGCCAGCAGTAGATAATCGGAGTGTGGTGAAGAATGGGGAGAAAGAAGTCGGGGATTTGACCGAAAAATCAATATTTTGCCATGGGTTGCATAATTCTCGGAAAACTATGACTCGACAAAAAAATAAAATCGAAAACCACTTTTTAGTGATTAGCGAAAACAGACCGACGGCAACAACTTGAAAGCCCCGTGGATAGGTTTAGGGTAGGAATATGAATTCCCGGGGTGCCCTTATAACCTTCCGATTTTAAAAATTATTTTTTGAAAAAATCATTTTTGAAAATGACTCGGTTTTTTAGAAAATATTTTGAAAAACATTTTTGAAAAATCGGGAAGTTCTCTCCTCTTATAGTTGCTTTTCATGAAAATAGTAAAAGGGAAATTCTCACTAACTGGTTTTAGTGAGGGATTTCTACGGACGGGGTTGGACAGCCACCGACCGTACTTGCCAAACCAAGAGTTGGTATGTATGACAAGTCCTTTTGTTCACTAATCTCACGACCGACGGTCAAGAAAATATGCAGAAATTCGTGTGTACTAGGCTGACGCATCCTATATGCAAGCGTGGTTGAAAGGGGTAAGGTTTAAGGCTCCCTCCTATTTGGCTAGGTCTTGCTATATACCCCAAGAGCGAGTACGTGCAAGGACCTTTTGATATACATTCTGGGTACGTGAGTGTTCTTGTCACTCGATATACCTCAGTTTGGTACTTGGCCAAGGAGAGTGGTCCCATGCGCTTTCGGCTAGTGTAGACCTGCAAGTCCACGGCCTAATCACGACTTTGGTCCCGAGGTTGATAGGGTAAATTCACACTCGCGATAATGCATGATGATAGTGGGTGCGTGCAAAATAACAATTATGGAGGTATATTATGATAAGCGCTTTAGGGTTTGTTCGAGTACTTTCAATTTTTATTTATGAAAAGATTTTCCTCAAACAATTATTACAAACAAAAAGGAAATTAGGGTATCCACCTAAATCGCATCTATGTTATCCTAAGACTAAGGCCAAAGAAGAAAGCATGCAAACATAAATAATTATCCACGCATATTCTACTCTTGTTTAGAGTCTAATCCTCTTAACAAATCCCCAGCAGAGTCGCCACTGTGAGAACCCGCGTTCGCGACGCCCGGGGGTCCCCGTGGGCGGCGATTCCGTTTGTTGATTTGGAAATTAGGTTTTGAAAAGAATAAGAGTCGCCAGTTTGTTTTACTAAACAAACAAAAAAGGTTTGTGTAAAAGAGACGTATTTATGGACTAAATATCCCCTTATACACAATATATGCGAAACCAGTTGATTCGAAGGTTCGGGGATTAAGTTACGAATCGGGAAGGTGTTAGGCACCCAATTCGCCCTTTCGGTCTCTTGAGTAGGATATGCGTGTGTTATAATTCAGCTCTTGCATGCTATTGCTATTACTTTATAACTTTTCTTGCTTGCCTTAGAAATCGGGATTTTGGGGTTGGGATGAAAACTATGTGTTTCCTAGTTCGCCCATGATTTTTGAAAATAAGTGTGTGTGTGTGTGTGATTTGAAAAAGAGAGTTTGATAATAATAGATGCAATGAAACAAGTGATTTTGTAAAGCATTGGGCTTTTCGGAAACTGATTCAATGTGGAATCTTATATTCGATATTATATGAGGCGAGTTGACCGATCGTATACCATAGTCTATAGATTAAACCGGTATAGATGGCACCAGTGCTCTCATAATCGAGTATTTATCACATACACACCGCAATCTATGAGTTAGATTGGATATATAGCGATTATCGATTCCTTCGTATAATAATGCCGCTAATCCGGGCCTTTGAAAAAGTAAGAAAGTAATAATACTATTTTAGAATTGGATTAGGGTTTATTATACGCCTTTAGTTTTGAAAACAATTTAAAAAAGGGTTTTGAAAAGCTATCAAGTAATAGAAATTATGCAGACAAGAATATAAATTATAAAACTGACGAATAAATAAAAGAAGAGAGAGAAAATTATACCCGAGCCTTCTTGGAAGGAGAGAATAAGGATCTCTTGGTGTGTACCACGAAATTCCCTTGATTGTTGATGATAATAATGAATGGAGGGGGGGTCTATTTATAGTTGAAGAAAATACTTGGAGAGCAAGAAAAGAGATTGCAACTAGGACTCTTGGAAATTATCGCGAGACCTTCCCACCGTTGGATCATCCCGATTTTTGGATATGTTTTGGGAATATAACTCTTATAGATTGTGTAAAAATTTCAAGTCGATCGGATTTCGGGAAGGTTCCCTTTCGTTCTGATTGGTACGAAGAGTTTGTGTCCGCGTAGGAAAGGTACTTGCTGTAGACAAGGTCCCTTGTTTGCACGAGAAGTCAGGTTATAACCGTTGGATCAGGCTGAATTTTGGATATGTATTGCCAATGTAAGTCTTTTACACCCTGTAAAAATTTGAGGACGATCGGAGTTCGGGAAGGACTCGGTCTCCTTGGCTTGGTACAAAGAGTTTGTTTCCGCATAGAAAACGTACTTGCGTACAAAAACCTCGACAAATGAACTTCCAACCGTTGGATTATGCTGATTTTTTGATATGTTTTCCCTACAAATGTTTTCTAACTTGTGTCCAAATTTGAGGTCGATCAGATTTCGGGAAGGCCACTATTTATTTTAATTTGCTACGAAGGACATTTCAACTGGAATTGCTCGGTAGACAAATTGATTCTTGAGGACCCCATGTCCAACAATGATGAAATTTTAATATGCTCTTCCCCACAATAAGGCCTATCTACTTACCAAACTTCAAACCATTTTAACTTCGAGAAGACCTCCATTTGACCACCCGAAATAAACTCGCGATTTTCTGAATTTTCGGAGATCCGACCGTCGGATTTAGCTGATTTTCGAGTATGTTACTCCTTTTGATAATTTCCAACAACTCTCAAAGTTTGAGGATGATCCAAAGTACGCGACTCTCCTTTCACAAATTTCCCGGAGTTTTGACGGTTTTTCGGTTCCGGCAATTTTCGATAATTCTGTAACTTCTCATCCGGGGTCCTTTCGGCTTTCTTCTTTGACCTGTATCACATGAACAAACTACATGTGCATCTAGGAATGCTTGTGCGTGCATGCATGTTTATTTCTTTAAAAATTAGGATTCTTGCGGGGGGTCGCAAAATGAGGTGTTCACAGCGACGCAAGTGACTACGCGGTGGGAGCGGTTCTTGGTCAACGGAAAGACAAGAAACCGGGTGTGATATACTATGCAAGTAGGACTTTGAATGATGCGCAAATGAATTACACCATGACAGAGAAAGAGCTTCTAGCAATTGTCTTAGCCTTAGACAAGTTTCGATCCTATTTGATAGGATCGCCAATTGTGATTTTCACGGATCACGCGGCATTGAAGTACCTATTCCCAAAGAAAGATGCCAAGCCGCGGCTTTTGAGGCTGATACTCTTATTGCAAGAATTCCATTTAAGCATCAAGGACAAAAAGGGAGTCGAGAATGTGGTGGCCGATCATCTGTCTCGACTCACTTTTACAAACAACATTGAAGAAAGTCCGATCCAAGATTCGTTTCCAGATGAGCAATTATTGGCAATCTCGACGCTCCCATGGTATGCAGATATTGTAAATTATCTTGTAACTGACAAGATACCAAAGTCATAGGGCGCACAAGACAGAAAAAGGTTTTTGAGCGAAGTGGGTCGATTCTATTGGGATGAACCGTACCTGTTTAAGTATTGTGCGGATCAGATTATCCGGCGGTGCATCCCAGAGGAAGAAGTGGAGAGAGCTCTATCCTTCTGTGATTCTGAGGCTTGCGGAGGACACTTCTCGGCAAAGAAGACCATCGCGAAGATTTTGCAAAGTGGATTATATTGGCCGTCGCTCTTTAAGGACGCACAACGCTTTTGCAAGGCATGCCAAAGATGCCAAATGCTTGGAGGGATCTCCAAGAGGAACATGATGCCACTCAATCCCATCCTGATGATTGAAATCTTAGATTGCTGGGGCATCGACTTCATGGGACCGTTCCCATCCTCCTACGGTAATCTTTACATTTTAGTTGCCGTAGATTATGTTTCAAAATGGGTGGAAGCCCAAGCGTGCAAGAAAAATGATCACAAAGTGGTGATCCGATTTCTGAAAGAACACATTCTTGCACGTTTTGGCACTCCCAAGGCAATAATAAGCGATGGCGGTACTCACTTTTGCAACAGACCATTTCAATCATTAATGCAACAGTATGGTGTAAACCACAAAGTATCGCTCGCTTATCATCCTCAAACTAATGGTCAAGCTGAGTTGGCAAATAGGGAGATCAAACAGATTTTAGAGAAAACGGTAAACCCGAACCGCAAGGATTGGTCGTTAAGACTGGCCGATGCACTTTGGGCTTACCGTACTGCGTATAAAACAACTCTAGATATGTCCCCTTATCGCATTGTGTACGGAAAACCATGTCATTTGCCAATAGAGTTGGAACACAAATCATACTGGGCAACTAAGATGGTTAACTGTGATTTGAAAAAAGCCAGGCTTGACCGTAAGTTGCAAGTTGATGAAATTGAGGAATTAAGAAGAGATGCTTATGACAATGCAAAGATAAGCAAGGAACGTGCCAAAAATTTTCATGATAAATCCATTTTGAGAAAAGAATTCAAACTTGAGCACAAAGTTCTAGTTTATGATACACGTCTGCATCTCTTTCCGGGAAAGTTAAAGTCTCGTTGGACCGGTCCCTACATTGTTCGTCACGTATTTCCTTTTGGGGCTGTGAATGTTGAGGATCCCAAAACCGGCTACATTTTCAAGGTGAATGGACAACGCCTTAAGCCGTTTTTGGAGTTCCCACCTCGAGAGGAGTCCACCCCTCTCGAAGACCCGACTTATGCCTAAAAGGCATGGGTCAATTTTGTAAATAATGTTTTTTGTTAGTGTTTTTGAGTTTTAGGAATTGTCATCAGAGATTCGGGTGTCATTGAGTCTGAACGGATCAAGTTGAGGGGAGCAATAACATGTTTTAGAGCAAAGAGGGCAAATAAATTTTTTCTGGCAGATTGGACCATGATCGATCATGCCCTTCCCATGATCGATCATGGTGGAAAATTTTTCTCAGGCAGCATAAGGCATGATCGATCATGGGTTAACCATGATCGATCATTGTACAAAAAATCAATTGGGCAGAATGACCCATGATCGATCATGGGTTAACCATGATCGATCATGGTCCCGTAATAAAACAGGGGCGCCGTTTCTAAACCCCCATTTCTCACTTCTCCTTCTCCCAAATCCTCTCCAAACCCTAGCCCCTCTTCCCCCATTGATCTCAAACTGTCCCCAAACACCATTTCCATCCTTCCCCACCTAGAATCAACCATCAAAGCTTCCAAATTTCGAATCTCAATCATCAAACCCATCCCAAAAATCCCCTTTTCCCTCTTTCCTCACCAATTTTGAGCCCTACCAAATCAAATCTCGAAATTTCTCATCTCTCCCTCCTCTAAAGCGTCACATTACTCCTTTATGGCTTCCTCTAACCCTCCCACTAAGCCACTTGAAATTCAAGCCGCAAGGGGTGGCTACCGCGGATTTCGAAGCCGCCAAGAATTCGAATGGTGGAATTACGCTTTCCAGACGAGGACGGTAGTGATTGAGAGGCCGGTCTACATCAGTTCGCTGGACGATTTCCCTCAATGAGCAACATTTGAGCGATATCCGGGGTGGATTAACTACTTGCGTGAACAAGGTACTCAATGTAATCTCACCATTTGTCGTGAATTTGTCGCAAGTTTAATTCAAGTTCCAAATACATCATATACATATGTTGCTCATGTTCGAGGCAAAACGGTTCATTTTAACCTCGAGGTGTTGAGTGAGATTACGGGAATCTCGGCCTTACCACCCAATGCTCATGACCTCCCTTTTTCAGATGGTACCCCTTATGAAGAGCCAAGAGCTAACGATCTAGCCTCATATATAGCTGGTAAACCAATGGAGTCGATTGGAACTCAATTTGATATGAGCAATTTACATGATAGCCTTAGGACGTTGTGGCTAGTAGTTGCCAACGCTTTGGACCCGACTTCACATACCCAACACCTGTACCCTTCTCAAGCCTATATGCTATACGCTATTGCAACAAACAAGCGCATTTGTTTGCTTCGTCTCATCATTGGGTGGATTGCTAGAATCATAGACTTGGTCGCCCACAACGAAACAATCAAATTTGGGTCTTTGATCACTAAGATATGTTTGCGAGCGGGGGTAACTGAGAGAGATGAGGATGTGAAGAAAATGCCTCGAGCACCACTTAACCGATCGACCCAAACTCGAGCCGCTGGTCAATTGAGGAACCGGCCAAGTTCTTCAACCGCGCCTCCTCAAGTTCAGTCTGAAGAAGAGGGGTAGAAGAAGCAGGAGCAGATCTCCCGGGCCCCTCAAGGCGGTGAAGACGGGCAAGCTCTGGGCCGGTAGATGACACTAGGGAATTTTTGAGAGAGCAATTCGAGCAAATGAATGCCACGATGCACGCGGGGTTTGATGCTCTTAACACTAGGGTGGACGATATGCTGGTCCGCCAAGATCATATGGAGGCGAAAATTGCCTCTATGGTGGAAGTCCATATGGCGGCTCAACAGGAGTTCATACGCCGTCAGTTCGAGGAGTTCTGCAGTCGATTTCCCCCACCCCCACCTCCCGACATGTGATGATAGTTGCGAATCCTGGAAACTCTTTAAGTAGTTATATTTATGCTTAGTTTTATTTATTTCTTTTGGGTTGGATTAGATTTCTGACATGATGTTAACTTTAGAACTTGGTTTTAATAGTTGAATGTTATGGTTTTTGCTAATAGATTCTAATTCTAACCCGTTTTGTGTATAGTTGTTGTTTATCTCTTATTTTTTTGTCTCATGGAAAGCAAAGCCAAAGTAGCCCTTCCGTGCATTTTTATTGTTCTCTTTCCATTGAGGACAATGTTTCTTTCAAGTTGAGGGGGGTACGTTATTTTGTGTTTATTTTGTCTTGGCTTGCTATTGTTTATTTCCATGAGTAGAAGAGATGTGTTCAAATTTATTTTTTTTGAGAAGTTTGAAAATTGATGATTGATTGATTGATATTTTGTTCAATGAAGACTATTGTTTCATTAGCTTTTGGCTTGAATTCTTTGATCTAGATAGGAATTTGAATGATAAACTAAATTGCCTTGCTCCGCTTAGTCTCATATCCCGTTATATTCTCCTGTTCCACATGCTAGATTGCTTCGGTTGTTTCCAATTCGGTAATAACACTTAGATTTATTTTCATTGAGAGAAGAGAAATTTTTGTCCAAAATGATGGAAGCTCTTTCGAAAAGATCCTCCAATGAGAGGACAAAAGCATAGCACTTTGATAACTTGGATGACTTTTATCCTAATATTGACTTAAAGCTTCACTTGACTAAATCTTAAGTCTCTTTGTCTAATATTACGGATGGGTATAGGTTACCATATGGGAAAGGGTGAATAGCTTCCTTCGAGCTCCAATGAATGAGCAGAATATTGAGAAATTTTATAAGTGAGACCGCTGCCCCCCATAGAGATGAAAACCGCCCTGATCCAATTTAGCAAAATTTCCAAGAAAAGATAAAGAAAGTGCTTAGAATCGACAAATCTTGGAGCTTTTGTTTTTGAAAAAGTTCTCTCTTCCTTCTTGAATGATTATGACTCTTTTTGTTTATATTGAATTGTGTGAATCGAAGTCCAGTATGTGAGCATTGGAGAATATGGGATTGAGTTCTAAAAGAGATAGGCGAATTAGATGATCATTCAAAAGTCCGTCGTTCTGGGAAATTGATAGTAATGCCTCTTGCTTTGCAAATTGAAACTTGAATCTTCATTCTCATCATTCATCATGATCAAACTCCTAATGTTTGTAGGTATCATTTCTGAAAACCTTCACGAGATGCAACTCGTCTTCTTTGGGAACTTAGAAGTTAACATCTTTTTTGCATAGTATATTAATTTTTATAATTATATACTTTTTGTCTTGCTAAGGGACTAGCAAGAGATAAGTTGAGGGGAGTTGATAAACGCATAATATTGTCATGTATAAGCTCTTTAGGGAGTCGCTTGATGCGTTTGCTGCTTTTGTTTTGCCTAATTATCCTCTTATCTCAAGATTAGTGTCTTAGCGAGTTTTGTATCTAACATCGTCCCGCTAGGTGTGCTTTTGTTGTGTTTCTATGTGTTTATAGGCATAGGATGCAATGGCCTTCGAAGAATTTATCAAGCGTTAGTAAAAAGCTCGCAAAATGCTGATCTGAGGAATTTCCCAGAAGCATGATCGATCATGGGTATAACCATGATCGATCATGGTACAAACAGGCCTTCAGGCAGAAGACCCCATGATCGATCATGGCCTGGCGGGGGCAGCCACCAACTCCTGCTTTTAGCCTTATTTCGGGGGTTTTGGTTCCTAGATATTTTCCCTTGTTTATTTTATTAATTTTTGTACTCCTTTAGCTATTGTTTTAGTCTAGGGGATGGGATATAGATCATTAGCTAGTTTTTACACATTTAGAAGTTCTAGAGAGAAGGGAGAGCTAGTTCTTCATTGTTCTTCTTTTCTCCATTGTAAGTTTTTGATTTGTAAGAATGATTTCATCTTCTATAATGTTTGTTTTTGCATCTATTATGGAGTAGTCTATTACTAAGGTTACGGAGGTTGATTGCGATATGATTTTTGGTGATTAATGGCTCAATCCATGTTTAAAGTTTGATAAATGTTTATGAATCCTTTGCTTCATCATATCATCCATTCTTTCAAGCTTTCTAGGTATTTTGATGATAAGTTAAGACTTTATATGCCTTCTATATTCAGTTCTAGGTTGTTAATGATCATACAACATATTTATATGGTTCTAAAATGCTTGTAGTCTTTTTCCCCCATTCATGGAGTTTTTGATCTTTTTGTAGAAATTATAAATAGTTCATAAAACTCCATAGATGGATTATAAATTTGTTAGCTTATCTTTGATTCATTTATTGATATATTGAGTGCCTCTTACACTTTATGTGATACTTAGACTCTTTATTTTCTACCATGAGTGATAAACGATGAGTTGACAAATTTATCCCATAAACTTCTTTCCGTTTCATTGTTAGGATTCACTTTATAATTTTCATTCTTTTAATCATGAGATTTCATACACTGGCTTCATGTTAAATCTTTTTATGATGAGTTTGTCATATCTATCTCGGATTAGCTTCATCGGGAATGGGTTGCCTTGCTTCACACTCGTAGCTAAGAGGTAGGAATGATAACCTCGTCTTTGGTGGAATGTCGTTTGTCTCTACAGCTTCAATCCGGGAATGAGTCGCCTAGCGTCGCACCCTTTGCTATTGAGAGATACACCAACATTCCCCATATCTTGAGAAACCTTGTGTTGAAATCTTTGTATGAGCTAGTGATTACCGTGTTTTAAATCATAACCAACCTCCACTTACCTTAGTGCTTTCTTATTAATTTTCACAACTGCTTTACATTTACGTTGTTCTACAACAAATCCAACTCACACAAAATCTGAAAATCTGAAAACCGTAAAATCCGTAATCCATTCCATTCCTTTTCACTTATCCCTGTGGTTCGACACTCGGACTTCCGAGACTATATTACAACTTGACGTGCCTGCACTTGGGCTATATCGAAGCGCGCTATTACGGAGCCGTCACTAAACACAGATATCAATGTCTGAAAAATCAAGGGAGTCCAAAATTCCATCAGACACAAGCCGCTCAACTCTAGATTTAGAGTTGTGACCTAGGCGTTTGTGCCATAATGAGGCTGAATGTTCCTTATTTAATTTACGCTTCGTACCACGTGATTCCACATGCAAGGTCTCATTGTAAGATGAAATAGTTTCAAGCAAATATAGATTATCGATAGCACTAAGTAAACCGGTACCAACAATATTTGAATTTAAAGATAAACTAAATGTAGAATTTCCAAATGAACAAGAGTATCCATATTTGTCCAAAACAGAAATTGAAACCAAATTCCGTCTAAAAGATGGTACAACAAAAGTGTTTATCAAATCCAAATAACACCCAGTTTTTAACAATAATCTAAAGTGCCCTATTGCCTTCACTTCCACCGACTTGCCATCACCCACGTAAATGCGTCTTTCAGCATCAGTTGGCTCTCGGTAGTTCAGGCAACCCTACATAGAAACACAAATGTGAGTAGTAGTACCAGAATCTACCCACCAAGTGTTTCTTGGTACTGAAGCTAAATTGATCTCAGAATAGACCAAAACATGATATGTACCTTTCTTTTCACGCCATGTGGCATATTTGGCACAATCCTTTTTCTTGTGTCCGGTCTTACCACAAAAGAAACAACCATTTTCAGTTTTCTATTTCTTTTGCTCCGGACCCTTAAGAATAGCAACTTCTTTTCCCTTATCCTTCCTTTTGCCCTTACCCTTAGAGGTACTAGCCAGATGAGCACTTTTTGTCCTATCTTGCTTCAATCTTTCTTCTTCTTGCACACAAAATGAAATGAGCTCATTAAGAGTCCATTTCTCCTTTTGACAGTTATAACTGACCTTGAATTGACCTAAATTGTGCAGAAGAGAAAATCAGAATTAATTGCCACGAGCAAAATCATCGATTAGTCTAAGTTTAGTGCCTTAAGTTTTGAAGCAAGATGAGACATCTCCATGATGTACTCCCGAACATTACCCTTGCCTTTATACTTCATTGAAATCAAGTTCGCTAAGAGCGTACTTGTTTCAGCTTTATCGTTTTCGACAAAACGATTCTTAATTCCTCAAGGAACTTACTGGCAATGATATTATCATCCGTAATTGCACCTCTGAAGGCCTCTGGAATCCCACGCTTCATGATCATGAGACTTAGCCTATTTGAACGATCCCACTTTTCAAAATACGCAATTTCCTCAAGAGTACTTTGTTCAGTGAGATCATTCGGTTTTGGCATTCTCAATGCCAAGTCTATGTCCATGCAGCCAAGAATAATTAATATATTCTCTTTCTAGTCCTTAAAGTTTGTTCCATTTAACATTGGAACATTGCTCATGTTTGCAGATATAGAAGTAGTAAACATTAAAGCTGAATAAAGAACAAAAGTAAACTAAATTAACAATAATGCTCACATCAAAGAACCAAATAACTAGTCTATAAATTGATTAATTCTATCGCAACATCTCAAGATACCTAGCACAACATCTACACCAAGCCTTTGAACATTGATATTAATTGTAAGTGGTACTCTTGTGGTAATGGTCAAATATTGACAATAAGTTATGTCAAATAACAAATCTATCTTTTGATTGATTTATTATTCACATTAAGTTACCTGGATAATTGTCACATATGTACCATCACAAATGTGTATGAAATTCAGCCAAATATGAACCCCTCTTTGGATTGGTTAATATTCGCACGAATTAAATAAACATAAACATCTAGTCATTCTTTATCTACACAAGAGAGGTCACTTTGGTAACATCTAATGTAAATTGGACTTCATAGAATGTTTAGACAAGTAATAAAAAAAAATTAGATGTCGCATGTAATTAATCAAATTTATAAACAGAAAAATTCTGATTACTTTGTCACTGCCGAAAACAGTGACAAACTTAAACTAGTCACAGTTAAAAACTGTGACAATTAGGGATAACCTGGTCACTGCTATAAACAGTGACAATTATAACGTGGAAAAGAACAGTTTATCTTCTCAATCAAATTTTCTGAAATTCCGCCCTTATATATATATAAAGAAAATTTAATTAAATTAAAAGATCCCTTGACTTCAATTTAATTAAATTAAAAATTACTCATGAAGTATATATACACTAAAGATTAAATATACAGCCAAAATTCATTAAATAAAATCTTAATTAATGGCAATATATCAAATATGCTTTTGATATATATGAAGAATAAACTGATCACACAAAGTAATAATAAATCTGTTGTCTTCATATATATATACGGCATATATGGCAAACATATATATATTTACAGCAAATTAACATATATATATCACATATATATATACACGGAAGACACCTATATATATATACACTCGGCAGAAAAATATATATATGCAATCACGGCAGTAATTAAGGCAATCACGTATATATATGTAGTCACGTCATACCATGAAACATATATATATTCAATCACAAAAACAATAAACATATATATATATATATATATAAACATCATATCATTGCACTTTGTTTCTTTTCAGCAAATGAATTGCATAACTTTGCATATATATATGGACACAAAGTAAAATCAAGTGGTGTATATATATAAAAGGACCGGTTGGTTATTATATATATTTATGTTATGCCCATTCAATTAAGGATGTATATATATGTATGCATGTTGTTTGTTTTTTAAATTATTAGAAATTCTAGTCCCACCCTATGGCTCTTTACACAATTATATATATATGATTTGTGTGTAAAGATGTTAAATGTTAGATTATGGGGATAATATGGATAAAAGTTTTTTGTTGTTGTTGTTGTTCATGGATGGTTCACGACATGATTAAAAAAAAAATGAGAAGTGCAATTCCAATTCGGCAGATGCAAGGAAATCCTGCATATATATATTTATATATATGTAAGGTTATGTATATATATAGTTTAATGCATGCAACAGATCCAATAATATGGATGTGTATATATACATATATGTATGTAAAGTTTTGGTTTTTGTTATATATATTCGGTAGTTTATTTTTACAAATATATATAAGGACATATCTGCCACGTTTGATTATATATATTTTGGTTTGATTAAGGCTGATATATATATACACATGGATTTTGGTCGTATATTTTGGCAATTCTTCGGCAATCGTAGATATATATTATTTGTTTCAGTTTCCAGCCAAGTGAATTTATATGGATTGCATAAGTTATTTTACTTAGTAATATTTTATATATATATATATATATGAAGGAGAGAATTTCAAAAATTTGATGAAGAAGATAAACAGTATTTTGCGCGTCGGAATTGTCATTGTTTTTAGCAGTGACAAGTTTGTCCATAATTGTCACAGTTTATAACTGTGCCAGATTGTCACTGTTTTCGGCAGTGATCAAATATCAAACTTTTGATTAATTACATGCGATATCTATTATTTCTATTACTTGTCTAAACATTCTATTAAGGTTAATTTACACGAGATGTTACCAAAGTGACTTCTTTTATGTAAATAAAGAATGATTAGATGCTCATGTTTGTTTAATTTACGCGAATATTAACTAATCCAAAGAGGGGTTCATATTTGGCCGAATTGCATACACACTTGTGATGGTAAATATGTGACAATTATCAAGGTAAATTAATGTGAATAATAAATCAATCCAAAGATAGATTTGTTATTTGACATAACTTATTGTCAATATTTGATAATTACAACAAGAGTATCACTTAATATCATTCTCCAAAGATTTGGTATTAATGTTATGCTTGGTATCTTGAGATGTTATCATAAAATTAATCAATTTAAAGACTGTTTATTTTCTATTCGGCTTTAAGGATAGAAAAGAGAACATGTTAATTGTTCTTGACTATATAGATATAAACTTGGCATTGAGAATGCCGGTAGACTTGTCTAATAGAAACTTTAAATCCAATTGCGGTTTTGCAACAAAACGGGAAATAATGAATCTGTACTTTTCGCCTCTCATCAATACAGTAGCTCTGGAATTATCCAGACTATAAGGAAAGCGAAGTATGGATTGTCCAGTTATCTCAAAATCGATGAGTCAAAACAATATGTTGCCAAAGTAACCTCTATTGCTAGATTTATTTATTTTGACAAAATTGGATGTGTATACTCATTATTCATGCGGATACTGACCGACCCAAAGGAAGGGCATTATTTGGCAGAATAATGAGCATACTTGCGGTAATAAATATTAGATATTTATTAGGTTTTCCATGTGAATAATAACTGGCCCAAAGGAAGGTTATTATTTGATAGAATTTGACTTCTATATTTGATTACTGCATGAAGATGGCCACTTACAAATTGATATTTTTGACCAAAGCCATTAATATCAATGTTGTGTCAGGCATCTTGAGAGGGACCCCATTCTTGATTATTGGATTAAATGTTAGGTGTATAATAACTGCATAATAATTGTGAGCATGTTGAATTGATATTCAATGTTTAGTTCTACTTTTATTTCTACCAACATCGTTATAGATTTTGATAATTCTTGAGGATATTGAGTTTGGGGGGAAGATAAGGTTTATAATGTTGTCTTTGATAAGGTATTAATTTTCCTGTTATATATTATTTATAGTAATCAGAATTTTAATTCTGATTGACTGGTGAAGAGATAATTAAGAAAATCAAGAAAATCTAGACTATCAAGACAACAATAAAGAAGCTTCCCAATAAAGATTAAGAATTTCAAAAAAGTCAAGCTCAATAACCTCAAGACAAAATATTGTCCAAGAAACTTATATACATAGGCGTATATTAAGATGTTATTTCTCAGTGGAAACATTGAAGAAACGACATATATAGTGCAACTGCAAAGTTTAGTATCAAGGAGATACAAAATATACAGTTTGCAAATCAAAAAAATCCATCTATGTGTCCAGGCAAGTTGCTTGTGATTGGTACTACAGATTCCATCAATTTATCACCTCATACGGTTTCGAGGCTAAGGTGATGGACGCTAGTATATACCCTATGATCAGTGGGAGTAAATTGATATTCCTGGGGACTATGTAGACAGTATTCTACTTGTTGATAATGATATAGGTTTATCATATGAAATCGAGAAATTTCATATAAAGAATTTTAAGTTGAAAGATCTCAAGGATGTACTCTTGTGCATAAATACTAAAGTCTTAAGTTATTATTGGGTTATTGCAAAAGAGTTATATCAGGAAAATATCTTGTCAGATTTTCTAGCATACAAGTCTAAATTCCAAGGGATACTCCTATTGTTAAATGACACAAATTAAGTATAAAGTTTCCATAAGCGTTGGCTATTGGAAATATTATTCATGGTTAAGTATTAACGCATTTGTTTTAGCGTATGAAGTAAGGGATTTTGGTATATGTTTTAGGAATGCACTAGTAGAGGCAGCAATCAAGATTTTACAGTATTCATAAAGATTACATGCTCATATTTTGGAATCAGATCAGTTTGAGATCATTCGGTATTCTGATTATGTATTAAGGTTATGATTGTCATAAAGGTTGCATAAGGTATTAAAGAATCATTAAAATTTTATTGTGACATCGAGATCTTCTTATTATTAAGAAGATAAGTTCAGAGTTGACAAGTATGAATAAAGCACATAAGGACAATTCCACTAAAATACAAATCTACTCACCAAATGCTAGATACCCGGGGCCATTGTGGTCAACTTGGTCATGGGGTATTGTTTACTTAATGGTGTGACAGTTTAGTGGGAGTTTGTGGCTAATTGCTTCTATTTGAGTATACCTGTATTTTTCGATCGAATAAAGGATTTGGTTTTGACTCTGAATGTTTGCTTTCCATTATGGTAATGACACTAAGGGCAAAGTTTAAGGAATGATCTCAATCAAGTAAAGTAGGACCAGTTGAAAATAGGCATGTGTAGATCACATTGCATGTAATTTTTATGCTACACACCATGATTGATCTATGTCATTTGGCTGTGTTAGTATACGTGACCATTGATAAGTCAAGTTACGATTAATGTAACAAAGACCGCTTTGATCCTATGCCAGTATAGTTGATGGACGAGATTGTTCGGATACCCTCAGGTCATGATAACAAATTTTGGAGCTCATTACAGTTAAATACATTTATCAGGATACATATGTGGTCCAATGGGAGATTGTTGGATTATTTTCTAATTAATTCTAATTGGGACCACATGTGTAAATTATTAATGTGTGTGTTATCATCTATAAGCCTAACCCGAAGTGATCTAATTAAGTTTTAAATATGCTTAAGGGTATGTTTATCATGGAATTGATGTGTAGATGCTATTATGTGAATTGTATTTCTATGAGGGGCAGAAATATAATTTAAGAGAGTTTTCTATAACTACCAAGAAAACTTATATATAAGAGGGCTATGGTCCCCAACCCTCCCTAATGCAATTTTTCTCATATCCTCTCAAGAGAGATACTTAAGAATTAGGAGGGAAAGGGTTGGAAGACCACCCAATGAATCATTGTTACGCTTAACCTCCGTCTCAATACATTAAGGTACGCTTCAGTTTTTCAGGTCTCTTAGTAATTAATATGATACATAATCGATCCTTGAAGTTTTTATGGATTTAATTCTCAACATCCAACAGTTGAATATTTAAGTAATTTTCATGGGAGAAATCATATGTAAATGTATATTCTGGCTTTCATGGGACAAACCAATTTTAACGTAAATAAAACTTGTTTATGCACTATATATATATGGAGTAGCCCCAACGAAAGAGATACAAGACGGAAGGAGAGAGATCTGAATTAAGTAAGGGCTTTGTTTTTTAATTTTGTTTTCCTGGAAATGGGGCAAAATGTTTGGGTGTTAAAATATTTTTCGCAAAAAATTCAGGAAATAATATTTTTTTTGACTAAGGGCTTTGTTTTTTAAATTTTATTTTCCTGAAATAAGAACTTGTTTATCAATTGTGTTTAAAATATGGAATTTGACCGAAATTGTGTTTTGTGCAAAGTTAATTTTGCAAGCAAAAAAATTTAATGCAAATTTGTTTTTAATTTAAACTCTAGCTATAATCTAAATGCACTGACAGAGATGATAATTAGTTAACCCAACTTAACTGACAATGATGATAACCCTAATCTTGAAGTTCCCCCAATGCTAGCACTAGTGATTGAAGGAGGGGAAGGAGAGACCTGAAGCAACAGGTTAGGAATTATGAAACTAAAATGACACACACACATATATATATATGGTCCCTGGCCTCCAACAGGAGAATATTTAAGTAATTTTCTTGGGAGAAATCATATTTATATATATATATATATTCTGGCTTTCATACCTTAAAGAACAAACCAAGTTTAACATAAATAAAACTTGTTTGGTACATTAATTGTTTATGCACTATATATGATGATGATGATGACGATGACGACGATAGCCCTAATCATGGAGTAGCCCCAACGAAAGAGATCAAAGACAGAAGGAGAGAGATCTGAAGCAAAAAAAATTAATGCAAATTTGTTTTGCATAATGTGTTTATATTTTCTAACTAGTAGATTTTTATGTGTCAATCAGGTAAAAGTAACGACAATTGGACCCCAACACAAGGAGTGCAAATAGAGATGGAGCTAGAAAATTACCTGAGGACGGGCATAAATATTGAATATAGTAATATACTTTTTCCAACATAATAAATTGAGAAATTGCGTTACTTAGCAACATTTTTTCTAAAACTTATTATTTTCATTGATTTTTAGTGGGCCAAAATGTATATTAGGGTAAAGTTTATTTAATCATAATTATGTATTACTTCGTTCGTCTCAAATTAAAAGTTCATTTTTTCTTTCACGTACATGCATGTTTTTAAGAATACACTATTTTCAACAAAATCGATGATTAAAAATAAAATTTACTTATATAATAAATTATGACACGTTGATTATATTCTATAACTAAATTAAAACTTTGAATTTGAGACATAAAAAAATTGTGAAGTCTTTAACTAGAAATCAAGAGAATATTTGATTACAAAAACAAATATTGTTAAGTATAGTCACAAGTCCAACCAATAAAACCTCAAACATCAAGAAATGTGAAAACGGAAGAAAGGGAGTGTGTTGGGGGGGGGGGCTTTTTTACTTTTTGAAAATTTGTCCATTAAAAAGTCTGTATGTAAAGGAAATTACGAGGGGGCATCTTCCCCACTAAGTGTTATGTTCGTCCGCGACTGAGTGCAAATTTATCTTTGTATAATTCAAAATAATTATTATGTGTGTCTTATTGATAAAGATGTTTAGATTTGTAACTTGTTAAAATAACTCTAAACTAAGTCAATTAAATATTTAGACATAGTAATCTACTAAAAAACATGCAGTGTAAACTTAATTTAGCATGATACGATAAATTATTACAATGCAAAAGTCTACTGCAAAGTTAAGGTTGCACTCATTATAGAGTTTGGTAAAAAATAAGCTCTTAATTTACAAAAATATTATTCCCAGGTTCTTTTGTTGATTTTTTTTAAAGAACCCCCATTTTTCAATGTCATATTGTCCTTAATAGGTAGTTATGTTTATGGATCGGATATGGACCAAGTCATGTAGTATCCAAATCCTATCTAATGGACAATATCAATCCGTTATGCATACACCCAATCTAATCCGAAAATTTAAAGACTATTGAGTACAAGATGCATGACTTTAATTGAGTTTTATTGCTAAACAAATAACTATAGTTATAAATGTTCAAATATATATATATATATACGTTGTATCATTTTGAAATCAGATCAGATTGATACATGCATATAAATATATCTATATCCGATTTGTTAATCAAAAGGGTTAATCAACAAAATTGGATTGGATTCGGATAAATGAATTAGAGATTCCTCACTGTATCTGAATAACTGGAGTAGAGTCCTATTAGTTCGGATAGAAATCCGATCCATTAACATGCTTGCTAGCAGGAAAGATATCCACTGCATATATCTTGGAATGATCAATCTATCATTTAGTGGCGGAGTCGCCATTTAATGGTAAATGGGACAAAACACAAATAATGAAATTTTACTCTACAAAAGTAGTTTGCCACTCCAAAATCATCTTGTCTTTTGGGACATTTTTTTGTCATTAAAGATGTTTTTGGAGTGCTAGAGTACTTTTTGTAAAGTGCCAATATCATTAATCAAAATTAAATACAACATACGTGACCTTTTGATACTCTAGTATTTGAAAAAAATGACACTAAATCATCAAAAATATTAAACTGAAATCACACAAAATGTCATTTTAAAGTATTAAAGTTAAGTACTACCCTTGGTTATAAAATTTATAATAATTTACAAGAAAGGAAGTAAAATAGAAATTTTTATATAAATTAAGCTAGACTTTAGATAGAAGCTAGTGAGTCACATGTCTTTGGTTTGAAAGTTCACATTACATTGCTCCATTTTTCCATAACTAGATATTTTAATCACACGTTTTGTGCATTTATTATGTATAATATAGTTAAAACTTGATTTTTAATTAATTTATGACAGTCCAAAACAATCTTAATATAAATTGATTAAGACCGTCCAAAAATAATTATAATAATATAAAGTAAAACATAAGAAATACATTTTAGAAATAATTAGAGTCAATGGAATTCGAACACATGACATTTGTCTTACCAACATTAAACTTACTCAATTTTAGCGTGATAAAGACAATCTTATGTGTGAAACAGAGTAATAACAATTTTATCTGTTGTGCTTAAATACACAAATACAAGCCTACTATGATACTAAATTAAATTATACGGTTTCATTTTTGCCCTTATATTTGTTACCTGGTGTGGGAGGTAAATTTTAACTATGGGATTTTGGGTCAAGACCCATATTTTGTAGCTGGACTATCAATCAGCTCACGGGCAAAGCCCAATAAAATGTGAAGAGCCAGCTTTTAGCTAACCAAGTCATATCATTATGCCTATCCGACCAAAGGATTGTGAGTCGATCATGGACGGTTGGGTAAG
The DNA here is from genome assembly GCA_021464415.1 of Lonicera japonica. Classification (NCBI taxonomy): domain Eukaryota; kingdom Viridiplantae; phylum Streptophyta; class Magnoliopsida; order Dipsacales; family Caprifoliaceae; genus Lonicera; species Lonicera japonica. The sequence goes on from JAKCWG010000655.1 coordinate 79,323, forward strand.
CAAGATAGGTTAGCTCAGCTAGAAGATAGACAATGAAAAATAATTATTTTTGCTAATATAAACAGGGTTAGGAATACCTGGAACATTAGAGTAGTGATCAAGTTTGCTCTTTATAGTAATTTCTTAACATCTCAAATCTTAATGTAACCAAATCCTATACGTATAAATAGGAAGGGAAAATCCACAATGAAGGGATCCGAATCCTTGTTATCCCTTACACTCACTCCCACACATTTTTTCTCTACGAAGAAACCCCAACCACAATTATTGTAACTACTTTCCTAAAAGCCATTAGAGTTAAATGAAGAACACTCACATATAAGGGAGGACGTGCTGCCGAACTGGGTATAAGAGCTACCGCAAGAACCTACCCCACAAACAAATCTCATCTCTACTTTTGTGTTGATATATTACTTTACTGTTTACTGTTCATAGTTCATCACCTTTTCACCAACATTTGATTGCCATCTATTGTTCTAGGACGATTCTCTCTTAGTTGGGTTGTTCAGATTTCTACCATACTCACTTGGATAAAAAGATCATTTCAATTAAGCAACTTTCTTAATTATTTTTCACTTTAAGTTGGACGTATGAGTCAAAAAAATTAAAGAAACTGCGTGCACACATATTGCATGTGCATATATAAATAGTTATAGCATAAACATGCAACAAAGCTTGAAACCTTGCCGGGCAAAAATAATATAAGTTTCAACCACTACACCACTTACTATTTTTATAATATTTTTTTAAAAAAAATTATATATAATTAAATTGCACATGCATTAATTGCATACTTGTGTGCGCCTCATAATGTAATTTTAATTTGTTAACACCAGCTAGCCAGCCAACACCAAAAGCTAGCGGGGACTACAAAGTTCAAGGACAAACATTTTTACATTAGGGTATCGAGATTTGGCTCTCTCCATATGATAAAGTATTTATCTCAAAAGATATATATATATAACTCTTGGTTTTAACCCTACACTATTATGATCTTTTTCCCATTGAACTAATTAAAATATATACACTCAAAGAGAAAGATTTATAAGTTCAATTTATATTAGATATCAAGATTTGGCTATCTTCATTTCACTTTGTTCTCTGGCTTCAAAAGTAATTAATGGAGCCTTAATTAATTACCATATATATAAGCAACTGAGTATGCTTCAAAGCAATGGACAATAAACACACACACATATATAAATCTACAGAATAACCTCGATAAATATTAAAGTGAGACATTTTTTTATTTCATCAATCACACAAATTTATATACATAGGTAATGATAATAAATGCATGATAACTAGAATAAAAGAAACATATATATAAATATGTCCCTTAAACTCTCCTATAATCATGCATGGAAAACACATCGAAGATGTATGAATTGTATAGAGAGACACAATTCATATTTTATTACACACATAAAAAACAGTATTGATTAATTAACCAATGTTTGATTGCTGTTCAGATCGATCACAGCTTTTCCTCTTCGATCCCGTACTCGAAATTGTAGTAATTGACACGTGTGTAAATGCCATCATCCATGGTGAGAGTCTCTATGGTCCCATTAATAAGTGTGTCATCCTGATCATAAGAGAAGGGAAGGTCGCATGAAGCCTTTGTCGCGAACAAATTTACTTTTACTTGAGTCATCGGTGGTGCAGTGACCTTGTAGACAGGCTCCGACATACTGCTCGATTCAAATATTTTCCCCCATTCAAAAACTCCAGTAGAGTCTGGATTAATTTCGACTTTTCCATCTGCAATAACTGGAACGCTAGCTTTGATATCGGTTTTAACGCCCCATTTAGGTGACACGCTTGCATTCCAAGCCATGCTCTTACTATCTATATAAGCGAGCTTCACGTCATATGTGTTGGGTTCTTTGTTCCTGTTAAATACAGTTCCACGGGCCACCAATAGGCTGTCGCTTTGGTGGTACATCCTAGCGTCCTTAAGGTGATAATTGACGTTGTAGATATTCCTCGACATAGCTAGCTCTTTAACCTCCAAGCGTTCATCCTCAGAAATGCTCTCGCTTTTGGCACTGAGACAATTTTTCATGTTCCAGGTGGTCAATCTCTTGCAGAACTTATTATTGTTCCCCTTAAGAGCGATGACATTGCCGTCAACTTCAACTGGCCAGAACATTGTATCAGGGTTGTTGCTAGTGTTGTCATCCGAGTCGGCGCAAATCCAGTTCTTGCTAGTGTTGTCATACGTGTCAATGGTGTTAGTAAGCCGCCAAAATTTGTTGTTCTGTTCGGACATTATACGTACGTTTCCATTACCGGTGGCGACGATCTTGATCATTGTTGCCGGATCAGCGTCAGTAGATGAAAATTGCAGATGTGGATTGCCAAACATCTGGTGAAGGCCGAGGTAACAGCCATTGAAGCCCATGAAGCACACATTCTTGGGCAATATACACAGCGACTCCCAATCTATGACTGTGAAGACATCGCACTGGTCCTTGTCAATTCCTTCGCTTCCGGCGAATAAGCAGGAATCATACACATTCTCGCTACCGAGCCTCCACAAGCATGCATAGTGACCGAGTTGGACATGGCGAAACCGGATCATTTTGCCATCCATGGGAAGAATTTCAAACAATGTGCATGACCATTTGGACTTGTCTTCCTCTGGTTCGTCAGCCCCCGCAACAATCCACCAGTGGTGAGTCGACCACCGTACGAAGTACTTGTTATTGTAACAGGATTTATGTGCACAAGTCCACCCCAGTCTTTGCCATCTCTACTTCATACTTTGCATACGGCTTAGTAGGTTTTCCCCAGATAATTTGTTGAACCCATGAACCTCCACATCTTCCTTTACGTACTGCATGTATTTGTTGTTGTACTTTGATTTAGCCCCGAAAATTTTTGGCAATGCCATTTTTCTCTCTCTCTCTCTCTCAAGTTACTTCTTTGTAGAATGGAACTGTAAATTGATCCTCTCTTGTGCTTTCCCCAACTGCAAAATGCCGCTATTTATAAGAAAAATAGTATATATATGTACCAAAACTTACTCTTTGTGACTTTTCATCTCCATTTGATAGCTACTTTAATTTGTGGAGTTTCACCAACAAACAAATTGCTATCTTTGTCGTCTTCTCTTCTAATACATTCTTCTTGTCCCTAAATCAAAAGTAAGCAATAACTAGGTTACATATGAGAGAGAAACGAGAGCAATTCCATAGATCAAAAATAATAGTAAAAACAACTAATTTTTTTTTTGAAGAATTAGAAAATGAGTTGAGTGAATGATCAGATAATGTTCATTTCATTCTCAGTTTCCTCCTTTATTTTTTGTGGAATTTTTTTTCTCATAACCAAAATAAATTATTTTCCTTGAAAAAAAAGTAAAAAAAAAAAAACTCTAATCATACCATCCACGAGAGTGAAACTAAATGACATCCGGTTTAGGGAAATGTGTAGAGTGTTACAAAAAAACGTACGTGCTTATGACAATATACTTGTTTAGATAATTTTATGCATACGTAGACATAACAATTAACTGGTGTGATGTGACACGTACTCTTGTACTTGTATATGTAGAGCAAAATTATTTTACATATTTATGATAATTAAAAAGATAAAAGTTTTTCTCCAAGTATATATACATATATCCACGTGACAAATCTATTTATATGTTATATATATTGCCTTACTGCTTTAAAGCGCGAAACCAATTAAATTTTGGATTTCCAAACCAAAAGAAGCTAGACTACTGAAGCGATAGTCAATTTAAATTCCTGACTCCATTTTTAGTTCGATATTTAATTTAGTCCGCCGTCATTATGAACAAACCAATATCATAAAAAAGTTATTACATTATTTTACTTTTGTTGGTAAAAAGTTACGTAAGTAACAATTCATCAACTCATGATAAACTTAATTAATAGTATTAAATAAATCACAACTTGTCTTTTAAAAACTTTTTTCATTTTAATTAAACTCTATATGCACCGATAAATAATGATGACAATTAATTAAGCCAACCAAATGATGATAACCCTAATCTTGAAATACGCCCAATATATGAGAGAGATTGAAGAACCTTTTTCATTTTAAACTCACTCTCCCTCCCTCCATATATATATATATATATGCACTATGATAATGATGATAACCCTATTATATTCTTGAAGTAACCCACCCCCCCCCCCCCCCCAACGCTAGAGATTGAAGGAGGGGAAGGAGAGATCTGAAGCCAAGGGGGGGGGGGGGCTACGAATTACTGAGGCAAATTGAAACTAAAATAACATTGGAATATTGTCAGGAATTTGCTTAGGTACATGAAATCATATATCTCTTTGTGTGTACATTCTGGACATTTGATTCCCCTAAAATGCATCATGGTAACTTTGGGCGCTCTCTCTATGAATATATTTTAGTATACAAATTGATGTATTGTAATACTTAATTAAATTTTTAAGAGATGTCCTTCTCCTTCTCCTAATCTTTTTTTTAATGAATTAATTAAAACTTTGGAATTAAGAGATGTCCTTCTCCTTCTCCTTCTCCTTCTCCTTCACCTAATCTTTTTTTTAATGAATTAATTAAACCAAATGTTGTTGTTAATGGTACGTGAAGTAATACATAAAATTTATCAAGTTGATCCATTGCTTTAAGTTTTAAGTTCGGCCTTGTAGATGATATATATATATATATGTTACAAAGGCTACCCTTATTGTCGAAGTGCCTACACAATTATCGCTTTGACATAGTATAGTACTATTATAAAAAGTTGTACTGCATGCTTCTAAAATTTTATATTATTCTGAAAATAAAGATAATTGTTTTGACAATAGTATTACCCATTTCAAAAAGTGTCTTCAAGGCAATAAAAGTGTCCCAATTCGTTGGTTTTCCCCCCTTTTTGATTAATACTTTTCGCTTAGCTAGAAATACATAACATAAAAACAACAAAAAATTAGATTGTTTAAGAAAAAAAATTAAAATTTTTTTAATTACATTCGGTCTTGTAGATGATATATATGTTACAATTTTAAAATTGTATTCTTTTATCTCTCCATTGCATGCTTTTAAAATTGTATATTGTTCTGCAAATAAAGATACTTGTTTTGACAATAGTTTTACCCATTTCAAAAAGTCTTCAAGGCATTAGAAGTGTCCCAAAAAAATGCATTTAAATGTAAATAAAGATTGTTTTGGATTGTTAAGAGTTCTCACTAGCTTGGAGTGCTAATTAATATCCTCACCTTTTACAATTTTAATCTGAATATTATACATGAATAGCTAACGAATAGACAATATGGCATCTTCAAATTTTCAATTCGACTCAAACAATTATAACAAAAAAAGTGCTTTTGACATCGGAGTCAAGCCAACTAAAAATATAAACCTAACAGTTTCAGCCTACCTTTTCTGTAATTGAGTGGCAAAAAATTGATAAACTCATTTGTTGACTAAAAATCACCACGTTGTTGCAATGTTTCTAATAGAATTTAGAAATTAGGATAAATATGGAAATATATTTTAATTTAGGAATCAAATTTAAAAGTAATTATATATTGTGAAAGAATATTAATTGGTGGATATAATAATCAACTTTTATAAGCAAACTTTGAGAAACTTGACTCAAAATTACCATAAATTTAGGGTATATAAACTGACAAAGCGTGTATATAGAAACAAAATAACTCATGTTTAACCGGTTAAACTCAATTTTCATTGTATAACTAGGTTGCAGTTTGCGCAATGCGCAGACGATGTGTAGATACATATAATATATTTGTGTTTATACCCTTAGTTATGTTGGGAATACATTTGTCATGATTGTAGGTATGTTGCTTTGTGTGAAATTTGTAACTATAGAAGACTTGTTTATCACTTTTTATTTCATAAAGATGTATGTATAAAGGTTGAAAGATATGTGGGTATTACGTTATGTATTAAGAATTCCATCTGAAATGGAGAATTAAATTAATTAACATAATTATCATAAACATTATTGCATAATTAAAGTGGTTAATATGAGTATGAAATAAAAAAGATAACAGCTATGAAGAAATAGTAAAAGAAGATAATAGGCCGCAAGAGTGTATATTGCAATCTTTTGTCGGATGTTCTTCTTTTCATGACTCTTCTAATCAACCCTACAAAATATACAAATCGTCGTTAGGTGGAATGTGTAAGAAGTATAATAATTTTTAATATAATACAAATAGTTGTGTAGAGAATGGGTATTTACTCCTTTGTTCATTGAGTATAGGATGTGTAAATGTAGATAGTAGGTTAAGTATTGAATGACAAACTTTTTTTCAATTGAAATATATAAAAAATTGAAAGAGAAATTATCAAACATTAATAATGCAATTCCATCAACAAAGTAACATAGATTTATAAATTTTGGAGTAAACATGAGACGCACACCAATAATGAACCAACTATAGCATATTGTTCATACATTTATTTATTAGAACTCTTAAATATAACTTGGAATATATCTTTTAATGGTTTGCACTGTTTGTTGCGCTGGCTTCCTCATTCTCAATCTTTTTCTTAAGTTTAAGATTCTCTTGTTTTAATTCCTCATAGGCATTTTAGAATCTTTCAAATTTCTACTTTTAGTGTTGCATGGCTTCAAAATTAACATCGATCCCTAACGTCAAATTTAAAACAGAACCTCAAAAACTCCATTGTTGCTTATGCTACCTTTTGCTCTGTTTCTCCTATTGTATCACCTACCCCAATAGGTCACAACGTCATCGTCTCCATTATGTAGCTTTATGTTGTTATAGGATGAGTAATATTTGTTTTCAATATTACACCCTTATAGAGCTCAGAGAAGATTTAATCTTTCTAGAATTTGACCGAGGAGAGTTTTGAAACAAATAGGTATAACAAAAGAAGTGTCCATAAGATCTATGAAAGGAAGTGTTAGAATTTAGATTGTTATTGTATTCGGAAATGTTAGGATTATGTTTGAGAAATTGCTATTAGCATATATTAAAATTTAAATATTAAGAACGGATACTTTTTATTTTATTTACCATTATGAAAATTTACTTAAGAAAACACTATTAACATGTATAAAATTATAAGTATGATTTCCACAATTATTTAAACCACATAAAAAAATCTTGTTGTTTATATACATATATATGTATATGTGTGTACATATAATCTATAAGATTGAACATATACTAATTTAAAAACTTAAAGTGCAATGAAAGAGATGTTGACTAAGCTTCAAGAGGTATAATGTCTATATAGTGGAAGAAAAAAATGTTGGTTGAGTATCTTCAACACTTCAAAACAGAAGAAATGGGAAAAATTTATGAGGATGGAATTTAAAAGGAAAAAATCTAGTATATTGAAGAAAAGTTAGAGGAAACAAGTAATGTAAGACGAGAGTGTATGAATCTTTTGTAAGAGGGAACAATGAAAAGTTTAGGATGCATTTCTTCCTTATATAATCCCTCTGATACTGCGTACGGATTGAACTAACCATGTTGTCCAGTTAAATCTACTCATGCATGTTGTTATTGGATAGAACGTAGAACTCGCTAAGCACTTATTTTGCAGTGTTCTTGTCCCGCTATTATGGTCACGTAATTATGTTTTATGTGATTGGATCCCACGATGTTTTTATTCGTGGTTAATTTTAATGTGCATAATGATTTGGGTTTTATTCATGGTTGTAAATTAAATTTAGATCGGATTTGTGAACTCTTTAAAAGGAGGCATAGGATCTATGTAATTTTATTTACAGTTTAGATATAATAGTTTATGTGTGAACTCCTTAAATGGAGGCATAGGACATTTGTATCTAAGATTGCAGTTTCTTTAACGAAGAACGTTGAAGAAGGCGTTTCCACCAAGGTTGATTCTCGACATAGTCAATAAAGTGGCGACATATGTCGTTACAGGTTTCTAACGGACTAGGGATGATGAAGTTTGGACCATAATAGCAGAGATTTAATTATTCTTATTATTGAATGGTTTAATGCTTTGTGTGATTGTGTGTTGGTCATATGTGTTTAATTATTAGGTTTCCTTATAATTTTGGATAACATGGATACATGACCATACCTAGATCACCTTTTATTTTATATTTAGTTCTTGTTAAATTTAAAAAGGGTATATAAATACAAATTTTGCGTAATTGAAAAATATAAGTTTTTTAAAAAAAACAGCAAGATAATTTTATTGCACATGTCTTTTATATTTCATACCCTTGTATTTTAGTTGACTATAATTTAATATAAAATTTTCTTAACCCTCAGAAAATAATGTTTTAAATACTAAGTGGGTGAGGGATTTTTTTCACATAAAAATCTCACGGTCTCCATCATTGGTTTGTAGATGATGTAATTTATTCTTTGTGTGTGTTATAGTGCTCACCTCCATATCTGAAAGAATAGATTGCAGAATCATTATACAAATTTCACTAACTGATAATTTTAAATGATGTGATTTATTTTTCGTGTGTGTTTTAGTGCTCACCTCCATATCGGAGAGAATAAATTGCAGAATCATTGGACTAAATTAAATGATGGTATACACTTAAATATAAATAATAGTATGCTCTCTAACTGAGTCTCTACTATTATTTGTAGGACCAAAGGAAGTCGGCTATTTAAATTTTACTTGACAATAGAAGATTGTCTAGATAGTATGTATTGCTTGACGATAAAGGATTGTCCAGATAGTAAAATTTAATAGGTTTACATCTGTCTAAAAAATAATGAATAATAGACGACCTCACTAACGGGGCATGTTGTTCAAAGTCTTAGGCTACTGGCAAACGATTTTTGAAATGGTAGAGGGTACCATATTTAAAATATGTGTTCAAAGTTATTATAGTCCATCATAATTTGTATGTGATTCTCAAGTTTTAAAATGGCAAACTCTTTCGATACACTTTTAATTATTCTCAACTAAAACAAATTGATTGGACCTAATTATATTGACTAAAAAAAGGGAACTTGAACATTGTGCTTACTGTTAAAGAGTACAAGTTTGTGCTCACTGAGTCTTGTCCAGCAAAACCTGGTAAAGGGGAGACTGATGAGAAAACCCAGGCTTGTCGAAGGTGGAAAAAGGCTGATGAGATGGCGTGATTTTACATTCTGGCATTTTTGTCAAATTTGTTACAACATTAGCATTAGTTTTTTGCCACCGCTTACGACATAATATTGAACCTCAAAGATATTTTTGAGGATCAGGATCATGCCGCAAGGCAGGTTTCGATGAAAGGCCTCATGAACATGACTATTACTGAAGGAACTCAAGTTAAAGATCTTGTTTTGAAGACGATCGGTCTTCTGAATGAACTAAGAGATCTTTGGAGCTGATATCGATGGGAAAACTCAGGTCGATATCGTTCTCCAGTCGCTGCTGGATTTATTTAAGGGATTTTGACAGAATTACAACATGAATAAGCTTTATTCATTGTTGGAACTTCTTAAAGAATTCCAAGCAGTTGAGGAACTCCTTGGTAAGCTGGCTAGTACTCTAGTGGCTGAGAAAGCTTCAACTTCTATGCCCAAAAGCAAGAAAAGAAGAAGAAGAATGCATAAGCTGCAGTCCCACAAGGAGCAGTGCGTGCAACAGTCAATGAACCTCTAGGAGGAGTGAAAAAGCCTATGGGCTAGTGTTTTCATTGTCAGTAGAAAGTGCATTTGAAGAAAGATTGTCCAAGTTTTCTAAACCGTTATAACAACATATGTAAATTTCATCTATTTATTGTTGTATCTAGTTTAGTGGTCCGATCTACCACTACGTGGTGTGTAGATTCAGGAGCCACTAATCATGTTTGCAATACTTTGCAGGGGTTCCAGAAAACCAAATAACTTAAAAATAGAGAAAATTTACATATGCGCAGCTACGAATGTGGCAACAGTTGCAGTAGAAGATATTTATCTTCAGTTTAGTCAGAATAGGATATTAATGATTAACGAATGCATATATGTATCTTCCATTAGAAGGAATTTGATTTTTATTTCTAGATTGATTGAGGACAAATATTTTGTTTATTTTAATGATAAATCAATTATCATTAGAAAAAATAAATAGTTTGTTTGTTCTGGTACATTAGTGATTGAACTTTACATTAATAATCCTGACTTATCAGTACTACAACTGAGTGAATTGAATAGCATTAATAGTTTACCAATTAAGAGAAAGGAACCTTCAAATGAACCAAATGTATTTTTGGCACTTACGCCTTGGTCATATTAATCTAGAAAGAATTCAAAAACTAGTCAAAAATGGACCATTGGGTTCATTGGAAGTGGAGGCACTTCCAGTTTGTGAATCCTGTTTAGAAGGTAAAATGACTAAGAGATCATTCTCTGCAAAAGGCTATAGCGCTAAAGAACAGTTAAAACTGGTTCACTCTGATTTGTATGGTCACATGAATGTCCAGACTAGAGGAGGCTTTGATTATTTCATCACATTTGTAGTTGATTGCTTAAAGTATAGATACATTTACTTAATGCAACGTAAGTCTGAAGTCTTTGAGAAATTCAAAGAATTTAAGACAGAAATGGAGAAGCGTCTAGAAAAATGTATCAAATCACTACGATTAGATCGTGGTGGTGAATACCTCTTGGGATAGTTCAATGAATACTTATTAGAGAATTGAATTACATCCCAGTTGTCTGCACCGGGGATGCCACAGCATGATGGTGTAGCAGAAAGAAGGAATAAGACTCTTATAGAAATGGTAAGCTCTATGATGAGTTATTCAGACCTACCTGATTCTTTTTGGGGATATGCTTTAGAAATAGCTGCATATATTCTGAATTTGGTACCATTAAAGTCAGTACCTATTACACCCATAGAATTGCGAACTGGGCGTAAGCCTAGTCTGCAGCATATTCGAGTATGGGGTAGTCCAGTACATGTGCTGAAAGGTAATGCGGATAAGTTGGAATCAAGAACGAAAATGTGTTTCTTTGTTGCATATTCAAAAGGAACCAAGCGTGGTTTATTTAATAATCCTCGAGAATATAATGTTATTATTATCAATGCTAGATTCTTAGAAGAGGATTATATCATAGAACATATGCCCAGGAGTAGTGTTGTTGTAGTGGAAATGAGAGTAGAGAAAAACAGGGCACAATTCATCTATACCTTTAGTACAAGAGGAAATACCACAGTAAATGGATATCGACATTCCATTACCTCGTCGTAGTGGGAGGATTATTGATACTTGTGTACATCTTGAACAAATCACTAATACGTAGGTTCTTGAACCAGCACAACATGTGGATAGTGAGTTAGTATGTTCGATATTTGCACAATGTACATAAACACAAATAGTGCCTCGTCGTAGTGGGAGGGTTGTTCGATAACCTGGTCGTTTTATGTTCTTGGGAGAGTCTTGTGACAAGGTCCCTGATGAATAAGAAATGAACCATTTTTAACTACAATGAAATACTTCAAGACAAAGATACTTAAAATGGCAAAGGGTTATGAAATCTGAAATGGAGCCCATGTACTCTAACAAAGTCTGGGATCTTGTAAAACCACCCGAAGGGATAAAACCTATCGGATGCAAGTGGGTATATAAGAGATATAGAGGATTAGACGGGCTTAAATCAAGGCTTGGGGCTAAAAGGGATCACTCAGAAAGAAGGGGATCGATTCTGATGAAACCTTTTTGCCGGTAGCCATGCCAAAGTCTATTCAGATTCTCTTATCCATTGCGGCTCATCTTGATTATGAGATTTGGCAAGTGGATGTCAAGACATGTTTCCTTAATATAAGTCTTGATAAAAGCATCTATATGATGCAACCAGAAGGATTCATAGCAAAGGGCCAAGAGCACATGTTGTGCAAGCTCAAGAAGCCCATTTATGGGCTTAAGCAAATATCTAGATCTTGGAACATCTGTTTTGACCATGCAATTAAATCTTTTGATTTTGATTAATATTCGGATGAGTCTTGTGTGTACAAAAGGCGCAACAAAAGCGTGGTGGTATTCCAGGTATTGTATGTGGATAATATCTTACTTATTGGAAGCGATATGTGAATATTATCTTCAGCGAGGGTATGGTTAACAAGTCAGTTCGATATGAAGGGCTTACGAAAAGCCAGTCACATCCTTGGTATTAAGCTTATGCGAGATTGGAAAAATAGGATGTTGGGCTTATCCAAAGTACTTAGTCGATACAATTCTTGCCAGGGTTAGTATATAAGATTCTAAGAAAGGGTTTCTCCCTTTTTAGGTATGGAATCACTCTATCCAAGATCAATGTCATAAGACACATGATGAGATAAAGATGATGAGGGGAGTTCCTTATGCTTCGGCAGTGGGAAGCCTCATGTATACTATATTGTGTACTAGACTAGACATTTTGCTTTACCGTTGGTATGATTAGCATATATTAGTCTAATCCAGGGAAAGAACACTGGACTGCGGTAAAACATATACTTAAGTATCGTAAAAGGACTCAAGATTTTATGCTGGTTTACCAGGCAAACAGTCTAGTACCTGTTGGATACACAGACAAGGATTTTTAGTCAGAAGTTAGGATTCTAGAAAGTCAACTTCAGGTTATGTGTTTACTCTAAGAGGTGGAGTCATTGGTTGGAGGAGTATCAGGCAGTCATGCATTGCTGACTCCACCATGAAAGCTGAATATGTGGCTGCTTTAGAAGCAGCTAAGGAGGCGGCTTGGTTCAGGAACTTCCATATGAATCTAGATGTGGCACATTCAGTGTTATAAGCTATTTCACTTTATTTTGATAATAGTGAAACGGTTGCGAACTCGAAAGAGCCGATGATTCATAAGAAGGGAAAAAACATGTTCACGTTGAGGGAATGGGAGTGAGATGCATAGTTGCATGGCTTTGAGTCTAAGTGGGAGATTGTTAGAGTGATATACTAAAAGCCATAATTTTCTTGTTGGTTTGGATATGTTATAAACTTGGTTTTGCAATTTTAAATGAGAATCTTTATGGACAATGGTTGCATTATATTATTTATTTAAATATTATGCATCTGTGTCTTTTATTCCATATAGTAGATGATTTGGTGTGTAGAGTATAGCTTACACACAGAAAATCATATCATCGGTTCTTGTGGAATATAAGTTTAATGGTTCACAGTCTTAAATGGATTTGGACACCCATCGGTAGGATTGTAGCACAAGTTTCAGTAGTTTATCTTAACTACAGAAAACGGTATAGTTTTAACTCGTTGTGCTAGTACACTTTATGTGTATTGAATAGGACCAGTTTGGGTTAATTGTTTTTGTACTGACTATATAAAACAATTTAAAATTCAATGGTTATTATGATTACTTATGCTTTTAATCTTGAAATAATTAATAGAAATATATATGTTGTGTTTGTTATTTTGACTCATTAAGAGTGAGATTCGTTTATGGGTTAATAATCTTCGTGAATTGGATGACGACACTATATGTATGATGAATATTAATTATTGATGGAATCCACGTCCCGGTATAAGGATTGATGATAGCCCTTTGAGAAGCTTATAAGTTTTGATTATGTCAAACCCTGCAGGTGGATTATGTTAATCCGATATGTCAAATAAGTTAAATGGTAGGCTCAAGATTAAGAAGTCATTTAAATATAATTGTTAGTAATTTAATTTAAATGACGGTTATCTGTAATCTTAACGTGGGGAGAATAATAAGTATTTAATAATAAGGAGCTCGAAATATAATTTTGAGATAAGGACGGAAGTGAAATTATAATTTTTTAGTGGTGTGAATTATAATTTATGAAAGGAACTAATTCATAGTGGAATTTAGATTCCAACTTTCCATAGGAAGCCCAAATACTTATTTCTCCTTAAGGTCCCTATCGTAGCCTTATATATACGCCGGCCTTGTCTCTTCTCAAATAACAATAATTCTCATGAGTTAGGGTTTGTTCTATTGAGAGAGAAGAAAATCTTGGTGGTACCGTAGCCCACAGTTGGTGCAAGATTTGATGGCGGAAGGAATACGATAGAAGATCTTTAGGTTTTCGGCACAGAAATCGTAAATTAATCGTAACTTTTGATCGCACCGTTGGATCGGGCTGATTTTTGGATATGTTGTTCCGAACGCAAGGTTACAATAACACGCGAAAAATCAGGACGATCAGAAGTTATTTCAGTGGCAAAAACAATCGATTTTCGCAGCCCAGCGAGAATTAAAAAAATCTGACCAAATCGCAATCTGATGCTTTCAAACCCTAGTCTCCTCATATGGATCCTCTACATGATCCACAAAGGTGAAACCCCTTTATTCTTATAGGGTTTTAGCAAAAGTATTTTTTTCAATCTATACACAACATCAAACGATCCTGTATTTTTGTCTCCATCAATATAATCATTGAGTAAATTATATTAAAAAGAGCTATTGAGTAGGTTGATAAATAATTCAATATGAGAGTGGTGCAGGGAGATGATGAATTGGTGATAAGCGCATAATATTGTTGATTGTTTTAATCTTTTATTGAGTTTGTTGACGTGTTTATTATGATAGTCATTGGTTTTAGCAGAAATGTATTCGGTTTTCCTCCTTATAACATTTTGTATCTAATATAGCTCAAAAGAGTCATTTTTTGTTTTATAAATATGTTTTCTGATGTTCAGTTTTGGTTGAGCATTCTTCGTATCGATAGAATTAAAGATTCAAAGTGTTAGATCATTTACAGCTGCATTCCTAAAGCCTCTGATCGATCAGAGGCTTTTCTCTGATTGATCAGACTTTGCCAGAGGATTTTTGCCACAGCTCTGATCGATCAGAGGTCCCTGTTGGTTGCTTTCACATTACTTTATGGCTAAATCTTTGGCTTTTGGTTATTTTAGATATTTTGGTTATTTTTAATATATGTGAGATAGCTTAGGTTCTCTCATACACTTAGATTATTTTATCATCAAGAACAAGAGAGAGAGAGAGAGAGAGAAAGGGGAGCTCATTCTTGTGGCCTTATTTTTTCTTCTCTTATAAGTTCACTTTTATTTTAAGAAATGAATATTTCTTCTATAATTCTTGCCTCGATTATTATGGTGTAGACTTTTACTAAGGTTATGGAACTTAATCACGATATAATTTTTGGTAATTACTTTCTCAATCCATGTTTAAATTGTGTTAAATAATTGTAAATCCTTTTCCTTTTCAAATCAATCATTTTATAAGCTTTCTAGGTATTTTCATAAGAGGAATAGACTTTACATGCCTTGTATATTTAGTTCTTGTGCTCTAATGACAATATAATACGCTTGTGTAGTTCTAAAAATCTTGTAGTCACTTTCCTTGTAACGCCCCAGTCCCACACCAGTGTGATATTGTCCGCTTTGGGCTACATGGTCCTACTCATCCTCACGGCTTTGTTCTTGGTAGGGCTATATGATCCCACTTATCCCCCAAAACACCTCACACTAGTTAGGTACCAAGGTGCACATATATGGGTCTCAAGGACTCCCCCACTTTTCAATGTGGAATTTACATCCTTTCCCCCTTAGGGGACCGACGCCCTCATCGGCACACCGTACTCTGTGGGTTTCGCTTTGATACCATTTGTAACTCCCTAGGCCAACACTAATATGATATTGTCCGCTTTGGGCTACATGGTCCCACTCACCCTCACGGTTTTGTTCTTGGCAGGGCTACATGATCCCACTCACCCCCCAAAACACGTTACACTAGTTAGGTACCAAAGTGCACATATATGGGTCCCAAGGACTCCCCCACTTTCCGATGTACGATTTACAATCCTCACCTATGGGTTTTTCATCTCTTTGTAGAGATTATATTGAATTCTTGGAAATCCATAGATGATTCATAATTTGTTATGTTAATATTTGATTTACTTAAAGATATTTTGAGTGCTACATACACTTTATATGATATTGAAACTCTTTATTGTGTTTCTTAAGAGATAATCGATTAGTTAATGAATTTATTCCATAAACCTTGGTTCGTTTCATTGTAAGGATTCACTATCTAATTTTTATTCTTTTAAGTCATGAGATTTCTAATACAAGCTTCATGTTAAACCTTTTTATGATGAGTTTATCATCTTTATCTCGAGTTAGCTTTATCAAGAATGGGTTTCTTTGATTCACACCCATTACTAAAAGATAGATACGATGACCTCATGATTGGTGGAATTTTGTTGTAGTCTCTCTTGATATAGCTTAAACCCGAGAATGAGTTGCCTAGATTCACACCTTTTGCTATTGAGAGATACGACAACATTCCTAAGAATGTTGTATCAAAATGTTTATATGAGATAGTAATCATCATTTCTTATATCTCAAACAACTTCCACATACCTTAGTGCTTTCTTAATACTTTTTACAACCGTTTTACTTTTACGTTTGTCTACAACCAGCCATTATACCAAATTAGAAAATCGTAAACCTGTGATCCATTTCATTCCTTTCTAACTATCCTTATGGATCGATACTCAGACTTCTGAGATTTTATTACAACTTGACAGGCCTACACTTGGGCTACCATAACACTATATTTTCGCGGCACCAATTGCTACAAATCCCGTATTCATAATCCAATTTGAGTAAGTTAAAATGGAAGAAATTAAACCTTGTACACTAGTATTTTCTTCATCTCAAATTAAGGATTTACAGTTTTTATTTATTTTTATTTTTTTAAATATGTGAGGAGATATATAGGAAGAGAAAACCACGTGAAGCTATGACATAATCAAATGGTAGTAAATAAATTTTATTTTGACTATTATATTAGTTCAAATTAATATTTATCTTTAAAAATGTAATAGTCAAGATAAGACTCAAATGAAAAGGGAAAAAAAAGTATATGGTGGTTTGTTAAGGTGTAAGTTGCAGTGTGTTTAATAAAAACAAGGCTTGTAGCTAGGCTATGGCCTCTGAAAGTGTAATAAAGTGAAGTTCGCTAATAATTAAATAAAGATCATGTTGAAAATAGTTAAGTAATAAATAGTTAGGGTGTCGAAGTTGAGGTGTGATTCTTTTGGCTATTCTTTATGTCCTATATTGTTTATTTATTGTCATGTGTTGTCAAATATAACAGTTGGTTTTAAAAATACAATTTTCTTAATGCAGTTTCATGCTTATTCGGTGAAACCCCATTGACTATGAATACATTATAACTTCAAACCATAGGCATTGACTCGCTAACAGGAGATTCACGAATGATGAAAAATGTACATCCTCAGTGATGATTTGGTTGAGTTGACTGGGAGAAAATTTCTCCTATATTTCAGTCGTCCTTGAGAGTTCTACTGACCCAAAATAAAGTCTTCAAGCACTTCTTTTTTCCTTCAAAATATGCAATCACAATTTTGTCCAGTTTCCCTTTTGCATTTTTTTCTTTTCAACACTTAATCTGGGCAGTTACAGAACACCATATAAATAAATATTAGTCTTTAAACAGTCCAAAATGGTCCAAAAAATATTTTACAACCAATCAAATAATTACAACTAAATCTAACAAATCTCAAAAAGTCTTCACATCGTCTTCCTTAGTTAACTCCCTAGCAACAGTGCCATTTGATGGAAAGCTATTTCCGTCGCTCAAAATAGCTTGATCAAAACCATTATGTACCTAGAAATATATTAGTAACGTAGATAGTAGTAGGAATGAGTCAAATCGAAGGGAGTTGTGTAGGAATCAACGAAAACGAAATTAAGAAAATAATAGATTTAACATTAAAACCTTTTTTTTTGTTTGAGAAATGCTTGCTTTCCTTAAGAAAAAATTAATACTAATAAAAGGAAATGAAAGTGGAGAGAGTAGTTTTGGAGACAAGATGTAGAGGGATTTCAAGGGTTAAGAATCCACCACAAAATTATCAACAAATATAGAAAGATATATTATTGCACATATATACCCAAAATAAATTATATATTAGTTTGATCAAATGGAATCACCTATGGTTTGTAGAGTGAACCCAAAAGCTAATCAAATAGTGTTTGACAATTTATTTGTTTGTAAGAGATTTTTTCCTTTCAAGATCTATATTTTATTCTTTTAGAAATGATAATAATATAAGGTTTTCAGTCACTCACATTATCACTCAAGAACTACAAGATAAATTTGGAAAATAAAATGAACTCAAGAAAATCATATGATATGTAGCTCATCTCTTAAGTCAAATATAAAAATTAATGTTGGATCACCTATGGTATATAAAGTAATCCAATGATCTTATTTAAGAATACTCACAAATGAGTATATTTTTGTAATACTATAAAATTCTAAATCACAAATAAAAACGAGACTTAACTCTCCCCTTAAAAGGGAGATTAGCCTTCAAAAAGATAGAAGAACAAAAGATATAATGAAATGGCTTCATGAATATCTCCAAATATGTGAGTAAAGTGATGCAAGAATTTCTCTCAACACTACAAATTTTATCTCCTTCATCAAATGAAACAATAATACAATAAGATGAAAAATATGAAACACTCAAATATTTCTTCTCTCTTTTTTTTTCTCTCTACACTAAGCTGTCATTGCAATTCCCTCTCTCGTCACCGGAAGGAATGAATATATCTATATAATAAGGAAAGGTTTTTTTTGACTAAAGAGCTTTTGAAATTCTACCTAACCAAAGGTCTAGATTTAGTTTGATAAATTTATTACTCACTTTGCACCTTTAGATTAAATTATTCCACCCACTAATATACTCCACCCACACACAATCAAAACAAACCCAATTTCTCTCTCCTTTTTTCTTTAAACTTAAAAAATAATAACTTTTAATCAAAGTATATATTTTTAATAAAAAAATATATATTTGAAACCTACTCGTGAATACCTATAAAATAAGATCCATTATTATTATAAAATTATGTATAAAAAATTTAATTTGTTTACCTGTATAAGTTAACATTTTGGTGATTTTAAATTTATATTACTTTCATATTATGATTTAAGTAGAAACTTCTTAAAAATGAATTCTCACTTTCATAACAAATAAATTATTTGACTTTCATTTTTTTATATAATTTTTAAATTAAAAGTTTTTTTTTTCTTTTGAGGTGTAATCAATATACCTCACAACAACACTTATCCATTATCTAGCTTTACATTTTCACTTATTGTTAAATTAATTATGTCTTCACGAGAGTACAATATAGTTTGGATAATAATACCACCCATTATTTAACTTAGATTATGTTAATAGATATGAATATTAACATTGTTATTGTATATTTGGTTATAGACGAAATTTAATTAATTTTAATTATCATTCTTGCGTTGTACAGAACAAAAAATATCATTATAGCAAAATAATATATAACAACAATTTATATGCTTGAAATATCTAATGGTCAGAAACTATTTGCATAAATCTAATGATTTAAATAGGTTGTTGCGCCAATGGCCTTGTAGCCTAGTGGCATCCTTTCCGGTCTTGTATTTGAGAGGTCACATGTTCGAAACCCATGGACGTGGTATTCGAACTTAATAAAAAAAGTGGTTTTTCTACCCTTTGTGGGTGGTTGATGATATATCCACCTCTTATGTGGGTGGTTATTGGTATTGTTCGTGATGGTTCGTGTTCATGTGGTTGGTGACGCATAAGGAAGCTAAAGCTGCTCTCTCGGCTCAGCTTAGTTGGGAGACTCTCATGAGGGAGACGCGAGGCAAAGCTTACTTATTCATCTCTTTGGTCAGCGAATTATGTAGCTAGGGCAACAAAATTCTATGTCTGACTCCATGTAATGATCTTTGAAATGAATGATTAATCAAAAAAATAGGTTGTGGCAATTATGTAATATTCAGCAGCACTAAATGTTAAATTTAATACATTTCTTAAAAGACAACAATTCATAAACTATAGTTATTGTCTTCCTTTTTAAAAAAAATAAAATTCTATGTCTGACTCCATGTAATGATCTTTGAAATGAATGATTAATCAAAAAAATAGGTTGTGGCAATTATGTAATATTCAGCAGCACTAAATGTTAAATTTAATACATTTCTTAAAAGACAACAATTCATAAACTATAGTTATTGTCTTCCTTTTTAAAAAAAATGGTATTCTCTAAAATAATAAAAAAAACAAAAGTATTATTTTTAACAAAAATGTTATTTTGTTAGATTATTAATGTTTTATACTTTTTATTGAAGAAATTGAAGATATTTGTATTGCAAAAAATATGGTATTTTGATTTAATTTGGACCAAATAGGAACGGTCATATATCTATATTTCCTATAAACTATATCGTCCGTCTAATACTTTTAAATGAAAATATTGGTTATTTAAACTTTTTCATAATTTCGTTTGTAAATAATTTATTAAGTTAACTTTGCTTTTATTCTATCTATATAATAAAGGAAATGGTTTTTTTGACTAAAGAGCACGAAATAGAAAAAACGAAATTTTTATTTTTATGTGTAAGTTTTTTGAATGCATCTTAAATTGGATAATGCATCATGAACGTCTTTGGTTAAAAAAAATTGGTGCACCGTGCCGGATGGCACGGGCATACCCTAGTGTAAGAAATGGAAGAGTGTAATTGTTAGAATATTCTATTTAGTTTCCTTATGTTGTTAGGTTTCTCATTGTATTGTATAATCTTAACCCCATAAATAGGGCTTCGCTTACATCAATATTCAAAAAGTAATCATAAATTCTCCGTCCTGTACTTTTAATTTGGTATTAGAGGGATGTAAAATCCTTTTTACAGCTAAAACCCTAACCTCAAAACCACAAAACAGCCACAAAATCACAAAACCAATCATAAAAGTCGATTTCAGAGCCAAAAAAGCCATCCTCGATTTTTGAGCCACAATAACCAACCTCAAAATCAAAATCGAAGCCACGATCGCACTCAGATCTTATTGAAATTACCAAACCAAAACACCAATATCATCCTTTGAGAAAGACGATCACAACTGCAAAAAAATCATTGAAAAACTCCTTGCAAAGAACCCGCGGGCGCCAATCGCGTTATATCCACCCTGCCAAAAAAGTTCACGTGCCATTAGCCACTTTTTCTAACATTGTTAACCCTCGTTATTGACGCCGTTAATTCCCATTCCTGAAGCCGTCAACTTCCATTTCTGACGCCGTTAGCTTTTGGTTAATTAAACCGGTTCACCGCAAGCTTTTTTGACCGGTTCAGCTGGTTTTTAACCGGCTCTTGACCAAGTTTGATCGTTCCTAGGGTTTTTAACCCTCATGATCTCAAATCCAGCATCCATTTTTCCAGAATCTACCTCGATTTCTCAGTACCAGTTCACTGCAAACTTTTTTGACCGATTTAGCTAGTTTTTTTAGCAGTTCTTGACCAAGTTTGATCGGTTCCTAGGGTTTTTGACCGTCCTAGTCTCAACTTCTATTTTCTAGTGTTAGTTATAATGGCTACTGATCCAACTGCAATTACTGAATCATCGAAGAAGGAATCCTCCCTAATCATCGTTCATACTAATAGTTTTTCATTCAACATCGTGGTTATGTTGGATGAAACTAATTATGATTTATGGTCTCAACTTATGGAGATGCATATCGCCAAAAAACATAAATTCTCATTCACTGTATGACTTCGACTCCAAAAGAAAGATCTCCATAATATGAAGCGTGGTATCCAGACAATAAGAGGGTGAAAAGATGGCTTCCGATGTCCATGAAACCAAAGATTATGAAGCGATATATTCGAATTCCAACTAACACTGCAAAAATACTTCTGCACATTAATAACCCAAGTGCAGGTTTGTCAAGTTATAATATACTTGCTAAGTCCAAGTGTCGAACACAAGGATAGTTGGAAAGATGAGTGAATCAAGGATCAAGAGTAAAGTTTATTTGAAAGTTTTTTTGATTGTTGTTTGTTGATTTTAAAAATTAGAAATTAAATTGAAGTGTTGTATTAAATGATAAGGAAAGGTTAAGGCATTTTAGAATCCATTTACTAGCGATATTATGCTAAAATAATCTCATTCAAAGTTCCTAAATGCAATTCCTAAGTGAAGAGTATCGTCCACTACTCTTAAGTAAAAGGGTGCAAAGCATAAACAACACATTCCCGTATAAATGCCATATTAAGAGAGGGTTTAAGAAAATCTCAAACACAAGTGTATTCTTAATTCATATCTTGTAGCTAAGGGTGTGAAGCAAGCGCAACCCATTCCCGAATAAAACTAAATCAAGATATGAACCCAAGATATACAAAATAAAAGGCGAAAATTTAAACTAGGCATTTGCTATCTCATGGTTAGTTTCCCTCTAGGCAATTGCTTTGATTCAGAAAATGGCCAACTTAAAAGTTAGCTCGAGAATCTCACCATATCTTTTGCCTAAGATTGAGAAGTTTAGATAGAGATTGGATCAACCGGTATAGACTTTGTTTGATAAGTAAAAGATGAATTCATAATTATTTGTGATGTTGTTTATGGCATGAACTTAAGAAATCCTCCTTGGTCACATCTTAACTAAGAAGATGATGAGTTTCAACATCATATGAAGTGTTTGAAATCATCAAAAACTTGACACCGAAGGAATATCGCATTGTGTTAGCCCAAGTACAAGCACGTCAAGTTATAGAATAGTCTCGGAAGTCCGAGTGTCGAACCACAGGGATAGTCAAAAAGGAATGGAATGGATTACAAATTATATGATTTTCTGGTTTTGTAAGTTGGATTGGTGAAATCGAACAACATAAATGTAAATAAGATGTGAAAATTAATAAGAAAGCACTAAGGTAGGTGGAGGTTTGTTGCGATATGATATACAGTAATTGTAATCTCAAACATAGATTTCAACACAAAGTTGTCAAAATGGGGAATGTTGTGATAACTCTCAATAGCAAAGGGTGCGAAGCTAGGCAACTCATTCCCGGGTTAAAATTATATCAAGAGGGAATATCACAAAATTCCACCAAAGGTGAAGCTATCATACTTATCTCTTAGCTACGGGTGCGAAGCTAGGCAACTCATTCCCAATGAAACTAATTCGAGATAGATATGATAATCTCATCGAAACAAGGTTTTATATTTAGCGTGTATGTGAAATCTCATGGTTTAAAAGAATGAAAATTAAGTAGCGAATCATCTCAATGACACGGAATGAAGTTTATGGAATAAATTCACCAACTAGCCAATCATTACTTTAGAAAGACAATAAGGAGTCTAAATATCACGTAAAGTGTACAAAGCACTCAAAATATCATTAAGCAATTCGAAAACTAGATTAACAAATTTATAAATCATCTATGGAATTTAAGAACTCTTCGTAATCTTTACAAAAAGGAACAAAAATCCATAAATGGGGAAATGTGCTACAAGCCTTTTAGAACCATATAAATATATTGTATTTTCATTAATCAACAAGCACTAAGCATACAAGGCATGAAAAGTCTAATCGTACAATGAAAATACCTAGAAAGCTTGTAGAATGAAGGATTTAGAAAAGAAAATGATTCACAAATATTTGACGAACTTTAAACATGAATTGAGAAATTAATTACCAAAAATTATATCGCGATTCACCTCCATAACCTTAGTAAAAGACTACTCCATAATAAATGAAAGAACAAATATTTTAGAAGAAGAAATCATTCTTACAAAACAAGAACTTACAAGAGAAAAATGAAGGAAAGATACAACTTTTAGCTCTCCCTTCTCTCTAGAACTTCCTTGTGTAAAAATCAAGATAATATCTATCTACCCTTTTCCTTGGTCTAAAACTAGCCACAAAAGCCTAAGAAATAATAAAATAAACAAGAAAAAATATCTAGAGACAATAATCCCTCAAAACAGGCTGAAAGGAGCAGGTAGGTGGCTGTCCCCGCCAGGCCATGATCGATCATGGCTTTGCCCATGATCGATCATGGGCCTGGGACTTTTTCACTCAGCACTTTTGCAAGCCTCCAAGCTTGCTCTTGATTAATCCATGCGATGCCATTGAATCCCAATCCTACAAACACATGGAATACTACAAAATATACACCAACTTGGGCCACGTTAGATACAAAACTTGCTAAGGAACTAATCTCGAGATAAGTGGATAATTAGGCAGAATTAATGCAACAAATGCGTCAAGTCACTCCGTAAAGGAGTGAACAAATGACAATATTATGGGTTTATCAACTCCCCTCAACTTATCTCTTGCTAGTCCCTTAGCAAGACAAAAATATATAAATATAAAAATACTATGCTATACAAAAAGTTGTTAACTTCTAAGTTCCCAAAGAAGACGAGTTGCATCTCATGATGGTTTTCAGAAATGATACCTACAAAGATCAGAAGTTTGATCATGATGAACGACGGGAATGAAGATTTCAAGTTTCAATTTGTAAAGCAAGAGGCATTACTATCAAATTTCCAGAATGACGGACTTTTGAATGATCATCTAATTCGCCTATCTCCTTTAGAACACAATCCCATATTCTTCAATACTCACATACTAAACTTCGGATCAAACAATTCAATATAAACACAAAGAGCTATTATCATTCGAGAAGGAAGAGAGAACTTTTTCAAAAATAAAAGCTCCAAGATTTGTCGATTCTAAGCACTTTCTTTATCTTTTACTTGGAAATTCTGCTAAATTAGATCAAGGTGATTTTCATCTCTATGGGGGGTAGCGGTCTCACTTATGAAATTTATACATAAACTGCTCAATCATTGGAGCTTGAAGGAAGCTATTCACCCTTTCCCATATGGTAACCTTTACCCATCCATAATATTAGACAAAGAGACTTAAGATTTAGTCAAGTGAAGCTTTAAGTCAATATTAGGATAAAAAGTCATCCAAGTTTCTCAAAGTGCTATGCTTTTGTCCTCCCATTAGAGGATCTTTTCGAAAGAGCTTCCATCATTTTTGGACAAAAATGTCTCTTCTCTCAATGAAAATAAATCTAAGTGTTATTACCGAATTAGAAGCAACCAAATCAATCTAGCATATAGAACAGAAAAATATATCGGGATATAAGACTAAGTGAAGCAAAGCAATTTAGATTATCATTCAAATTCCTATATAAATCAAAGGATTCATGCCAAAAGCTAATGAAATAATAGTCTTCATTTGAACACAAAATATCGATCATTCATCAATTTTCAAACTTGACAAAAAAAAATTAGAACAAAAGTTCTAATCCCATGGAATTTTTATAAGCATAAAAAGGAAAGCCAACAAACAAAAAATGAAAAGCGTGTTGGAATACACATACCCCCCCAACTTGAAGAAGACATTGTCCTCAATGTGAAGAGATTGGTGGAAAGTGGAGGAAACCAATTTGGCTTTTCTAAATCCATTTAAATAACGAGCTTGAAAAGTTCTTAAGAAGGCATGCTTTAAATTGCTTATTAATGGCTTTAGCTCGATTTTTCCTTCAAGCTTCTTGGTGGACGTGGGTGTGTTTTCATTTTGATGATCGGATGAATTAACCTATATATCCAACGAAGAAAACACTTGCATACATTCTTCAGGTTCCTCGAAAGTGGTTAGAAAACCTTCCGTAGAATCTGATTCTACAGTGGCAACAAAGTCATCTTGGACCAAAGATTTTATCATGTTGACGTGTTCACTTTCTTCATCACAATCATCTTTTTGTTTATTTAAAGAGAACACATTAAGGTCTAGAGTCATGTTACCAAAAGTTAACTTAACGATTCCATTCTTGCAAGTGATAATGGCATTAGACATCGCAAGAAATGGTCGGCCAAGGATGACCGGAATCTCGTTAGCGGGATTCAACACAAGTTGCATGTGGAGGAGGATGAAATCAACCGGAAAATAAAACTTGTCAATTTGAACAAGTACATCCTCGACCACCCCTCTTGTAATTTTAACGGATCGATCCGCTAATTGAATTGTAACCTTCATAGGTTTCAACTCTCCTAACCCCAATTGTTGATATACAGAATATGGGAGTACGTTCACACTCGCTCCTAAATCTAGCAAAGCATTTTTTATCCTACAATTTCCTTTGACACACGAAATTGTGGGGCAACCAGGGTCCTTGAATTTAGGGGCTCTCGTGCCTTGCATGATGGAGCTCACTTGCTCCGCCATGAATGAAGGCCTTCTTCTTGACATTCAACCTTCGTTTTGTCGTGCATAAGTCCTTGAGGAACTTAGCATACGAAGGTATTTGCTTGACCGTGTCAAGCAACGGAATGTTGATTTTCACTTGTTTAAAGACATCCAAAATCTCGGTATTAGATTTGGATGGTTAGTTCAATCTCTCCAGGAACGGGACCTTGATCCCGTTCTTGATTTTCTTAAGATCCTCATTTCCTTGTTTCTCTTCCTCTCTCTCCTTCTCTTTTCTCACAACCTTCTCAACTTCCGACTCCTCAACTTTTGTTGATTCAACTATATCCGTCACCTTAGGGGTTTTAGGAACAATAGTCTTATCTAAAACTTTTCCACTCCGAAGCTTGGCCTTTAGGATTAACTAAAGGCTGAGATGGGAATTTTCCCTTCCCTTGGGTTGCTAGGGCAGTGGTGAGCTTAAACATTTGGGTTTTTAAATCACTCACATCTGGATCCGTCTTATCCACAAAAGTTCTTAACAAAGTTTCTATGTTTTGGTTTGGATTTTGACTTTGCGGTGGAGAAAAAGAGTTTTGAGGTTGTTGTTGTCTTTGGTTCTGGTGGTATTGGTTTTGGTTCTGACTTTGATTACCACCCCAATTGAAGTTAGGGTGATTCTTCCATCCCTCGTTGTACTTTTGAGAATAAAGGTCGTTTTGGTTTGGGTTGTATTGGTTCATGGCGTTGACTTGGGAAGGGTTTTTGAGGACTTCTCAAAATGCGGGAATGGTGGGGCAATCCTCAGTGGTGTGTCCCGTGTTTTCACAAATGACACACAATTGACTTGACGACACCATGTTAACCTCTCTATGCTTACTTGACTCTAAGGCCTCTACCTACTTAGTCAATTGGAACAACCTCACTCCCCATGTCATTGTCATTGGATATTTGGTACAACCCACCCTTTTTCGAAGGTTTGGCCTTAGGCTCTTCGGTATAGGTGTTCCAATTTTGGGCACCCTCCGTTAATTCATCAAAATACAATAAGGCCTCATCGAGATTCTTACTAAAAAATTGACTATTGCACATGGTCTCTACAAAAGTACGCATCTCGGGAGTAAGGGATTTATAGAAGTAACTTATAAGGATCCATGTTTCGTGACCATGATGAGGGCATGCGTTTAAAAATTCCTTGTATTTTTCCCAATAGTTATAAAAACTTTTATTTTCTTTTTGCAAAAAATTGGTATCGCCCTTCTCAAAGCGTTGGTCAGATGGACGGGAAAGAATTTTTTTAAAAACTCCGATTGAAGTGCTTTCCAAGACTGAATAGATTGTAGTCTTTAAGCATTCAACCAAATTTTTCCTTTATCTTTTAAGGAAAAAAGGAATAGTTTTAAACGCATAACCTCCTCATTAGTGTTTGCCTTAGGAAACGTAGAGCATACTTCTTCAAAGTCTTTTAAATTCAAGTATGGGTTTTCATACTCCATACCATGAAAAGAAGGGATATGTTGGAGCATACCTGGTTTGAAAGAGAAAGCGCCTGCTTGATCGGTGGGAAGCACAATGCATGAGTTGGAAGTCGCTCGAGGGGGTTAAAGATAATCCCTCATTGTCCTAATCGGAGGAACGTTGTTTGCACCTTCCCCTTCGTTATCGCTTTTGTGGTCTGTCGCTCTACCTTGATTTTCCATTCTTGGTGACGGGGGAGGGCTAATTCGAATTTTTGTAAACAATTTCCCTTGCATAGGCTTGGAAAACTGATTGAATAGCTCCTCGAAAACTCTACAAAATAAAGCAAGAATAAGAGAGAAAAATAAATTAAATAAATGGAGAGATACTTACAAAATGGTTTTATACAAAACCCCGAATCCACCTTTTGCCTAATCCCCGGCAATGGCGCCAAAAACTTGACGCCGAAGGAATATCGCGTTGTGTTAGCCCAAGTGCAGGCACGTCAAGATACAGAATAGTCTCGAAAGTCCGAGTGTCGAACCACAGGGATAGTCGAAAAGGAATGGAATGGATTACAGATTATATGATTTTTTGGTTTTCTAAGTTTGATTGGTGAAATCGAACAACGTAAATTTATATAAGATGTGAAAGTTAATAAGAAAGTAATAAGTGTAGCATAAGTTTTAGTAGTTTATCTTAACTACTAGAAACAGTATAGTTTTAACTCGTTGTGCTAGTACACTTTGTGTCTATTGAATAGGACTAGTTTGGGTTAATTGTTTTTATACTGACGATATAAAACAATTTAAAATCCCATGGTTATTATGATTACTTATGCTCTTAATCTTGAAATAATTAATAGACATATATATGTAGTGTTTGTTGTTTTGACTCATTAAGAGTGAGATTCATTTATGGATCAATAATCTTCGTGAATTAGATGACAACACTATATGTATGATGAATATTAATTATTGACGGAATCTACGTCCTAGTATAGGGATTGATGATAGCCCCTTGAGAATCTTATAAATTTTGATCATGTTAAACCCTACAGGT
The DNA here is from genome assembly GCA_021464415.1 of Lonicera japonica. NCBI lineage: Eukaryota > Viridiplantae > Streptophyta > Magnoliopsida > Dipsacales > Caprifoliaceae > Lonicera > Lonicera japonica. The sequence continues at coordinate 107,779 of JAKCWG010000655.1, forward strand.
GGATTATTTTAATCCAACATGTCAGATAAGTTAAGTGGTAGGCTCAAGGATTAAGAAGTCATTTAAATATAATTTTCAGTAATTTAATTTAAATGATGGTTATATGTAATCTTAACGTGGGGAGAATAATAAGTATTTAATAATAAGGAGCTCGAAATTAAATTTTGAGATAAGGACGGGAGTGCAATTATAATTCTTTAGTGGTGCGAATTATAATTTATGGAAGGAACTAATTCATAGTGGAATTAGGATTCCAACTTTCCATAGGAAGCCCAAACACTTATTTCTCCTTAAGGTCCCTATTATAGCCTTATATATACGCCGGCCATGTCTCTGCTTATCATAACAATAATTTTCAGGAGTTAGGATTTGTTTTATTGAGAGAGGGGAAAATCTTGGTGATACCGTAGCCCATACTCGGTGCAAGATTTGATGGCAAAAGGAATATGATAGATGATCTTTAGGTTTTCGGTACTGCAGTCCTAAATCAATTGTAACTTTTGATCGTACCGTTGGATCGGTCTGATTTTTGGATTTGTCGTTCGGAAAGCAAAGTTACAATAATGGCACGAAAAATTAGGATCATCGAAGTCGTTTCGGTGGCTAAAATAATCGATTTTTGTAGCCCAGCGAGAATTAAAAAATCTAACCAAATCACAATCTGATGCTTTCAATCCCTAGTCTCCTCAAATGGATCCTCTACATGATCCACAAAGGTGAAATCCCTTTATTCTTATAGGGTTTTAGCAAAAGTTTTTTGTTAAATCTCTACGCAATATCAAACGATCATGTATTTATATCTCCATAAATTGGTATCAGAGGGATTAGTTTTCTTTGATACTGCGTACGGATTAAACTAGCCATGTTGTTCAGTTAAATCTATTCATGCATGTTGTTGTTGGATAGAACGTAGAACTCGCTAACCCCTTGTTTTGCAGTTTTCTTATCCCGCTATTATGGTCATGTAAGTATGTTTTATATGATTGGATCCCACGATATTTTTATTTGTGGTTAATTTTAATGTGCATGATGATTTAGGTTTTATTCATGGTTGTAAATTAAATTTATATCAGATTTGTGAACTCCTTAAAAGGAGGCATAGGATCTATGTAATTTTATTTATAGTTTTGATATAATAGTTTATGTGTGAACTCCTTAAATGGAGGCATATGACCTTTGTATCTAAGATTGCAGTTTCTTTAACGAAGAACATTGAAGAATGCGTTTTCACCAAGGTTGATTCCCGACATAGTCAATGAAGTGGCGACATAGGTTGTTACAGGTTTCCAACGGACTAGGGATGATGAAGCTTGGACCATAATGGCAGAGATTTAATTATTCTTATTATTGAATGGTTTAATGCTTTGTGTGATTGTGTGATTATGTGTTGGTCACATGTGTTTAATTATTAGGTTTTCTTATAATTTTGGACAACATGGATACATGACCATACATAGATTACCTTTTATTTTATGTTTAGTTCTTGTCAAATTAAAAAAGGGTATATAAAAATAAATTCTACGTAATCGAAAAATATGTAAATTTCATCTATTTGTTGTTGTATCTTGTTTAGTGGTCTGATCTACTAGCACCTGGTGTGTAGATTCGAGAGCCACTAATCATGTCTGCAATACTTTGTAGGGGTTCCAGGAAACCAAACAACTTAAAAATAGAGAAAATTTACATATGGGCAGCTACGAATGTGGCAACAGTTGCAGTAGAAGATATTTATCTTCAGTCTAGTCAGAATAGGAAATTAATGATTAAGGAATGTCTATATATATCTTCCATTAGAAGGAATTTGATTTCTATTTCTAGATTGGTTGAGGACAAATGTTTTGTTTATTTTAATGATAAATCAGTTATCATTAGAAAAAATAAATAGTTTGTTTGTTCTGATACATTAGTGATTGATCTTTACATTAATAATCCTGACTTGTTAGTACTACAACTGAGTGAATTGAATAGCATTAATAGTTTACTGATTAAGAGAAAGGAACCTTCAAAATGAACCAAATGTATTTTTGACACTTACACCTTGGTCATATTAATCTAAAACGAATTCAAAATCAGTCGACAACGGACCATTAGGTTCATTGGAAGTGGAGGCATTTCCAGTTTGTGAATCCTGTTTAGAAGGTAAAATGACTAAGAGATCATTCTCGACAAAAGGTTATAACACTAAAGAACAGTTAAAACTGGTTTACTCTGATTTGTATGGTCACATGAATGTCCAAACTAGAGGAGGATTTGAGTATTTCATCACATTTGTAGATGATTATTTAAAGTATAGATACATTTACTTAATGCAGCATAAGTCTGAACTCTTTGAAAAATTCAAGGAATTAAAGGTAGAAACGGAGAAACGTCTAGGAAAATGTATCAAATCACTACGATCAGATCGTGGTGGTGAATACCTCTTGGGAGAGTTCAAAGAATACTTATTAGAGAATGGGATTACATCCCAGTTGTCTGCACCGGGGATGCCATAGCATGATGGTGTAGCAGAAAGAAGGAATAAGACTCTTATAGAAATGGTAAGATCTATGATGAGTTATTCAGACCTACCTGATTCTTTTTGGGGATATGCTTTAAAAATAGCAGCATATATTCTAAACTTGGTACCATCAAAGTTAGTACCTACTACACCCATAGAATTGTGGACTGGGCGTAAGCCAAGTCTGCAGCATATTCGGGTATGGGGTAGTTCAGCACATGTGCTGAAAGGTAATGTGGATAAGTTGGAATCAAGAACAAAAATGTGTTTTTTTGTTGCATATCCAAAAGGAACCAAGCGTGGTTTATTTAATAATCCTTAATAATATAATGTTATTATCAATGCCAGATTCTTAAAAGAGGATTATATCATAGACCATAAGCCCAGGAGTAGTGTTATTGTAGTGGAAATGAGAGGATAGAAAAATAAGGCACAATTCGTCTATACCTTTAGTACAAGATGAAATACCACAGTAAATGGATATCGACATTCCATTACCTCGTCGTAGTGGGAGGATTGCCGATACTTGTGCACATTTTAAACAAATCACTAAAAAGCATGTTCTTGAACCAGTATAGCGTGTGGATAGTGAGTTAGTATGTCCAATATTTCTATAATGTACACAAACACAAGTAGTGCCTCGTCGTAGTGGGAGGGTTGTTCATCAACCTGGTCGTTTTATGTTCTTGGGAGAGTCTTACGACAAGGTCCCTGATGAATTAGAAACGAACCTTTTTTTATCTACAATGAAGTACTTAAAGATAAAGATACATAAAATGGCAAAAGGTTATGAAATCTAAAATAGAGTTCATGTACTTTAACAATGTCTGGGATATTGTAAAACCACCCGAAAGGATAAAACCTATCGGGTACAAGTGAGTATATAAGAGATATAGAGGACTAGACAGGCTGAAATCAAGGCTTGTTGCTAAAAAGTTCACTCAGAAAGAAGGGGATCGATTATGATGAAACCTTTTTGCCGGTAGCCATGACAAAGTTTATTCGGATTTTCTTATCCATTGCAGGTCATCTTGATTACGAGATTTGGCAAGTGGATGTCAAGTCAGATTTCCTTAATGGAAGTCTTGATAAAAGCATCTATATGATGCAACCAGAAGGATTCATAGTAAAGGGCCAAGAGCACATGTTGTGCAAGCTCAAGAAGCCCATTTATGGGCTTGAGCAAGTGTCTAGATCTTGGAACATCTATTTTGACCATGCAATCAAATCTTTTGATTTTGATCAATATTCGGATGAGTCTTCTGTGTACAAAAGGTGCAACGGAAGTGCGGTGGTATTCCAAGTATTGTATGCGAATATTATCTTTAGTGAGGGTATGGTTATCAAGTCAGCTCGATATGAAGGACTCGGAAAAAGTCAGTCACATCCTTGGTATTAAGCTTATGCGAGATCGGAAAAATAGGATGTTGGGCTTATCGCAAGTTACTTATATCGATACAATTCTTGCCAGATTTAGTATACAGGATTCTAGGAAAGTGTTTCCCTCTTTTAAGAATGGAATCACTCTATCCAAAAACAGTGTCATAAGACACATGATGGGATAAAAATGATGAGGGTAGTTCCTTATGCTTTGGCAGTAAGAAGCCTCATGTATGCTATATTGTGTACTAGACCACACATCTGCTTTACCGTTAATATGGTTAGCAGATATCTGTCTAATCCAGGGAAAGAACATTGAACTGCGGTAAAATATATACTTAAGTACCTTAAAAGGACTCGAGATTTTATGTTGGTTTACCAGGCAAACAGTCGTACCTGTTGGATACACAGACCAAAATTTTTAGTCAAATGTTAGGATTTCAGAAAGTCAACTTTAGCTTATGTGTTTACTCTAAGAGGTGGAGTCATTAGTTGGAGGAGTGTCAAGCAGTCATGCATTGCTGACTCCACCATGAAAGCTAAATATATGGCTGTTTTAGAAACGGCTAAGGCAGCGGTTTGGCTCAGGAACTTCCATATGAATCCAGATATGGCACCTTCAGTTTAATCAGTTATTTCACTTTATTTTAATAATAGTGAAACGGTTGCGAACTCTAAAGAGCTGAGGATTTATAAGAAGGGAAAACACATAGAGTGTTCACGTTGAGGAAATGGGAGTGAGATGCATAGGTACATGACTTTGAGTCTAAGTGGGAGATTCTTAGATTGATATACTAAAAGCCATAATTTTGTTGTTGGTTTTGATATGTTATAAACTCGGTTTTGCTATTTTAATGAGAATCTTTATGGGCAATAGTTGCATTATATTATTTATTTAAATATTGTGTATGTGTGTGTCTTTCATTCCATATAGTAGATGATTTGGTGTGTAGGGTATAGCTTACACACAAAAGATCAAATCATCGGTTCTTGTGGAATATAAGTTTAATGGTTCACAGTCTTAGATGGAATTGAACACCCATCGGTAGGATTGTAGCACAAGTTTTAGTAGTTTATCTTAACTACAGAAAACGGTATAGTTTTAACTCGTTGTGCTAGTACACTTTGTGTGTATTGAATAGGACTAGTTTGGGTTAATTGTTTTTATACTGACTATATAAAACAATTTAAAATCCCATAGTTATTATGATTACTTATGCTCTTAATCTTGAAATAATTAATAGACATATATATGTAGTGTTTGTTGTTTTGACTCATTAAGAGTGAAATTCATTTATGGATCAATAATCTTCGTGAATTGGATGACACCACTATATGTATGATGAATATTAATTATTGACGGAATTCACTTCCCGGTATAAGGATTGATGATAGCCCCTTGAGAAGCTTATAAGTTTTGATCATGTCAAACCCTGTAGGTGTATTATGTTAATCCAACATGTCAAATAAGTTAAGTGGTAGGTTCAAGGATTAAGAAGTCATTTAAATATAATTTTCAGTAATTTAATTTCAATGACGGCTATCTGTAATCTTAACGTGGAGAGAATAATAAGTATTTAATAGCAAGGAGCTCGAAATTAAATTTTGAGATAAGGATGGGAGTGCAATTATAATTCTTTAGTGGTGCGAATTATAATTTATGGAAGGAACTAATTCATAGTGGAATTATGATTCCAACTTTTCACAGGAAGCCCAAACATTTATTTCTCCTTAAGGTCCCTATCGTAGCCTTATATATACACCGGCCATGTCTCTGCTTATCATAACAATAATTTTCATGAGTTAGGATTTTTTCTATTGAGAGAGGAGAAAATCTTGGTGATACCGTAGCCCACACTCGGTGCAAGATTTAATGGTGGAAGGAATACGATAGAAGATCTTTAGGTTTTCGGTACTGTTGTCGTAAATCAATCGTAACTTTTGATCGCACCGTTGGATCGGGCTAGTTTTTGGATATGTTGTTTGCAACGCAAAGTTACTTTATTGGCCCGTAAAAATTAGGATGATCAGAAGTCGTTTCGGTCGCAAAAACAATCGATTTTCGCAGCCCAGCAAGAATTAAAAAATCTGACCAAATCGCAATCTGATGCTTTCAAACCCTAGTCTCCTTATATGGATCCTCTACATGATCCACAAAGTCCTAATCCCTTTATTCTTATAGGGTTTTAGCAAAAGTTTTTTTTTTAATCTATACACAATATTAAATGATCTTGTATTTATGTCTCCATCACTAAGGTAGGTGGAGGTTAGTTGCGATACGATATATGGTAATTGCAATCTCAAACATAGATTTCAACACAAAGTTGTCAAAATGGGAAATGTTGTGAGAACTCTCAATAGAAAAGGGTGCGAAGCTAGGCAACTCATTCCCGGGTTAAAGCTATATCAAGAGGTAATATCACAAAATTCCACCAAAGGTGAAGCTATCATTGTTGAGAATGGTTGGCTCAAACCATTGATCCCACATGTAAAAATTGTAGAACTCAACATAGGTTTATAAGTGGGGGAGAGTCTCCACATAGTAACGAGGCTTTTTAAGTTAAAACTCCACACCTATGACCCAAAGGTGTTTAAACAACTTAAACACCTTTGGGCCACAGGTGTGGGGTTTTAACTTAAAAGGTCTCGTTAGTGAAGTCGTCTATTATTCATTATTTCTTAGACAGATGTAAACCTATTAAATTTTACTATCTAAACAATCATTTATCGTCAAGCAATACATACTATCTAGACAATCTTTTATTGTCAAGTAAAATTTAATTAGCCGACTTCCTTTGGTCCTACAAATAATAGTAGAGACTTAGTTGGAGAGCATACTATTATTTATATCTAAGTGTATACCATCATTTAATTTAGTCCAATGATTATGCAATTTATTCTTTCCGATATGGAGGTGAGCACTAAAACCCACACGAAAAATAAATCACATTATTTAAAATTATCAGTCAGTGAAATTTGTACAATGATTCCGCAATCTATTCTTTCCGATATGGAGGTGAGCACTATAACACACACGAAGAATAAATACATCATCTACAAACCAATGATGGAGACCGTGGGATTTTAATGTGAAAAAATCCCTCATCGACTTAGTATTTAAAACATTATTTTCTGTGGGTTAAGAAAATTTTATATTAAATTCTAGTCAATTAAAACATACAAGGGTATGAAATATAAAAGACACGTGCAATAAAATTATTTTGCTGCCTTTTTTTAAAAAAAAAACTTATATTTTTTAATTACGCAAAATTTATATTTATATACCCTTTTTTAATTTGACAAGAAGTAAAGATAAAATAAAAGGAGATCTATGTATGGTCATGTATCCATGTTGTCCAAAATTATAAGAAAACTTAATAATTAAACACATGTGACCAATACACAATCACACAAAGCATTAAACCATTCAATAATAAGAATAATTAAATCTCTGCTATTATGGTCCAAGCTTCATCATCCCAAATCCGTTGGAAACCTGTAACGACCTATGTCGCCACTTCATTGACTATGTTGGGAATCAACCTTGGTGAAAACGCCTTCTTCAACGTTCTTCATTAAAGAAACTGCAATCTTAGATACAAAGGTCCTATGCCTCCATTTAAGGAGTTCACACATAAACTATTATATCTAAACTGTAAATAAAATTACATAGATCCTATGCCTCCTTTTAAGGAGTTCACAAATCTGATCTAAATTTAATTTACAACCATGAATAAAACCCAAATCATCATGCACATAAAATTAACCACGAATAAAAATATCGTGAGATCCAATCATATGAAGCATAATTAAGTGAACATAATAGCGGCACAAGAACACTGCAAAACAAGGGTTAGCGAGTTCTACATTCTATCCAACAACATGCACGAATAGATTTAATTGGAAAACATGGCTAGTTCAATCCGTATGCAATATCAAAGAAAACCTTGCTCTGATACCAACTGATGGAGACATAAATACAGGATCGTTTGATATTGCGTATAGATTGAACAAAAAAACTTTTGCTAAAACCCTATAAGAATAAAGGGATTTCACCTTTGTGGATCATGTAGAGGATCCATATGAGGAGACTGGGTTTGAAAGTATCAGATTGCGATTTCGTCAGATTTTTTAATTCTCGCTGGGCTGCGAAAATCGATTGTTTTCGCGACCAAAACGACTTCTGATTGTCTTGATTTTTAGCGCAATTTTTGTAACTTTGCGTTCCGAACGACATGTCCAAAAATCAGCCCGATCCAACGGTGCGATCAAAAGTTACGATTAATTTACAACAGTATTACCGAAAACATAAAGATCTTCTATTGTATTCCTTCCGCCATCAAATCTTGCACCAAGTGTAGGCTACGGTATCACCAAGATTTTCTCCTCTCTCAATAGAAAAAAACCTAACTCATGAGAATTATTGTCATAATGAGAAGAGACAAGGCCGGCGTATATATAAGGCTACGATAGGGACCTTAAGGAGAAATAAGTGTTTGGGCTTCCTATGGAAAGTTGGAATCCTAATTCCACTATGAATTAGTACCTTCCATAAATTATAATTCGCACTACTAAAGAATTATAATTGCACTCTCGTTCTTATCTCAAAATTTAATTTCGAGCTCTTTGTTATTAAATACTTATTATTCTCCCAACGTTAAGATTATAGTTAACCGTCATTTAAATTAAATTACTGACAATTATATTTAAGTGACTTCTTAATCTTTGAGCCTACCATTTAACTTATATGACATGTCGAATTAACATAATCCACCTGCAGGGTTTGACATGATCAAAACTTATAAGCTTCTCAAGGGGCTATCATCAATCCCTATACCGGGACGTGTATTCCATCAATAATTAATATTCACCATACATATAGTGTCGTCATCCAATTCATGAAGATTATTGATCCATAAATGAATCTCACTCTTAATGAGTCAAAACAACAAACACTACATATATATGTCTATTATTTATTTCAAGATTAAGAGCATAAGTAATCATAATAACCATGGGATTTTCAATTATTTTATATAGTCAGTATAAAAATAATTAACCTAAAGTGGTCCTATTCAATACACACAAAGTGTACTAACACAACGAGTTAAAACTATACCGTTTCCTTTAGTTATGATAAACTACTAAAACTTGTGCAACAATCCTTGTGACGCCCTACGAGCAAGGAGTACTCCCCTGGGAGGAGGAATTATAGCTCAAAGGGGGCATCCCACATCGGAAGATGGGGGATCCTTGGAGACCCATATAAGAAAGATATGGTCGCTAATTAAGTACGAGGCCTTTTGGGGGCTCACTGGCTTCGGATCCCATAAGAACTCCGAAGTTAAGCGAGTAGTGGACTAAAGCAATCCTAGGATGGGTGACCACCGGGAAGCTGGTCATGAGCTTCCAGAAACAAAGCCGTGAGGGTAGATGTTCCGGGGCTGAGGCCTGGCTAGACGCTACCCAGAGCGGACAATATCGTACTAAGCTGGGACCGGGTCGTTACAATCCTACTGATGGGTGCCAATTCCATCTAAGACTGTGAACCTATAAACTTATATTCCACAAGAACCGATGATATGATCTTCTGTGTGTAAGCTATACTCTACACACCAAATCATCTACTATATGGAATAAAAGACACACATGCATAATATTTAAATAAATAATATAATGCAACCATTGCTCATAAAGATTCTCATTAAAATAGCAAAACCAAGTTTATAACATATCCAAACCAACAAGAAAATTATGGCTTTTAGTATATCACTCTAACAATCTCCCACTTAGACTCAAAGCCATACAGCTATGCATCTCACTTCTATTCCCTCAATGCGAACACTCTATATGTTTTCCCTTCTTATGAATCCTCGGCTCTTTCGAGTTCTCAACCGTTTCATTATTATCAAAATAAAGTGAAATATCTTATAACACTGAAGATGCCACATCTAGATTCATATGAAAGTTCCTGAGCCAAACCGCTGCCTTAGCTGCTTCTAAAGCAACCGCATATTCAGCTTTCATGGTGGAGTCAACAATGCATGACTGCTTGATACTCCTCTAACTAATGACTCCACCTCTTAGAGTAAACACATAACTTGAAGTTGACTTTCTGGAATCCTAACTTCTGAATAAAAATCCTTGTCTGTGTATCCAACAGGCGCTAGACTGTTTGCTTGGTAAATCAACATAAAATCTTGAGTCCTTTTAAGGTACTGAAGTATATGTTTTACTACAGTCTAGTGTTCTTTCCCTGGATTAGACTGATATCTGCTAACCATATCGACGGTAAAGAAAATGTCTGGTCTAGTACACAATATAGCATACATGAGGCTTCCCACTGCCAAAGCATAAGGAACTCCCCTCATCCTCTTTATCTCATCATGTGTCTTATGACATTGATCTTGGATAGAGTGATTCCATACCTAAAAAGGAAGAAACCCTTTCTTGGAATCTTGTATGCTAACTCTAGCAAGAATTGTATCGACGTAACTACTTTGGATAAGCCAAACATCCTATTTTTACAATCTCAAATAAGCTTAATACTAAGGATGTGACTGGCTTGTCCAACGCCCTTCATATTGAACTGACTAGTTAACCATACTCTCACTAAAGATAATATTGACATATCGCTACCAATAAGTAAGATATTATCCATATACAATACCTAGAATACCACTGCGCTTTGGCTACACCTTTTGTACACACAAGACTCATCCGAACATTGATCAAAACCAAAAGATTTGATTGCTTGGTCAAAAAAGATGTTCCAAGATCTAGACACTTGTTGAAGCCCATAAATGGGCTTCTTAAGGTTGCACAACATGTGCTATTGGCCTTTTACTATGAATCCTTCTGGTTGCATCATATAGATTCTTTTATCAAGACTTCCATTAAGGAAATCTGTCTTGACATCCACTTGCCAAATCTCGTAATCAAGATGAGCCGCAATGGATAAGAGAATCTGAATAGACTTTGGCATGGCTACCGGCGAAAATGTTTCATCATAATCAATCCCCTTCTTTCTGAGTGAACCCTTTTAAAAACAAGCCTTAATTTAAGCCCGTCTAATCCTCTCTATCTCTTATATACCCACTTGCATCCGATAGGTTTTATCCCTTCGGGTGGTTTTACAAGATCCCAGACTTTATTAGAGTACATGGGCTCCATTTCAGATTTCATAACCCTTTGCCATTTTATGTATCTTTATCTTGAAGTACTTTATTGTAGTTAAAAATGATTCGTTTCTTATTCATCATGGACCTTGTCATAAGACTCTCCGAAGAACACAAAACGACCAGGTTAACGAACAACCCTCCCACTACGACGAGGCACTACTTGTGTTTGTGTATATTGTGCAAATATTGAACATACTAACTCACTATCCACACGTTGTGCTAGTTCAAGAACCTACATATTAGTGATTTGTTCAACATGTGCACAAGTATCGGCAATCCTCCCACTAAGATGAGGTAATGGAATGTCGATATCCATTTACTGTGGTATTTCCTCTTGTACTAATGGTATAGACGAATTATGCCATGTTTTTCTCTCCTCTCATTTCCACTACAATAACACTACTCCTGGGCTTATAGTCTATGATATAATCCTCTTCTAAGAATTTGGCATTGATAATAATAACAATATATTCTTGAGGATTATTAAATAAACCACGCTTGGTTCCTTTTGGATATGCAACAAAGAAACACATTTTCGTTCTTGATTCCAACTTATCCATATTACCTTTCAGCACATGTGCTGGACTACCCCATACCCAAATATGTCGCAGACTAGGCTTACGCGCAGTTCGCAATTCTATGGGTGTAATAGGTATCGACTTTAATGGTACCAAATTCAGAATATATGCAGCTATTTCTAAAGCATATCCCAAAAAATCAGGTAGGTCTGAATAACTCATCATAGATCTTACCATTTCTATAAGAGTCTTTTTCCATCTTTCTGCTATACTATCATGTTGTGGCATCTCCGGTGCAAACAATTGGGATGTAATCCCATTTTGTAATAAGTATTCCTTGAACTATCCCAAAAGGTATTCACTACCACGATCTGATCGTAGTGACTTGATATATTTTTCTAGATGCTTCTCCGTTTTTGTTTTCAATTCTTTTAATTTCTCAAAGACTTCAAACTTACGTTGCATTAAGTAAATGTATCTATACTTTAAATAATCATCTACAAATGTGATAAAATACTCAAAGCCTCCTCTAGTATGGACATTCATGTGACCATACAAATTAGAGTGAACCAGTTTTTACCGTTCTTTAGCGCTATAGCCTTTTGCCGAGAATGATCTCGTAGTCATTTTACCTTCTAAACATGATTCACAAACTGGAAGTGCCTCTACTTTCAATGAACCTAATGGTCCATTTTTACCAGTTTTTGAATTCTTTTTAGATTAATATGACCAAGGTGAAAGTGATAAAAATACATTTGGTTCATTTTGAAGGTTCCTTTCTCTTCATTGATAAACTATTAATGCTATTCAATTAACTCAATTGTAGTACTAACAAGTCAGGATTAATAATGTAAAGATCAATCACTAATGTACCAGAACAAACAAACTATTTATTTTTTTTAATGATAACTGATTTATCATTAAAATATACAAAATATTTTTCCTTAACCAATCTAGAAATAGAAATCAAATTCCTTCTAATTGAAGACACATATAGACATTCCTTAATCATTAATATCCTATTTTGATTAGATAGAAGATAAATATCTTCTACTGCAACAGTTGCCACATTTGTAGCTTCCCATATGTAAATTTTCTTTATTTTTAAGTTGTCTGGTTTCCTGGAACCCCTGCAAAGTATTGCAAACATGATTAGTGGCTCCCGAATATACACACCATGTACTCGTAGATCGGACCACTAAACAAGATACAACAACAAATAGATGAACTTTACATATGTTGTTATAACGGTTTAGAAAACTGGGACAATCTTTCTTCTAATGCACTTTTTACTGACAGTGAAACCACTGGCCCATAGGCTTTTTCACTCCTCCTAGAGGTTCAGCGACTGCTGCACGCACTGCTCCTTATGGGACTGCAACTTTTGCATTTTTCTTATTCCTTTCTTGCTTTTGGGCATAGAAGTTGAAGCTTTCTCAGCCACTAAAGTACTAGCCAGCTTACCAAGGAGTTCATCAACTGTTTAGAATTCTTTAAGAAGTTCCAACAATGAATAAAGCTTATTCATGTTGTAATTCTATCGGATTTCCTTAAATAAATCCAGCAGCAACTGGAGAACGATATCGACCTGAGTTTCCCCCATCGATTTCAACTCCAAAGATCTCTTAGTTCATTCAGAACACCAATCATCTTCAAAACAAGATCCTTAACTCGGGTTCTTTCAGCAATAGTCATGTTCATGAGGCCTTTCATCAAAACCTACCTTGTGGCATGATCCTGATCCCCAAAAATATCTTTGAGGTTCAGCATTATGTCGTAGGCGGTGGTGAAAGACTAATGCTAATGTTGTAGAACATTTGACAAAAATGCCAAAATGTAAAACCACGCCATTTCATAAGCCTTTTTCCACCTCCGGCAAGCCTGGGTTTCCTTATCGGTTGCCCCCTTAGCAGGTTCTGCTAGACAAGGCTCAGTCAGCATAAACTTGTACTCTTTAACAGTAAGCACAATGTTCAAGTTTATTTTTTTAGTCAATATAATTAGGTCTAATCAATTTGTTTTAGTTGAGAATAATTAAAAGTGGATCGAAAGAGTTTGCCATTTTAAAACTTGAGAATCACATACAAATTATGATGGACAATAATAACTTTGAACACATATTTTAAATATGGTACCCTCTGCCATTTCAGAAAGCATTCGCCAGCAGCCTAAGACTTTGAATAATATGCCCCGTTAAGATTACAGTTAACCGTCATTTAAATTAAATTACTGACAATTATATTTAAATGACTTCTTAATCCTTAAGCCTACCACTTAAGTTATTTAACATGTCAGATTAACATAATCCACCTACAGGGTTTGACATGATCAAAACTTATAAGCTTCTCAAGGGGCTATCATATTGTGCCCGCCGGCACTGGGGTCGGGCCCGGGGCACCAACCGGGCCCTCTAGTCCGCGCACATAGTAACGATACTGTCCCCAACTTAAACACCTTTGGGCCACAGGTGTGGGGTTTTAACTTAAAAGGCCTCGTTACTATGTGGAGCCTCTCCCCCACTTATATACCCATGTTGAGTTCCACAATTTTTTCGTGTGGGATCAATGGTTCGAGCCAACCATTTTCAACAATCTCCACGTACCTTGGATCAAACCAGTCCACCTTGGCTCCACCTTGGATTAACACCGGTCCGGCTCCATCTAGACTTATACCATAGTCCACCATGAATCCACCATTGAAATGTCCATGTAGGTCACCACTCAAAAATGCCCATCCGCAAGATCGTCCAACTTTAGTCAATGCACACGTCTCGAAGTACACCCTATTTCACCTTACTCGAGGAACCTGCAAAACCACCTTCATAGCAGCACCCCGGGTGTACGTAAACTGTATCGAATCCACCCTCAGCTTCTCTGAGTCTAACTCCACCATAGGCTCCACCAAGTCCAACTACCGGAAAGCTTTTTGTAGTGACATATCACCTTAAGCTCAACCGAGTTCTTCCTGACTCCACCGAGTCTAGCTACTAGTACTATTTCACAAGTCCGTGGATCCACCATCGCCTCTGATACCAATTAATGGAGAAATTAATACATGATCATTTGATAGTGCGTTCCGAACGACATATCCAAAAATCAGCCCGATCCAATGGTGCGATCAAAAGTTACGATTAATTTACAACAGTATTACCGAAAACCTAAAGATCTTCTATTGCATTCCTTCCGCCATAAAATCTTGCACCAAGTGTAGGCTATGGTATCACCAAGATTTTCTCCTCTCTCAATAGAACAAACCCTAACTCATGAGAATTATTGTCATAATGAGAAGAGACAAGGCCGCCGTATATATAAGGCTACGATAGGGACCTTAAGGAGAAATAAGTGTTTGGGCTTCCTATGGAAAGTTGGAATCCTAATTCCACTATGAATTAGTTCCTTCCATAAATTATAATTCGCACCACTAAAGAATTATAATTGCACTCTCGATCTTATCTCAAAATTTAATTCCGAGCTCCTTGTTATTAAATACTTATTATTATTCCCACGTTAAGATTACAGTTAACCGTCATTTAAATTAAATTAGTGACAATTATATTTAAATGACTTCTTAATCTTTGAGCCTACCATTTAACTTATTTGACATGTCGAATTAACATAATCCAGCTGCAAGGTTTGACATAATCAAAACTTATAAGCTTCTCAAGGGGCTATCATCAATCCCTATACCGGGACGTGGATTCCCTCAATAATTAATATTCATCATACATATAGTGTCGTCATCCAATTCACGAACATTATTGATCCATAAATGAATCTCACTCTTAATGAGTCAAAACAACAAACACTACATATATATGTCTATTAATTATTTCAAGATTAAGAGCATAAGTAATCATAATAACTATAGGATTTTAAATTGTTTTATATAGTCAGTATAAAAACAATTAACCCAAACTGGTCCTATTCAATACACAAAAAGTGTACTAGCACAACGAGTTAAAACTATACCGTTTCTTGAAGTCAAGATAAACTACTAAAACTTGTGCTACAATGCTATTCGATTGATAAAAAAGAATGTGGAGTGAGCAATGTTATTCGATTGATAAATGTGATAAACGCATAATATTGTCATGAATAAACTCTTTCCCATAGCCATTTGACGTGTTGGTTGTTCTTACCTTGCCGAATTATTCGTTTATCTCGAGATTAGTGCCTTAGCGAGTTTTGTAACTAATATTGTCGCACTAGGTGTGCTTTTGTTGTGTTTCTTTTTGTTTATAGGCATAGGATGCAATGGCCTTCAAAGAATCGATCAAAAGCAAGTTCAAAGCTTGCAAAAGTGCTAAATTTGGAAACCCATGATCGATCACGGTGTGCTCTGTCTGATGTTCTTTGGACCATGATCCATGCAAGGGCAATTGTTCGTAGAAATTCGAATTACCCCTCCCAGATCACCTGATGGAGACATAAATACAGGATTGTTTGATATTGCATATAGATTGAACAAAAGACTTTTGCTAAAACCCTATAAGAATAAAGGGATTTCACCTTTGTGGAATATGTAGAGGATCCATATGAGGAGACTAGGGTTTGAAAGCGTCAAATTGCGATTTAGTCAGATTTTTTAATTCTCGCTGGGCTGCAAAAATTGATTATTTTCGCCACCGAAATGAGTTCTGATCGTCCTAATTTTTTGCTTAATATTGGTAATTTTGCGTTCCGAACGACATATCCAAAAATTAGCCCAATCCAATGGTGCGATCAAAAGTTACGATTGATTTCCGACTGCAGTACCGAAAACCTAAAGATTTTCTATCGTATTCCTTCCGCCATCAAATCTTACACTGAGTGTGGGCTACGGTATCACCAAGATTTTCTCCTCTCTCAGTAGAAAAAATTCTAACTCATGAGAATTATTGTTATGATGAGAAGAGATAAGGTCGGCGTATATATAAGGCTACGATAGGGACCTTAAGGAGAAATAAGTTTAGGTTTCCTATGGAAAGTTGGAATCCTGATTCCACTATGAATTAGTTCCTTCCATAAATTATAATTCGCACCACTAAAGAATTATAATTGCACTCCATTCCTTATCTCAAAATTTAATTTCGAGCTCCTCGTTATTAAATACTTATTATTCTCCCCACGTTAAGATTACAGATAACCGTCATTTAAATTAAATTACTGACAATTATATTTAAATGACTTCTTAATTCTTGAGTCTACCACTTAAATTATTTGACATGTCGGATTAACATAATCCACTTGCAGGGTTTGACATGACCAATACTTATAAGCTTCTCAAGGGGCTATTATCAATCCTTATACCGGGACGTGGATTCCGTCAATAATTAATATTCATCATACATATAGTGTTGTCATCCAATTCAGGAAGATTATTGATCCATAAATGAATCTCACTCTTAATGAGTCAATATAACAAACACTACATATATATGTCTATTAATTATTTCAAGATTAAGAGCATAAGTAATCATAATAACAATGGAATTTTAAATTGTTTTATATAGTTAGTGTAAAAACAATTAAACCAAACTGGTCCTATTCAATACACACAAAGTGTACTAGCACAACGAGCTAAAACTATACCATTTTCTGTAGTTAAGATAAACTACTAAAACTTGTGCTACAATCCATCTAAAACTGTGAACCATTAAACTTATATTCCACAAGAACCGATGATATGATCTTCTATGTGTAAGCTATACTCTACACACCAAATCATCTACTATATGGAATAAAAGACGCACATGCACAATATTTAAATAAATAATATAATGCAACCATTGCCCATAAAGATTCTCATTAAAATAGTAAAACCAAGTTTATAACATATCCAAACCAACAAGAAAAATATGGCTTTTAGTATATCACTCTAACAATCTCCCACTTAGACTCAAAGCCATGCAGCTATGCATCTCACTCCCATTCCCTCAACGTGAACATGTGTTTTCCCTTCTTATGAATCATCGGCTCTTTCGAGTTTGTAACCGTTTCACTATTATTAAAATAAAGTGAAATAACTTATAACACTGAAGGTGCGACATCTAGATTCATATGAAAGTTCCTGAGCCAAACTGCCTCCTTAGCTACTTCTAAAGCAGCCACATATTCAGTTTTCATGGTGGAGTCAACAATGCATGACCGCTTGATACTCCTCCAACCAATGACTCCACCTCTTAGAGTAAACACATAACCTAAAGTCGACTTTATGGAATCCTAACTTCTGACTAAAAATCCTTGCCTGTGTATCCAATAAGTACTAGATTGTTTTCCTGGTAAACCAACATAAAATCTTGAGTCCTTTTAGGGTACTTAAGTATATGTTTTACCACAGTCCAGTATTCTTTCCCTGGATTAGACTAATATATGTTAACTATATCAATGGTAAAGCAGATATCTGGTCTAGTACACAATATAGTATACACGAGGCTTCTTACTGCCGAAGCATAAAGAACTGCCCTCATCATCTCTATCTCATAACACTGTTCTTGGATAAAGTGATTCCATTCCTAAAAGGGAGAAACCCTTTCTTAGAATCCTGTGTACTAAATCTGGCAAGAATTGTATCGATATAAGTACCTTGCGATAAACCCAACATCCTATTTTTCCGATCTCGCATAAGCTTAATACCAAGGATATGACTGACTTTTCCCAAGTCCTTCATATCAAGCTGACTTGATAACCATACCTTCACTGAAGATAATATTCACATATCACTTCCAATAAGTAAGATATTATCCACATTCAATACCTGGAATACCACCGCGCTTTCGTTGTGCCTTTTGTACACACAAGACTTATCCGAATATTGATCAAAATCAAAAGATTTAATTGCATGGTCAAAATAGATGTTCTAAGATCTAGACACTTGCTTAAGCCCATAAATGGGCCTCTTGAGCTTGCACAACAGGTGCTCTAGGCCCTTTACTATGAATCATTTTGGTTGCATCATATAGATGCTTCTGTCAAGATTTCCATTAAGGAAATCTGTCTTGACATCCACTAGCCAAATCTCATAATCAAGATGAGCCGCAATGTATAAAAAAATCCGAATAGACTTTGGCATGGCTACTGGCGAAATGGTTTCCTCATAATCAATCCCCTTCTTTCTGAGTGAACCCTTTTAGTAACAAGCCTTGCCTTAAGCCCGTTTGATCCTCTCTGTCTCTGTGAGAATCCGCAAATGCGACCCCCGGGTCTCGTCCCTGTTTGGTTGGGCGTCTGAAATGTCGGAACGGATTCCGTCGTTCCATTTGCTGGTGTATCTTCGTTGATTCATATCACATGTCCCTATGCCCTATTTCTAGATGCAAAAGGGCTCATTCAGAGTCGCCAGTACGTTTTACTAAAAAAACAGACAAAAAGGGTCGTGTAAGAGGAAAGACTATAGATAAGGCTTTCTTTACACGTTTGTCTACGAAACCAGGATTCTATAGGGTTCAGAAACTATATTACGGTTTGGGAAGGTGTTAAGCACCCATTCCGCCCTTTCGGTCTCTAGTGGTCTTTTATATGTTTGTTTTATGTTGAAAAACTTGGTTGCTTTTACTGACAGTCTACTACTTTCTAAGTGAAAACCCTAATTTCTGGGAAAAACGGGAAAGAGGGGATGAAAAACCTTTATGTTCCAGGATCCAATGTTTAGTTTTGAGAGATGCAAATGCAAGTGTCAAGAGATGTCTTTACTTTAGAGGGAGTTTTACCGTGTTATTTCTCAGATAACGACGATTTTTCTCGGTTTTGGATTCATTTGGGAAAAAGTGTTAGATCTTGTATCGGAACTAAATTCAATATGGAATTAGAACTCTTGAGGGTAGTTCTACCAGATGTATCACAATCTATGAAACATATAGGATATACCGGGTTTTTAATTCCTAAGTAAGTTTTACCGGTCCGGGTTTTGAAAACAGGATTTTATCCGGATGGTAATATACTTACTCTTCTGGTTTTGTAAATAGTTTTATCAGGGTCTTTTGTTTTGAAAATGGTAGACTATTTGTAACTTGGCAATAAGTTTATTCAAATAAAACGTGGACAAAACAATAGAAATAAAACGAGTACACAGATATATAATGTTAAATACTAGAAGAAACTTTCTTTACCTTCCAGACGAGAATAATAAGAAAGAAAATACAATACGGCAGAGAGATCTCCAGCGATAATGATCTTTTCCTTCTTCAGATATTTTCGGGAATTCGATTCCAGAGACAGGACACGTCGAGTGTCGAGAATAGATTCGATAATTCTTTGGAAATAAGACTATAATAGAGAATGCTTGATAAAAGACTAGAAAATCAGATTTAAAGCTTAGAATTCTTCAATCCCAACTTGCTGCCCCTGAACCCTTGGGGGTGTTGGCCTATTTATACTACTTGGGAGAGTATGTCGCGCGACACTTCCCCAAAAGGGGCATATGTCGCGCGACAATGTGTCCTATGTCGCGCGACAAATGGCTGAAGTGATGTTTTTGACAGACTGATGTGTCAGAGAGTGGATGGTCTGGTGTCAGGAGGGATTGTCGCGCGACATAGGAGTGTTTGTCGCGCGACAATGTGATATGTTGTGCGACAATCTCTATTCAAAATAGGTTTGTTGACCAACAAACCCTTTCGGGGTAGTTCCAGGTGCTCGGGTGGGTCCCGGACCCAAAAACAGTAGTTCTCGAATGTCGTTAGAGTTCTTGCGGGGGTCACGGATCGGGGTGTCTACAGTCTCATATATACCCACTTACATTCGATAGGTTTTATCCCTTCGGGTGGTTTTACAAGATCCCAGACTTTGTTAGAGTACATGGACTCCATTTCAGATTTCATAACCCTTTGGCATTTTCTGTATCTTTATCTTGAAGTACTTCATTGTAGTTAAAAAGGGTTCATTTCTTATTCATCAGGGACCTTGTCATAAAACTCTCCCAAGAACATAAAACGACCAGGTTGACGAACAACCCTCCCACTACGACGAGGCACTACTTGTGTTTGTGTACATTGTGCAAATATTTAACTTACTAACTCACTATCCACACATTGTGCTAGTTCAAGAACCTACGTATTAGTGATTTGTTCAAGATGTGCACAAGTATCGGCAATCCTTCCACTACGACGAGGTAATGGAATGTCGATATCCATTTAATGTGGTATTTTCTCTTGTACTAAAGGTATAGACGAATTTTGCCCTATTTTTCACTCCTCTCATTTCCAATACAACAACACTTCTCCTAGGCTTATGGGCCATGATATAATCGTCTTCTAAGAATCTGACATTGATAACAATAACCTTACATTCTCGAGGATTATAAAATAAACCACCCGTGGTTTCCTTTGGATATGCAACAAAGAAATACACATATATTCTTGATTCCAACTAATCCTCATTACCTTTCAGCATGTGTGCTAGACTACCTTATACCAGAATATGCCGCAAACTGGGCTTACGCTCGGTCTACAATTCTATGGGTGTAATAGGTACTGACTTTGATGGTACCAAGTTCAGAATATATCCAGCTATTTCTAAAGGATATCCTAAAAAAGAATAAGGTAGGTCTGAATAACTTATCATAGATCTTACCATTTCTATAAGAGTCTTATTCCTTTTTTCTGCTACACCATCATGCTGTGGCATCTCCGGTGCAGACAACTAGGATGAAATCCCATTCTCTAATAAGTATTCCTTAAACTCTCCTAAGAGGTATTCACCACCATGATCTGATCGTAATGACTTGATACATTTTTCTAGACGCATCTCCCTTTCTGTCTTGAATTCTTTGAATTTCTTAAAGACTTCAGACTTATGTCACATTAAGTAAATGTATCTATACTTTAAATAATTATCTACAAATGTGATGAAATACTCAAAACCTCCTCTAGGCTGGACATTCATGTGACCATACAAATCAGAGTGAACCAATTTTAACTGTTCTTTAACGCTATAGCCTTTTGCCGAGAATGATCTCTTAGTCATTTTAGCTTCTAAACAGGATTCACAAACTGGAAGTGCCTCCACTTCCAATGAACCTAATGGTCCATTTTCGACTAATTTTTGAATTCTTTTTAGATTAATATGACCAAAGCGTAAATGCCAAAAATACATTTGGTTCATTTCGAAGGTTCCTTTCTCTTAATCGGTAAACTATTAATGCTATTCAATTCATTCAGTTGTAGTACTGACAAGTCAATATTATTAATGTAAAGATCAATCACTAATGTACTAGAACAAACAAATTATTTATTTTTTCTAATGATAACTGATTTATCATTAAAATAAACAAAATATTTGTCCTCAACCAATCTGGAAATAGAAATCAAATTCCTTTTAATGGAAGATACATATAGACATTCCTTAATCATTAATATCCTATTCTGACTAGACTGAAGATAAATATCTTCTATTCCAACTGTTGCCACATTTGTAGCTGCCCATATGTAAATTTTCTTTATTTTTAAGTTGTCTGGTTTCCTGGAACCCCTGTAAAGTATTGTAGACATGATTAGTGGCTCCCGAATCTACACACCAGGTACTGGTAGATCGGATCACTAAACAAGATACAACAACAAATATAAAAAATTTACATATATTGTTATAACGGTTTAGAAAAGTTGGACAATCTTTTTTCAAATGCACTTTCTACTGACAGTGAAAACACTGGCCCATAGGCTTTTTCATATCTCCAAGAGGTTCAGCGACTGCTGCACGCACTGCTCCTTGTGGGACTACAGCTTATGCATTCTTCTTCTTCCTTTCTTGCTTTTGGGCATAAAAGTTGAAGCTTTCTCAACTACTAGAGTACTAGCCAGCTTACCAAGGAATTCCTCAGCTGCTTGGAATTCTTTAAGAAGTTCCAACACTGAATAAAGCCTATTCATGTTGTAATTTTGTCGGAATCCCTTAAATAAGTCCAGCAGCGACTAGAGAACGATATCGACCTGAGTTTCCCCATCGATTTCAGCTCCAATGATCTCTTAGTTCATTCAGAAGACCGATCATCTTCAAAACAAGATCTTTAACTCGGGTTCCTTTAGCAATAGTCGTGTTCATGAGGCCTTTCATCGAAACCTACCTTGCGGCATGATCCTAATCCCAAAAATATCTTTGAGGTTCAGCATTATGTCGTAGGCAGTGGTAAAAGACTAATGCTAATGTTGTAGTACATTTGACAAAAATGCCAGAATGTAAAACCACGCCATCTCATCAGCCTTTTTCCACCTCCGGCAAGCCTGGCTTTCCTCATTGGTCTCCCCCTTACCAGGTTCTGCTGGACAAGACTAATTGAGCACAAACTTGTACTCTTTAACAGTAATCACAATGTTCAAGTTCCTTTTTTTCGGTCAATATAATTAGGTCCAATCAATTTGTTTTAGTTGAGAATAATTAAAAGTGGATCGAAAGAGTTTGCCATTTTAAAACTTGAGAATCACATACAAATTATGATGGACAATAATAACTTTGAACACATATTTTAAATATGGTATCCTCTACCATTTCAAAAAGCGTTCGCCAACAGCCTAAGACTTTGAACAATATGCCCCGTTAGTGAGGTCGTCTATTATTTATTATTTTTTAGACAGATGTAAACCTATTAAATTTTATTATCTAGACAATGCCTTATTGTCAAGCAATACATACTATCTAGACAATCCTCGATTGTCAAGAAAAATTTAAATAGCTGACATCCTTTGGTCCTACAAATAATAGTAGAGACTCAGTTAGAGAGCATACTAATATTTATATCTAAGTGTATACCATCATTTAATTTAGTCCAATAATTTTTCAATTTATTCTTTTCGATATGGAGGTGAGCACTAAAACCCACACAAAAATAAATCACATCATTTAAAATTATCAGTCAGTGAAATTTGTACAATGATTTCGCAATCTATTCTTTCCGATATGGAGGTGAGCACTATAGCACACATGAAGAATAAATTACGTCATCTACAAACCAATGATGGAGACCGTGGGATTTTTATGTGAAAAAATCCCTCACCCACTTAGTATTTAAAACATTATTTTCCGAGGGTTTAAGAAAATTTTATATTAAATTCTAGTCAACTAAAACACAAGGGTATGAAATATAAAAGACATGTGCAATAAAGTTATTTTGCTGCTATTTTAAAAACAAAACTTATATTTTTCAATTACGAAAAATTTATATTTATATACCCTTTTTTAATTTGACAAGAACTAAACATAAAATAAAAGGTGATCTAGGTATGGTCATGTATTCATGTTATCCAAAATTATAAGGAAACTTAATAATTAAACACATATGACCAACACACAATCAAACAAAGCATTAAACCATTCAATAATAAGAATAATTAAATCCCTGCTATTATGGTCCAAGCTTCTTCATCCCTAGTCCGTTGGAAACCTGCAACGACCTATGTCGCCACTTCATTGACTATGTCGGAAATCAACCTTGGTGAAAATGCCTTCTTCAACGTTCTTTGTTAAAGAAACTGCAATCTTAGATATAAAGGTCCTATGCCTCCATTTAAGGAGTTCACACATAAACTATTATATCTAAACTGTAAATAAAATTACATAGATCCTAGGCCTTCTTTTAAGGAGTTCAAAAATCTGATCTAAATTTAATTTACAACCATGAATAAAATCCAAATCATCATGCACATTAAAATTAACCACAAATAAAAACATCGTGGGATCCAATCACATAAAACATAATTATGTGACCATAATAGCGACACAAGAACACTGCAAAATAAGGGTTAGCAAGTCCTACGTTCTATCCAACAACAACATGCGCATGAATAGATTTAACTGGACAACATGGCTAGTTTAATCCGTACATAGTATCAAAGAAAACCAATCCCTCTGATACCAATTAATGGAGACATAAATACAGGATCGTTTGATATTGCGTATAGATTGAACAAAAAACTTTTGCTAAAACGCTATAAGAATAAAGGGATTTCACCTTTGTGGATCATGTAGAGGATCCATATGAGGAGACTAGGGTTTCAGATTGCGATTTGGTAAGATTTTTCTATTCTCGCTGGGCTACAAAAATCGATTGTTTTCGCCACTAATATGACTTCTAATCGTCCTGATTTTTTGCAAAACGATGGTAACTTTGCGTACCGAACGACATATCCAAAAATCAGCCCGATCCAATGGTGCGATCAAAAGTTACGATTGATTTACGACTGCGGTACCGAAGACCTAAAGATCTTCTATCGTAATCCTTCTGCCATCAAATCTTGTACTAAGTGTGGGCTACGGTATCACTAATATTTTCTCCTCTCTCAATAGAACAAACCCTAACTCATGAGAATTATTGTATGATGAGAAGAGACAAGGCTGGCGTATATATAAGTCTACGATAGGGACCTTAAGGAGAAATAAGTTAGGGCTTCCTATGAAAAGTTGGAATCCTAATTCCACTATGAATTGGTTCCTTCCATAAATTATAATTCGCACCACTAAAGAATTATAATTGCACTCCCGTTCTTATCTCAAAATTTAATTTTGAGCTCCTTATTATTAAATACTTATTATTCTCCTCACGTTAAGATTACAGATAACCGTCATTTAAATTAAATTACTGACAATTATATTTAAATGACTTCTTAATCCTTGAGCCTACCACTTAACTTATTTGAGATGTCGGATTAACATAATTCACCTGCAGGGTTTGACATGATCAAAACTTATAAGCTTCTCAAGGCATTATCATCAATCCTTATACCAGGACGTGAATTCCGTCAATAATTAATATTCATCATACATATAGTGTCGTCATCCAATTCACGAAGATTATTGATCTATAAATGAATCTCACCCTGAATGAGTCAAAACAACAAAGACTACATATATATGTCTATTAAATATTTCAAGATTAAGAGCATAAGTAATCATAATAACCATGGGATTTTAAATTGTTTTATATAGTCAGTATAAAAACAATTAACCCAAACTGGTCCTATTCAATACACACAAAGTGTACTAGCACAATGAGTTAAAACTATACCGTTTCTTGTAGTTAAGATAAACTACTAAAACTTGTGATACAATCCTACCGATGGGTGTCCAATTCCATCTAAGACTGTGAACCATTAAACTTATATTCCACAAGAACCGATGATATGATCTTATGTGTGCAAGCTATACTATACACACTAAATCATCTACTATATGGAATAAAAGACACACATGCACAATATTTAAATAAATAATATAATGCAACCATTGCCCATAAAGATTCTCATTAAAATAGTAAAACCAAGTTTATAACATAACCAAACCAACAAGAAAAATATGGCTTTTAGTATATCACTCTCACGTCACCAACAATGTCAGACCATGGTAGCGACAACGAAGGGGAATGTGCAAATAATGTTCCTCCAGTTAGGACAATGAGGGATTATCTCCAACCCCCTCGTGCGATGTCAAACTCATGCATCGTGCTTCCCATCGGGCAAGCGAGTGGTTTCTCTTTCAAACTGGGTATGCTTCAACATATCCCTTCTTTTTTACGGTATGGAGTCTGAGATTACTAAGAGTTCTTAAATTCCATAGATGATTTATAAAATTGTTAATCTAGGTTTTTGCATTGCTTTATGATATTTTGAGTGCTTTGTACACTTTACGTGCTATCTAGACTCATTATCGTCTTTCTAAAGTAATTGTTGGCTAGTGGGTGATTCTATTCCATAAACTTCATTCCGTGTCATTGTGATGATTCGCTACATAATTTTCATTCTTTAAACCATGAGATTTCACATACATGCTTATTATAAAACCTTGTTTCAATGAGACTACCATCTCTACCTCGGATTAGCTTCAATAAGAATGGGTTGCCTAGTTTCGCACCCGTGGCTAAGAGATAGATATGATAGCTTCATTTTAGGTGGAATTTTGTGATATTCTCTCTTGATATAGCTTTGACCCGGGAATGAGTTGCCTAGATTCGCACCCTTTGCTATTGAGAGTTATCACAACATTCCCCACTTATGACAACTTTGTGTTGAAATCTATGTATGAGGTTGCAATTACCGTCTATCGTATCTTAGCTAACCTCCACCTACCTTAGTGCTTTCTTATTAATTTTCACAACCGTTTTACATTTTCGTTGTTTCACAAGCAGCCCAACTTCAAAAAAATCAAAAAAACGTAAAATCTGTAATCCATTCCATTCCTTTTCAACTATCCCTGTGGTTCGACACTCGGACTTCCGAGACTATATTACAACTTGACGCGCCTGCACTTGGGCTAACAAAACGCGGCATTCCTTCGGCGTCATCGGAGGTTGAAAAAGTTATAAGAGAAGAGAAGAAGAAAGAGGAAGAGAAACAAAGAAAGGAAGATCTTAAGAAAATCAAGAATGGAATCAAGGTTCCTTTCCCGGAAAGATTGAACCAACCATCCAAATCTGATGCCAAGATTTTGGATGTATTTCGACAAGTAAAAATTAACATTCCATTGCTTGAAACAGTCAAGCAAATACCTTCGTATGCTAAGTTCTTCAAGGACTTATGCACAACAAAATGAAGGCTGAATGTCAAAAAGAAGGCCTTCATGGCGGAGCAAGTGAGCTCCATCATGCAAGGCATAGAATCCCTTAAGTTTAAGGGCCCTGGTTGTCCCATAATTTTGTGTGTAATAGGGAATTGTAGGATAAAAAATGATTTGCTAGATTTGTGAACAAGTGTAAAAGTGCTCCCATATTCTGTATATGAACAATTGGGGTTAGGTGAATTGAAACCTACGAATGTAATGATTAAATTAGTGGACCAATCCGTTAAGATCCTAAGACAGGTAGTCAAGGATATACTTGTCCAAATTAACAAGTTTTATTTTTCGGTTGATTTCATCATCCTCGACATGCAATCCATGTCAAATCCCGCTAACGACATTTTGGTCCTTCTTGGACGACAATTTCTTGCCACTTCTAATGCTATTATAAATTGCAAGAATGGAATACTCAAGTTAGCTTTTAGAAATATGACTTTGGAGCTTAAACGTGTTCTCTTTGAGCAATCAAAGAGATGATGATGATGATGATGATGATGAAAGTGAACACGTGAACATGATAGGGTCATGTATCTAAGACCACTTCGTGGAAAATTTTGAATTGGATTCAACGGAAGGTTTTCTAACCAATTCCGATGAACCTGAGGGATGTATGCAAGTGTTTTCTTTGTTTGACAAACAGGATGAATTCTCCAAGAAAGAAGAAAACACACCACCCTCCACCAACAAGCTTGAAGGACAAATGGAACTCAAGCCAATACTGAGTAACTTGAAGTATGCCTTCTAAGGAGTTTCCAACACTTACCCCGTCATCATCTCGTCCAAACTGTCGGATGAACAAAAGGTAAGGTTAGTTGATTTGCTTAGTAAATACAAAAAATCTTTTAGTTGGACTCTTTCCGACCTCCAAGGAATAAGCCCATTAATTTGTACACATAAAACTCACAAAGAGGACGGGGAAAAAACATCAAGGCAATTTCAACGCCGGTTGAATCCTAACATGCAAGAGGTGGTTAGGAACGAGGTGTTGAAATTATTAGATGCAAAGATCATCTATCCAATCTCGGATAGTAAATGGGTTAGTCCAACTCAAGTGGTACCAAAAAAATTGGGTCTTACGGTAAACAAGAATGAATCAAACGAATTGGTTCCACAAAGAGTTACCACCGGGTGTCGAATGTGCGTTGACTACCTCAAACTTAATAACGTGACTCTTAAAGATCATTTCCCTCTCCCCTTCTTGGATCAAACTCTAGAGAGGGTAACGGGCCATGAGTTTTAATTATTCCTCGATTGTTTTTCGGGTACAATCAAATCGAGATTGACCTAGATGGTCAAGAGAAAACCACCTTTACATGTCCTTTCGGCACCTTCATTTATCAAAGGATGACTTTTGGTCTATATAACGCACCAGCAACTTTCCAATGGTGCATGCTAAGTATATTTAGCGATTTGGTGGAACGAACTTTGGAAGTATTTATGGATGACTTTACCGTCTATGTTAAGTCATTCGACAATTGCTTGGCTAACCTTGAATAGGTTCTGGAAAGATGTGTTGAAAAGCAATTAGTGTTGAATTAAGAGAAGTGCCATTTCATGGTTACCAAGGGTATCGTGTTGGGGCATATCATTTCATCCAAAGGAATTTAAGTTGATAAAGCAAAGATCAAGTTAATCGCCAAACTTCCTACACCTAAAAATTTAAAAGATGTTCGATCCTTTCTTGGACATGCTGGGTTTTATAAGAGGTTTAGAACTTTAGTTCCATTTCTAAGCCGATGTGCAATCTTCTCCTCAAAGACATTTTTGAATGGGTTGCCAAGTGTGAAGAAGTGTTTACCTCACTAAAGCATATGCTCACTATCGTGCCGATAATGTAGACACCGGACTGGAGCTTATATGTGACGCGAGTGACTTGCAGTTAGAGCTGTTCTTAGCCAACGGAAAGACAAGAAACTAGGCATAATTTACTATGCTAGTCTAGTCGGACGTTAAATGAGGCTTAAATGAATTATACCACAACCGAGAAAGATACCGTGTCGTGGAGTGCACAAAATATAAGAAGATTCTTGAGCAAAGTGGGTTGGTTCTATTGGGATGAACCATATTTGTTTAAGTATTGTGCGATTTTGTAAATAATATTTTTTGTTTATGTTTTTAGAGTTTCAGGAATTTTTATCAGAGTTTCGGGTCAAATCCGAAATGTTCAGACCAAGGTGTTGGGAACCTTAAGGTATTAAAAGTGAAAAAAAATGCTAAAATTCTAACACTGGAGAGCATGATCGATCATGGTATTAGCATGATCGATCATGGAAGATGAATGACCCGCAGTGAAGGTCCATGATCGATCATGGGTTTCCCATGATTGATCATTGTACAAAGAAAATTTTGGCAGATCGAAGGTACCATAATCGACCATGTTATAGCCATGATCGATCATGGTTTGAAATAAAACAGGGGAACCGTGTTTTAAGCCCTCATTTCTCATTTTCCCCATTCTAAAACCTCTCGAAACCCTAGCCCCTTCACCCCAATTAGCCCTAACCCCTCCCCAAACACCATTTACAACCTTCCCCACCCAAAATCGCACCTCAAACCATCCAATTTCAAGCCCAAATCAACAAACCCACCTTAAAATCCCATTTTCTCTCTTTCCAAGCCCATTTTGAGCCTTAGCCACTCCAATCTCAAAATTTCTCATCTTATTCCTCTCCAAAGCACCATAATACACATTTATGGCTTCTTGAAACCCTCATACTCTATGTCACGAATTTGTCGCTATTCTATTATATGTGCCCAATGTTTTATATTTATATGTTATTCACATGCGTGGGAGGATTGTTCCGTTTAATATTGAGGTGTTAAGTGCAATTACTGGAATTCCAGCCTTGCCCGAAAAAAGTTTTGACCTTCTAATTTCTAGTAGGGTTAAATAGCCCACAGAGGATGAACTAGGCATGTTATTAGCTAGATGACCCATGTCATAGATAAGGTTTCAATTTGATAGAAACAATTTAGCCGAGTGATATAAGACCTTGTGGCTAGTTGTCGCAAATGCAATAGACCACAACTCTCATGTCCAGCATCTGTATCCATATCATGCTTATGTTATGTATGCTATTACAAATAATAGGACGTGTTGCATGGTTAGATACATCATAAAAAAAATTCAAAATATATAACTCGATCGCCCATAAGAAAACTATAAAATTCAGTGTTTTACTAAACCGTGTTTTTTTGAGAGCCGATGTCCAAGAAAGGGACACCGATAAAAAGAAAATGCAGGATGCACCCATTAATAAGTTGACCTAAGCTCGAGCTATAGGCCAAATGAGAAACCGGCCCAGTTCTTTCACTACACCACCACTGGGTGATAAAGAAGAGGAAACAGGTGCTGAAGAAGCTACTCCCAAGGTCTTGAAAAACTTGAGGCACAGCATGGGACCGGTGAGTGTCCCATCCGATTTGAACATTGACTTGATTCACGCACAGCTCGAGTAAATGAACACGATGATGAAAATCGAGTTTGCAAGAATCAATGAGAGGGTTGAGACGGTGGCTCAATGCCAGGATCGATTGGAGTGAGAGATGGCGGCACATATGGCAGCACAACAAGAGTTCGTTAGCCAACAATTCGAGATGTTTTATGGATGATTTCCCCCAACCCTGCCTCCCGACATGTGATGGTTTATTATCTTGAAAACTCTATTTATTTACATGCTTTGTTTTATTTTGTTTTATTTGGGTTGTCTTAGATATTGAACATCATATTACCTTTAAAACTTAGTTTTTAAGGGTTGAATGTTATGGTTTTTGCTAATTCTAATTCTAACCCGTTTATTGTTTAAGTTGTATGTATAAGACTTTTGTTGAATTTGTTCTCCACTTTTGTATCATGGAAATCAAACATTCAATTAAAACTTCTCTGCATTTTATTCGTTCTCTTAAACATTAAGGACGATGTTTGCTTCAAGTGGGGGGGGGGGGGATATGCATTTCAATTATGTATTTATTTAGCTTCCTTTTGTTTATTTCCATGGTTTTTAGAGTCTGTGTTCAAATTTTTGTTTTTTTAAAGCTTGAAAGCTAATGAATAATGTGATTTTTTTTATTTAAATAGGAACTTGAATGATAATCTAAATTGCCTTGCTTCACTTAGACTCATGTCCCTTTATATTTCTTGTTTCACATGCTAGATTTCCTCGATTTTATTATAGTAACACTTAAATTTATTTTCATCTTAAAAAGAAGAATTTTTGTCTAAAAAATGATGGAAGCTCTTCCTTAAAGATCCTCCAATCACGAGGACAAAAGAATAGCACTTTGTAAAACTTGAATCACTTTTATCTTAATTTCTACTTAATCAATTTACTTGATAATATTGAAAGTCGCTTTTGTTCGAAAATTTTGTCATGGAAAAGGCAAGGAATTGGGAAAGGGTGAATAGCTTCCTTTTCGCTTGAAACATAAGCATTGAAACTCTTCGATTAAGTGAGACCGTTGCCCCTTTAGCATGCAAGCCTCTTTGACTATTTCGGCAAAAAATTCAAGTAAAATATAAAGAAAGTGCTTAGAATCGACAATTCTTTGAGCTTTTATTTTTAAAAAAGTTCTCTCTTCCTTCTCTAATGGTTAAATCCCTATATGTTTATATTGAATTGTTTGAACTGAAGTATAGTATGTGAGTATTGGGAAATATGAAATTGTGTTCTAAAGGAGATAGGTGAATTATATAATCAATTAAATGTCCATCATTCTAGAGATAATGATAGTAATGCTTTATGCTTTGCAAATTGAAACTTGAAATCTTCATTCTTGTTATTCATAGTGATCAAACATCTGATGTTTGTAGGTATCATTTCTGAAAACCTCATGAAACAACACTCATCTTCTAAGGAAACTTAGAAGTTTAAAGGCTTTATGCATTTATAAATATTTTAGTTTTTGTTTATTTTTGTCTTGCTAAGGGACTAGCAAAAGATAAGTTGGGGGGTGTTGATTGTGCATTAATTTTCATTCATTTAAGTCATGAGATTTTAAATACATGATCCATGTTAAAAAAATTTATGATGAATTTATTACCTATATCTTCGATTAGCTTTATCGGGAACGGACTGCCTAGCTTCACACCCGTTGCTAAGAGATAGATATGATAACTTCATACTTTGTGGAATTTTGTTGTATTCTCTCTTGATATAGCTTAAGCCTGGGAATAAATTGCCTAGATTCACACCCTTTGCTATTGATAGATATGACAACATTCCCCACTCCCGAGAATGTTATGTTGAAATCTTTGTATGAGATACTAATTTTCATTTCTTATGTCATAAGGAACTTTCACATACCTTAGTGCTTTCTTAATATTGTTTTATAACCATTTTACTTTTACATTGTTTTACAGCCAACCAATTTAGCAATTCAGAAAACCGTAAATCCAAAATCCATTTCATTATTTTCCAACAATCCCTATGGATCGATACTCGGACTTTCGAGATTATATTACAACTTGATGGGCCTACACTTGGGCTAACACAATGCGATATTTTCGTGGGGTCATTGACTCGAAAAAACATAATTCAATAGCAAGTATAAATGCAACTATCATTCATAATTTTCTTGTTGACATTGAAATGTATAAATGTGGTCAAAATGCATTTGAGATACAATTCTTGAAAAAAAAATTTGTTAATTAAATAACAATTCTAATGAAAACAACGTTTGAGTGACATAATTTATTTTCTTGTAATTTTACCCCCACTACAAACTTTATATATATATATATATATATATTTAAGTGGTGTTAATTATACACAAATATCTAAGTTTATTAAAAAAATTCATAATTAACTCTATGCTTTAAATATTAAATGGGGTCATTAAACCCCATAAAATGTTATATGGCCACCTGCACGGAGGTGCACGCATAAAGGTTTAGAACTACGATCATATTTTTTAAGTGGTGAAAATATTTCCATACTTGTAAACCCACGTATAGGTTGCCAAGTTAAAATTCTCGGTAACTCCAATTTTTGAATCACAAGGATAGTCGAAAAGATGATGTAGCGATTACGAGTCCAATATTTTGTTTAGAGAAATGAATTGATTGATTTTAGTTATTGCAATAAAAATTAAAATGATTTATCAAATGATGAGAAAAGGCTAAGGCATTTATAGAATTCATTTGCTTTGCAATGTTATATAGAATCAATCTCATTCAAAGTTCTCAATGCAATCCTAACTGTTGAGTATCTTAGACTTTTCTAAGCAAAAGGGTGTAAAGCATAAGCAACCTCTTCCCATATAAATGCCATATAAAGAAAGGGTGTAAGTAAAGCTCAACACAAGTGTATCTCTCTTTTTTATCTTGTAACAAAAGGTGTGAAGGAAGTGCAACCCATTCCCATATAATGTTCAACCAAGATAGAAACTTGAGATACACCAAAAGAAAAGGCATAAATTTAAACTAGGCACTTGAGAACTCATTGTTAGTTTCTCCCAGGTAATTGACTTGATTATGAAAATGGCCAACTAAAAAGGGTTTAGCTCAATAAATCAAAACATTTCCTTTCTCTAAGATTGGGAGATCTAGCTGGAGATTAAACCATCAACTTTAGACATATTTGATAAATACAAATTGACTCCTTAAAATGATTAGTTAAGTTGTTTATGCATAAACTTAAGAGATCCTCATTGGTAACCCTTTAATTAAGAAAATATTGAGTCTCAAAATCAAATGAAGTGTATAAAGCACTCAACATGTCATTAAAGAATTCAAGGATTGGAATCTCAACTTTATGGTGTTTCCATGAATATTAAAAGACTAAGCATGCTTGGCAATGAAAAGTATCTCATTCATAGAAGGAATGGACATAGGATTGTAAGAAATAGACAAGTGTATCATCTCCTTTTAATGCTTAAGATCTATGTATACAAGGTATAAAAAGTCAAATCATCTTATGAAAATGATTAAATGGAGAAGATGAATGATTCAATAAGTAGTTAACAATACTAACAATGGAATGAGAATTGAACTTACATAATTAATGCATTGCAAACTTGCTCTTTAGCGTTACAAAGAAATTTACTCCATAAAAATTGCAAAGACAAGTATTATAAAAGTGTATTTCATTTCAATTCAATGAAAAATTACAAGCTCAAAATAAATTGAGAGATGAAAAGTGATAAAAAGATATATCATAAAATACAACACTGAAGACTATACACAGATATATGTTGTATCCGTCTCCTTTTTCTACTCAAAAGTCAAGAGTTGTTCACTCTCTAGCATGGGAAAAACAACTAGTAATTAAAATAATAAATTCTATGAGCTTCACGAATTTCTTAGCTAAAGTTGTCCCTTTAAGTAAGCTATGGTAAGTAGAGAAATAAGAAGGATGTGACATAAAGCATCAAGTATGTCTCCTAGATCAATCTTGGCTTAAGCTAAATTGATCCAAGTGTTAGGCATAATTCCATGATTGATTTAGCAAAAAGGTAGATTGATATCATATGCTTTTTGTCTACTCTAGATTGATCTTGGAATGAGCTAAATTGATCTAACTTTTTGCTTGAGAGGCCAAAATTGCTTGGATGATCATTCGTTTTTTGTCAAATTCATTTCTTAAGATCTAAAGGCACCAAAAATAAACACAAAACATGCATTTCTAAGTAATGTTAAACACAAAAGTGCCACAAACTAATCGCAAAATAAGTGGGCAAACCGAGTAGTTTTATAAAGATAAATGCGTAAAACAATTCCAAAAAATGCGTAAGAATGATAATATTATGCGTTTATCAACTCCCCCCAACTTTTCTCTTATTAGTCCTTAGTAAGATAAATAAAAGAAAAATAATACTATCCGACCATGCATTAATAAAATGCATTAAGCCATTTTAAAAAAAAACTTCCAAGTTCTCTTAGAAGTCGAGGTTTGTCTCGTGAAAGTTTATAGTTATAATACCTACAAACATCAAAAGTTTGATCGTGAAGAATGATGAATTCAAGAGTTCAATTTGCAAAGCTCATGGCATTACTATCACTGTTTCCGGACTTGCGATTTTTAATGACTATCTAAGTTGTTTATCTCCTTTAGAAACTTGATCCATATTTTTCTTTAATCACATGCTAAACTTTGTCTTAGAAAAATTCTTATTTAAACACAAAGACTATTAATAAATAGAGATGGAAGAGGAATTTCTTTGAAAAATAAAAGCTCCAAATTTTGTCCATTTCTAAGCACTTTTTCTTATATTTTCTTAGGATTTTTGCCAAATTAATTCAAGTCGGTTTTCATCTATATGGGCTGGGGGGGGGGGTGGGGTGGTTGGCAGTGGACACTATTGACATTTTATACTTATTTATTAAGCTTAAAGGAAGCTATTCACCCTTTCCCACATGGTAACATTTACCTATGTATAATATTAGACAGAGAGACTTATGATTTAGTCAAGTGAAATTTTAAGTCAATATTAGTATTAAAAGTCATCTAAATCTTCTTTTTTTTTAAGTGCCATGTGTTTGTCCTTTCCATTGGAGGATCTTTTTGAAAAAGTTTCCATTATTTTTGAACAAGAATTCCCTCTTCACAAAATGAAAATTACTCTACGTGTTACGAAAGAATTTCTCTAATTAAAGCATTTACACATTTTAAGTGATGTTTCTAGGGCCATGAATCTAATTGAAGCAAAGTAAGCTAGATTGCACTCAAAAATCCATCTAAATCAAGGAATTTATGCCATTAACTAATGAACCAATCATCATCATTTTGAAAAAAAATTCATCAATTTTCAAACTTCCATTTTTTTTGAAAATAAGCTCTAAACATATGAAAAATTTAGAAATTAAAAGCCATTAATGTTAAAGTATATTACTGTGAACATCTTATTTTGCGACCCCCGCAAGAATCCCGAACTCTAAGAAAATGAACATATGCATGCACAATCATTCCTAGAAGCATACATACCATATACATGTGATACAGGTCAAAGAAGGAAGTCGAAAGGACACCTAGATGAGAAGTTACGAGAATTACCGGAAGCCGTCAGAACCAAAAACCGTCAAAACTCCTGGAAACTTGTGAAAGGAGAGTTCCCTATTTCTAGTCATGCTTAAAAATCAGCTCAATCCGACGGCTAGATCTCCGAGAATTTTAAAAATCGAGAGTTTACTTTGGGTATCAAAAGACGACCTTCCCGAAGTCTAAATGAGCTCAAATTTGGTACCTGATTTAATCTATAAATTGCGGTGCTTACCTAAATATCCAATATGAGAGTACTAGATTCATGTATGCCGATTTAAATTATTAAACTGTGGTACAATATTGACGAACAAATCTTGAGAATTGCCGGATATTTGATTCTAAATCCAATTAGCTTCCGAAAAGCCCTAAATCTTTCCAAAAACACTTGTTTTGCTATTTATTATTATCAAAAATCATTTTTTCAAATCACACACACACGCAATTATTTCTAAAATCGAAGGGCGAAATACGAAGCACATGCTTTCCATCCCCACCCCAAAATCCTATTTTCCTAAAATTATGGGCTGATTTACAATTACATCAATTAACATGCAAATGTTCGATTATAATTCTACACATATTTTACTTAGAGACCAAAAGGGAGAATTGGGTGCCTATCACCTTCCCGATTCTTAAATTAATCCTGAACCCTTTGAATCAACTAGTTTCGCATTAATTGTGTCTAATAGGTCGTTTAATCCATAAATGTTCCTCTTTTACACAGACTTTTGTTTGTTTAGTAAAACAAACTGGGGACTCTGATTCCTTTGCAAACCGTCACCTTTACTCTATAACAAAACGAATTGTTTTCCAAAAATTAAACGAAAAAAACCAGAGGAATCGCCACCGCGGGAGCTGGGCGTCAAAAGCGCGAGTTCTCACAGTGGCGACTCTGCTGGGGATTTTTTTAAAAGGATTAGACTCTAAATAAGAGTAGCATATGCGTGGATAATCGTTCTTGTTTGCATTCTTTTCTTTTCAGCCTTAGTTTTAGGATAACATAGATGCGATCTAGGTGGATACCCTGATTCCTTTTTGCTTTCTAATTATTGTTTGAGGAAAATCTTTTTATAATTAAAATTTGAAAGTACTCGAACAAATCTTAAAGCGCTCATCATAATATACCTCCATAATTGTTATTTTGCACGCACGCAACATCATCATGCATTATCGCCAGTGTGAAATTACGTAATTCAACCCGGAAATAATACTTAGTGTGTAGGGAGTTGGCTCGTCTGGCCCAACATAAATCGAAAGCTCTTATTTTCACTCTTCTTAGCCAAGTACCAACCGAGGTATACCGAGTGACAAGAACATTCACGTACCAGGGACGTATATCAAAAGGTCTTTGCACGTACTCGCCTTTGGGGTATATGGCAAGACCTAGCCAAATATGAGGGAGCCTAAACCTTACCCATTAAACCACGCTTGCATATAGGAGGCGTCAGCCTAGTACACTTGAATTTTTGCATGTTTTCTTGACCGTCAGTCGTGAGATTAGTGAAAAAAAGGCCTTGTCATACATACCAACTTTAGGTTTGGCAAGTACGGTCGGTGGCTGTCCAACCCCGCTCGTAGAAATTCCTCACTAACAATCATTAGTGAAAATTTTCCTGTCACTATTTCCATGAAAAGCAACTTTAAGAAGAGAGAACTTCCCGATTTTCAAAAATGTTTTCCAAAAAAATGAGTCTTTTTCCAAAAACAAGTTTTTCAAAAATAATTTTCAAAACCGGAAGGTTATAAGGGCACCCCAGGAATGTATATTTTTACCTTAAACCTGTACATGGGGCTCTCAAGTTGTTGCTGTCGGTCTGCTTTCATCTAAACACCAAAAAGTGGTTTTCGATTTTATTTTCATGTCGAGTGATTTTTTCGATAAATCCCCTATTTCTTTCTCCCCATTCTTCACCACTCTCAGGTTTTCGTACTAAAACATGCTGGCCGGTTGGGCTGGTAGGGATCGCATAGGTAGACTTACTAGACCGGACTTACTTCTTATAATGCCGCCACGACATGCTCTCGAATACCACAATCACCAGGTCGAGGTTAATAAAAGAGGGGGTAATGATACTGAGGGTCAACACCATGCAGCGGATCCGCCGCCCGATCCCGTTTTACCCATCAACCCAGAAGCCCTGTCCCCAAAATAGCTTTACCAAATGAAACAGGGTGTGGCCCAGTCTATGAATACCATGACCAACCTGCAAATAGTCACTCAGACCCGTCTAAACACCTTACTAGCCACCCGGGCACCTGCCGAACCAAATCCACCAAACCCTAACCCCGCTCATAACCAAATCCACCAAACCCTAACCACTGCACCAAGGCCCACCAGCACCAGATGCTGTTAATATGTAGCTCTATCCCGAGCACAATCAACCTTGACAACACCATAATCCACTTTTCGAAGGGCATGAACCAGATCTAGATATGGGGCAGTACGCTGAATCAGTAGCTGAACAGGACAAAAACAATGAGGCCATCACCTTATTGAAAGAACAAGTAAAAGCGTTGAATCAGAAGGTGATCGATAAGGTTGATGACATAGCTGATCTCTAAAACCTCTCCCTTTTCCCTGAAGCCAGGCTGCCGGTGGGGTTTAAGCTCCCCAGTGTGGAAAAATTCTCGGTAAATAGCCCCTTTCATTTACATCTTAAGGCCTATGTCTGCACTATACAGTTGTATAGGATGAACGAGGCTCACTTGGCCCAAGGTTTCCACCAGACTCTGACAGGGCCCGCACACAGTTGGTTTCTAGGGTTGGAAAAACTCAGAGTGGCAAACTGGAAGAGTATCATAAAGGAGTTCATGGAACAATACAAGTCAAACAAGGAATTGAAGGTTACTCGTAAGCACCTCGAAATGGCCAAATAGAGAGATAATGAAAGTGTCAGCGATTTCA
Source organism: Lonicera japonica (assembly GCA_021464415.1). Lineage (NCBI taxonomy): Eukaryota > Viridiplantae > Streptophyta > Magnoliopsida > Dipsacales > Caprifoliaceae > Lonicera > Lonicera japonica. The sequence goes on from JAKCWG010000655.1 coordinate 146,753, forward strand.
TCACGCACTGGATGGAATTGGCATCGCATATGATTGATCGGGTCTCTGAGGAAGAACATCTAGGGTACATTGTCAAGAATTTTAAGCCTGAGATCAGGGGTGGCATGGGGTGACAATACTTTGAGAAATAGAAGGCTTTAATGCACGCGGCCAACGAAATCGAAGAGGAGCTTGCAAGAACCGACGAGGTTAAAAAACCCTCGTCCCAATACAAAAAATCTACTTCTGCTGTTAATCAAGTGTGGTCCTATCAGAATTCGGGTCTTTACCAACGAACCAACTTTTAGTACCCACAAGAGCAGGGGTTTGCGCCTGGCCAAAGGTTCGTTAATCAAACTCGGAATACTGGAAAAACTAAGGGTCGATGCTTTGCGCGCCATCTAGCCTCATTGAGTAAGACTCTAGCCACACTACAAGAAAGTGGAATCATACAACCATTGACCCTTTGGGCCCCTCCCGAGCTGCGTCCTCATAATTGGAATACAAATGAACGTTGCGAATACCATCAAGGCCAAGGACACATCACTAACCAATGCATAGCCCTGAGACATGCTATCCAAGATTTGATCGAGGCAGGAAAGATCTCTGACTCTGAGACACCAAATATTAAATGAGAGAAGCCCTAAGCAGAGGCATGCATCATTAATCCAGTTTACTTGAACCATCTTAGAGATAAGGGGAATCGAGAGAGGAAGGGAATGAATTTGTAAGGGTTAAGGGTAGAATGAGGAATTTCCTATCAATATACCCATTCATTTATTAATAAACTCGAATCATTGTTTTTGAGTATCCTGATTCATGATTGCCTCTTCTTAAACTGAATCCATAAACAATATTCCTAAAAGGGTACAGGCAACAAGTCTAAATCGAAGAGCGTGGACCTGCCATAAACTAGCTGAAAGTGCCAAGGGTACAACACTGAGGGTGCCGAAGGTACATCCACCGAGGGTGCCGAAGGAACACACACTAAGGGTGCTGGGGGTACATGCATTAAGTGTATCGACAAGAAGACCCGACCAACCCTCCAAAGGCTAGCCTCTCCATTCATCATTCGCACATGTTGAGCGTGCCGAGTGTACATGCAGTGAGGGTATCGACAAGAAGACCTGAACAACTCTCCAAAGACTAGCCTCTCCATTTATCATTCCCACACATTGAGGGTGCCGAGGGTACATATACTAATGGTGCCGACGCTGAAGGTGCTGAGGGTACACGCATTAAGGGTGCCGAGGGTATATGCACCGAGGGTATTAAATCAGAAGACCCGAACAACTCTCCAAGGACTAGCCTATCCATTTATAATTTACACTGAGGGTGCCCTACCCACACCATCAGGACCTTCTAGTTGTCCTATTAGCAAACTAGAAACTCTACCTCTGAAGATAGAATTAAGTCAACACAATCAATCGGTTTAGGAACTAAAGGCCCTACCTCAAGACAGCCCACACCCACTCATGAAATGTAGAATATCGGTAATCCTCTTGAGACTGAGAATATAAGCAAAAGCAGCAACGTGCATGGGTTCTGACAAGCTGAAGAATCAAGAAGGAGATAACAACTTGTGAAAACAGAAGAATGATGCTAGATTAACCGAATCCCAAGACAGAAGCATGCCATTCTCCTGTTACCGATATCACCTTGCACTCACTCACTAATTTAGCATAAATTAATATTTGCCTTTTTAGTATTGCTATATTTTCGAAAAATGGCCGGTCTTGTATGCATACATCTACACGTAGATAATTTCAAGTAGAGTAACATACTTCATAAATTAGGCAACTCAAGATTCACAACCTCTTCAAAGCCAAGTTTTCAAAATGATGGTGCAATGATTTAAGAAGTATGTGAATACTTGAATTTAGGAAAGCATGGCATAAGCATTTGCATAGTGCATACACATGAGCACTTACATAAGTGTAACATGCACTGGCCCAAAAAGAGATAAGTACCAGGCTCTATGACTTGCCAGACAGCCTTCACCACCGCATCCAGGTGTATACCTCGAGGATTAGTTACACCGCCATCGCAATGCCAATCAACGGGCTCCCGATCATTAAGATAAGATCACAAGCCCTCCCAAAGAAGCTAATCACATCTCATGTCCTCCCAGAGAGGCGAATAACTTCGCAAAGTCTCCCAGAGAAGTGAATCAGTTCACATGTCCTCCCAGAGAGGTGAATCACTTCAAAAAATCTCCCAGAGAGACGAATCACTTCAGAAAGTCTCCTAGAGAGGAGAATCACTTCACATGTCCTTCCACAGAGGTAAATCATTTCACATGGTCTCCCAGAGAGGCAAATCACTTTGTATTTCCTCCTATAGAGGCGAATCACTTCACATTTCCTCCCAGAGAGGTAAATCACTTCACAAAGTCTCCCAGAGAGGCGAATCACTTCACGTGTCCACCCAGAGAGGTAAATCACTTCACAAAGTCTCCCAGAGAGATGAATCACTTCAAATTTCCTCCCAGAGAGTCGAATAACATCACAAATCCTTCCAGAGAGGCAAATCACTTCACAAGCCCTTTGTACAGGCAAATCAAGTCCCAATCCCTTTTTACAGGCACCATTCCAAAGCTCTTTCCGTAGGCACGAATCCAAAGCCCTTTTCGTTGGTACGAATCAAAGCCCTTTTTATATGCAAATCCCAAGCCCTTTCTACAAGCACCATTTTAAAGTCCTTTCGACAGGCATAAACCAAAGCCCTTCTACAGGCAACCCAAGCCCTTTTGAAAACCAAAACAGTCCCCTTTGAAAGAATATCAGAGAAAGATAGAGAGAAAGATTGGAATGAGAAAATTTCGTAAAACACAAGGAACAAGCCCCATAAAAGGATTTTTGGCCCAGTTTTTTATCTTCTAGAGAAGTTTTCCAAATACGCTCTCAAAGGTTCTCAAACCAAAAATCACAAACACGGCATGACGATGTCAAATGCGAACTTTCAAAGCAAACATTCTCAAATCGCGTGGACGATGATGCTAAAAAAATATGACAAAGTGAGAGGAACAAAGTGGGTACAAGAAAAAATTGAAATAGCAGAAAAGAGGATAAATCCCACAGTGCCAAAGAAGATATTGAAGAATAAAAAAGGCAAAAGATGGCAATGAAAGCCACACCAAGAGTGATAGCTAGGCCAAAAGGCCCAGGGCTACGTCTTGGGTGAGGAAGGCTGCTGACAAAAAATAAGTAAGTTGCATCAAAAGGCTTTTAAACAATTAAAAAGGTATAAGGGCATCGAAAAACAGAAAATGATGCAAGCGCAAAAAAAAATTTCTCTCACGAAGTCAGAAAATAATAAGCAGAATCATACCCTAGTGACATGAGAAAAATACTATGGAAGCAATGCAAGAGACAAAGTCTAGAAATCATACACAAGGTCCGAGAATTGAGAGAATGTAGCTCAATTTTTTCTCAAAGAAAAAAGAAGCCAACAAAAAGTTCTTGAAAAAGGTATCACACCAGAACTTTCTCTCTCTATCTCTCTATGTCTGCTCAGAGACTCTCACCCCCTCAGCAAATCATCAACTTTCGTCACCTCAACATATCATCAGTCACCCATATCTCAGCCCCGCATCATCATATCACCAGCAAATCACTAACCCTCAGCCTTTATCCTAACAAGTAAGATTCATCATATCCCTAGCAGATCATCAACCTTTAATCCTAACTAGTAGGAATCTTCATTTTCCTAGCAGACCATCAATTCTCATTTCCCCAGCAGCCTTTATCTTAAATCACTAACAACCATCAATTTAGATCACCTGCTCTCATCCATTCAAAGGAACCTAATCAAATTGTTGACAAAATCGTCCCTACCGATGGGAGTACATCAACTCAACACCCAATCAAATTGTTGACAGAACCGTCCCTACCGATGGGAGTACATCAACTCAACACCCAATCAAATTGTTGACAGAACTGTCCTTACCGAAAGGAGTACATCAGCTCAACACCCTAATCAAGTTATTGAGAGAACCATCCCTATCGATGGGAGTACATTAGCTCAACGCCTCAATCAAATTATTGACAGAACTATCCCTACCAATGGGAGTACATCATCTCAACACTGCAATCAAGTTATTAACAGAACCGTCCCTACCGATGGAATTACATCAGCTCAACACCCCAATTAAATTATTGACAGAACTGTCCCTACTGATGGGATTACATCAGCTCATTACCCCAATCAGAATCGTTGACAGAACCGTCTCTATCGATAGGATTACATCAGCTCAACACCCCAATCAGTATCGTTGACAGAACCGTCCTTATCGATGGGAGTACATCTGCTCAACACCTAACCAATATCATCGATAAAACCTCCCCAGCCAGTGGAAGTATAGCAGAACAAAGTTACAGTACAGCACGGGGCATGTCCCAAATCACCCATCCTTCCCAAAAAGAGAAAACATCATAGCACGACATCATTCGCATAGCATTGATTTTAAAATATCACTTGTAATTCGTGCAAGTGCCGCAAAATGATGCGTTCTCATTGTCGTCCTGGTTTCTTTGCTTCACAAAGAACCCAGGCTGAGAGGGTCTGTGAACACCTTATTTTACGACCCCCGCAAGAATCCCGAACTCTAAGAAAATGAACACACATGCATGCACAAGCATTCCTAGATGTATACATACCATGTACATGTGATACAAGTTAAAGAAGGAAGCTGAACGAATACATGGATGAGAAGTTACGAGAATTACCGAAAGCCGCCGGAATCGAAAACCGTCAAAACTCTTGGAAACTTGTGAAAGGAGATTTCTCCATTTTTGATCATCCTCAAACTTTGAGGGTTATTATAAATTGCCGTAAGTAGGAACATACTCAAAAATCATCTCAATCCGACGGCTAGATCTTAGAGAATTCAAAAAACTAAGAGTTTACTTCGGGTAATCAAAAGACGACCTTCCCGAAGTCCAAATGAGCTCAAATTTGGTCAGAAGATAGGATATATAATGGTAAACAAAATACTAAAAATCAGATCGATCCGATAAGCCGTTTACCAGGAATTAAAAAAATCGCGTACGGACACACACCCCCAAGGATGTGTCCCCAAGACACACTCTCTAATGGGTGTGTCCTCACGTCACACACCTGTGTGTGTCATGGGGACACAAGCCTTTGAGGCTTGTGTCCGCGGACAAATCCCTTATAGCCAATTTTTCATTTTTTCTCATTTTGATACTTCCCGATCGCCAAAAATCATGAAATTTTGTGGAGAGATAGAAAATGTTACTTGGAATAACATATTCAAAAATTAGCTCGATCTAATGGTCGAATCTTTGGGAATTTGAAAAACTAAAAATTCAGCTTGGAAAATCAAACAGAGGCCTTCCCGATGTCCAAAAATTCTGAAATTTGGACAGCAGTCAGGTCTTAACATGGGTAATAACATGTTAAAAAATTAGATTAATCTATTGTTTATTTTGGCCAGAATTATAAAAAAAAGTCATACGTGTAAATCAGGGGCTTGTCCGCGGACAAACACTTCCAGTCCAGCCCATTAATTATTCTACAGCTATAAATACACTTGCACTGACCCCATTTGAAGCATCAGTCAGCTCTAGGACTTCGGGAACAGTGCTATAAAATATTATTCTACAATTTTTGTGGCTCTCAACTATATCTGTCTTTATTTTATTAGTTATAATTGATCAATTGCATGTAAAAATTGCGGTTTATCTCAAAATTAGTTCATATTTCATATTTAAAACCCATTTTCAAAATTGAAGGTGTAGAACAAGCTGAAACCATTTTTAAACATATTTTTATTAGTTAATTTTATAAAATCTCGATTTTATCAGTCTCGGTTTACGAAGTAATCAATACACGTGTGTACCCGATTTAATCTATAAATCGCGGTCCTTACCTAAATATCAAATATGAGAGTACTGGATTCGTCAATGCCGGTTTAAATTATTAAACTGTGATACACTATTGACGAACACATCTTGAGGATTGCAGGATATTCGATTCCAAATCGAATTAGCTTCCAAAAAGCCCTAAATCTTTCCAAAAACACTTGTTTTGCTATTTATTATTATCAAAAATCATTTTTCAAATCACACACACACACTTATTTCTAAAATCGAAGGGCGAAATACGAAGCACATGCTTTCCATCCCCACCCTAAAATCCCGTTTTCCTAAAATCATGGGATGATTTATGATTACATCAATTAACATGCAAATGTTCAATTATAATTCTACGCATATTCTACTTAGAGACCGAAAGGGTGAATTGGGTGCCTAACACCTTCCCGATTCGTAACTTAATCCTCGAACCCTTTGAATCAACTAGTTTCGCATTAATTGTGTTTAAGAGGTCGTTTAATCCATAAATGTTCCTTTTTTTACATAGACTTTTGTTTGTTTAGTGAAACAAACTAGCGACTCTTATTCCTTTGCAAACCGTCACCTTTTCTCTATAACAAAATGAATCGTTTTCCAAAAATTAAACGAAAGAAACCAAAGGAATTGCCGCCGCGGGAGCCGGGCGTTGAAAGCGCGGGTTCTCACAATTACCCCCCAACTTGAAGAATGCATTGTCCTCAATGTGAAGAGAACGAGAAATGGGAGGGCACCCATTTGGCTTTTTGATTTTTATGAGGCAAAAGAGAGCTATTTCCAAAGTTAAAACTTTTATATGTACATACTACCGAGAATAACGGGTTGGAATTAGATTTAACATGTCATGCATTCATTAAAACCAAAATCCAAAAGTTATATCATATTTATCAAATCAAACCCAAAAAGAACGAAATAACATAAACCAATAAAAGAGAGTTTTTAGAATTTTTTTTCTTTTTAGATGGACATAGATATATCAGTTTAGCTTTGAGCTAGATTGATCTCGCGTGCATCAGCCACACCTAGATTGATTTAGGTCAAAGCTAGATCAATCTAGCTTTCTACCTAACTGCCTTATTTGCTCCTAGATTGATCTAGTTCAAAGCTAGATCAATCTCGCATGTCCACTGCCTTAAGCAGGGCAAGAATTCTCCTTATGTCTTTTCATCCTCCAATTTTTTTTTCTCTTTTTTTAAAACTTCTGATTTTTCTCTAATATTTTGAAACTCCAAGTCACCTGAAATATTTTGAAACTCCAAAAACACAAAAATATAAAATATACACATTATTTACAAGAATGGCCTAAGCTTTTTAGGCGTAGGTTAGGTCACTTCGAAGGATGGATTCCTTTAAACTACGAAATTCCGTTAACATTGAAATTAAAACCGGTCTTTGGATCTTCTACAGTGACGGCCCCGAATGGAAATACATGTTTTAGAATAAACGGGTCAATCCATCATGATTTTAATTTTCTAAGAAAGAGATGCAATCGAGAATCATAAACAAGAACTTTGTGGCCAAGTTCCAATTCCTTTCGCAAAATTGACTTATCATGAAAATGTTTGGCCCATTCCTTACTTATTTTTGCATTTTGATATGCATGACTCCGGAATTCCTCTAATTCCTCAAGTTACAACGTTTGATTGCTTCTAGCTTTTTTTAAATCAAAATTCATAATTTCAATTTCCCAAAATGATATATGTTCCAATAGAACGGGAAGATGACAAGGCTTGCCATACATTATCTGGTAGATAGACATTCTTAAAATTATTTTAAAAGCTGTACAATAAGTCCAAAGCACATCGTTAAGGTTTGAAGACCAATTCTTGCGATTTGGATTTACCATTTTCTCCAGGATTTGCTTAATCTCCTTATTGGCAAGCTTGGCTTGCCCGTTGATTTGGGGTTGATAAGCGAGTGATACTTTATGATCTATAATGTATTTTTGCATTAAATATTCAAAAGGTTTGTTGTAAAAATAAGCACCACCATCACTTATAATCGCCTTGGGAATGCCAAATCTTGCAAGAATATTTTCTTTTAAAAATCAGATCACTACTTTGTGATCATTTTTCTTCCAAGCTTGGGTCTCTACCTACTTGGAAACATAATCAACCGCTACTAAAATGTAAAGGTTACCGAAAGAGGATGGGAATAGTCCCATGAAATCGATTCCCCAACAATCGAACACTTTAACCACCAAGATTGGGTTAAGCGACATAATACTTGTAATCCTTCCTAGCATTTGGCATCTCGAGCAACCTTTGCAATGGTTGTAGGCATCTTTAAACAATGTTGGCCAATAAAGTCTGATTTGCAAGATCTTTACCGTCATTTTCTTTGCCGAGAAATGCCCTCCACAAGCTTCGTTATGGCAAAAAGTAAGGACTCCTTCAAACTCTTCATTCGTCACACAATGCCAAATAATTTGATATGCACCATACTTGAACAAGTATGGTTCTTTCTAATAGAACCGATACAATTTGGACATGAATTTTTGCCGATCTGAGCATTTTAATGGGTTGGCATCTTACTGGTAATAAGATATTTAACAATATCGGCATACCACGGTAATGCAGTTACTAAAAACAATTGCTTGTTCGAGAATGAATCTTTGATTGCACTTTGCTCGATGTTATCGATGAATGAGAAGCGAGACAAGTGGTCCGCTACCACATTCTCTACCCCTTTCTTGTCTTTGATGAGCATGTGAAACTCTTGGAGCAAAAGAATCCACCTCAAAAGCCTCGGCTTTGCATCTTTCTTTGTGAAAAAAGTACATGAGAGCAGCATGATCGATGAAAATGACAATAGACGATCCAATAAGGTAGGACTGGGATTTGTCAAGAGCATATAATATGGCCAAGAGCTCTTTTTTGTTGTTGTGTAGTTCATTTAAGCATCGTTGAAAGTTCGGCTCGCATAGTAAATGACTCTAGGCTTCTTGTCCTTTTTTTGGCCTAGGACCGCTCCCAAAGCGTAGTTGCTTGCATCGCACATGAATTCAAATGGCAAACTCTAATCGGGAGTTTGCATAATGGGGAAGATGGTGAGGAAGTACTTGAGTTTAGTGAATGCTTTTTCATATTTCTTGTCCCAAACGAAAAAGGGCATCTTTTAATAGAAGATTACATAATGGCTTTACGATAGTATTAAAATTTTGAATAAATCTCCTATAAAAACCAGCATATCCCAAGAATGAACATACATTTTTGATGGTAGTGGGAGTGGGGAGCTTTGAGATTCATTCAATTTTTGCCTTGTCGACTTCGATTCCTTTCTCTGAAACAATGTGTCCTAAGACAATGTCCTTTGTCACCATGAAATGACATTTCCCCCAATTAAGCACAAGTTGCTTCTCAGTGCACCTTTCTAAAACCTACTCAACATTCAACAAACAATTATCGAATGACTTACTGCGAACAGTAAAGTCATCCATAAACACCTCTAAGGTCTTTTCCACCATGTCTCTAAAGATACTTAGCATGCACTTTTGAATTGTTGTTACTTCATTGCACAACCCAAATGGCATCCTTCGATATGCAAAGGTAATAAAGGGGCATGGGAAGGTGGTTTTCTCTTAATCAATTAAATAAATCTCAATTCAGTTGTACCTCAAAAATCCATCTAAAAAGGCGTAAAACTCATGCCTGGATACTTTTTCGAGTGTTTGGTCCAAAAATGAAAGTGGGAAATGATCTTTACGTGTTACTTCATTAAGTTTACGGTAGTCAATGCACATTGGCCACTCGGTGGTGACTCTTTAGGTAATTAATTAATTTTGTTCAGTTTTGACTACCGCGAGACCAGATTTCTTTAGTACAACTTGGGTCGGACTTGTCCATTTACTATCCGAGATTGGGTAAATGGTTTTTGCATCTAGCAATTTCAAAATTTCTTTTCTTACAACATCTTCCATATTGAGGTTCAATCGGTTTTGAAATTGCCTAGATGGTTTAGCCTCTTCCTCTAAGTGAATTTTGAGTGTTCAAACCAAAGGATGAATCCCATGAAGGTCAACTAGTGTCCAACCAAAAGATTTCTTATATTTACTAAGCATACTTACCAACTTTACCTCTTGCTATTTGGAGAGTTCAGAAGATAGTACCACAGGGTAGGTTCTGGAAGCACCAAAAAAAGCGTACTTCAATTTGATTAGCAATGTCTTAAGCTCCATTTGTCTCTCGAGCATTAGTATTGGATCGGACGTGCTCTCCTTTTGCTCCTTCGGATCTTGAACCTTATCATCAAGCAAGGAAAATTGCAAACACTCATCAGATTCATTGGAAGTGGTTAGATTCTCTTCCATTAAATCCGAATTGTAACTATCATTAAAATGATCTTGGACTAATGACACTACTGTGGTCACATGTTCACTTTCTTCATCAAAATCATTTTTTCGTTTATTTAAAGAGAACACATTTAGCTCAAGAGTCACGTTTCCAAAAGCCAATTTAACAATTCCATTCTTACAGTTAATGATGGCATTAGATGTGGAAATAAGTGGTCTTCTTAAAATGATGAGAATTTCATTAGTGCTATTTGTTACTGGTTGCATATCAAGAACAATAAAATCAACAGGAAAGTAAAATTTATCAATTTGCACAAGAACATCCTTTACTATCCCTCTCGGTATCTTAATGGAATGATCCGCTAATTAAGTTGTCACTTTAGTAGGTTTTAACTCTCCTAACCCCAATTGTTGGTACATCAAAAAAGGAAGCACATTGACACTAGCTCCCAAATCAAGCAAGGCACTCTTTATGCGAAAATTGCCAATTAAACATGAAATGGTGAGGCAACCTAGATCTTTGAATTTTGGAATATGAGTGCTTTGCATGATAGAGCTCACTTGTTCCATCATAAATGCCTTTTTCTTAACATTAAACCTTTTTGTTTTGTGGTACACAAATCTTTGAGAAATTTAGCATATAAAGGTATTTGCTTGATCGCGTCAAGCAATGGAATGTTGATCTTGACTTGCCTAAACACATCAAGGATCTTGGTGTTGATATTTTCCTTAGGAGATTGATTTAACCTTTCGAGAAAAGGGAATTTGATGCTATTTCGAGTTTTTTATGTACTCTTTCCTAATTCTTTCTTCATCTTTCTTGGCATTCTCTTCTTTTTTGACTCCTCACTTGGTACTGACTAGTTTATGTGTGCTGACTTTTGGGCCATAGGAACTATAGTTTTGTTAATGACTTTTCCACTTCTAAAAGTTGTGATGGATTTCAACTCCTCTACCTTCCCACTTGACTCCCCTTCTTCAACTACCATGGCTTGCGCTTTAGGATTAGGTAATGGTTAGGCTGAAAATTTTCCTTTTTTTTGGGTTGCTAAAGTAATGGTGAGTTTAGACATTTGAGTTTTTAGATTACCCACATCTCGATTGGTCTTTTCCAAAAATTGATGCAACATGGTCTCTGAATTTGAATTAGAATTTGGATTTAAATAATCAAAAGAGTTTTAAGTAGGGGTTGCCTTTGGTGATTTTGAAAAGAATAAGAATTAGATTTTGCATTTGCATTGGCTTTCCCCCCAACTAAAGTTTGGGTGATTCCTTCATACTTCATTGTATCTTTGTGAAAATAGGCCATTTTTAGGGTGATTGTAAGAATTCATGGCATTAACTTGTGATGGGTTCAAAAGAAATTCCCTAAAGCCAAGGATAGTGTGATAATCCTCCGTGGAATGTCCCACCTTCTCACAAATCACACATAAAGAACTTGATCCTACCAAATTTACCTCTCTAAGATTGTTGGACTCCATAGCCACAACTTTCTTAGACAATTAAAGAATTTTTAACTTTATATTATCCACTTTGGTCAATTGGTACACACCCCTTATCCGATGATTTTTCTTTATTATCCTCTGTGTAAGTGCTCTAATTTTGAGCAGCCTCTATAATTTGATCAAAATACAATAAAGCTTCCTCTAGATTTTTACTTGAAAATTGTCCATTACACATGGTTCAATAAATGTGTGCATGGAAGGTGTAAGAGACTCGTAAAAGCAGTTAACAATGCTCTAAGTCTCAAGAACAGGATAAGCGTAAGCATTTAAAAGATCTTTGTACCGTTTCCTACATTTGTAAAAACTTTCTTTTTCTTTTGCTGAAAAATTTAAAATCGCCCTTCTCAAGGCATTTGTTGGGTGAACGGGAAAGAAATTTTTCAAGAACTCGTCTTGGAGTTCTTGGCATGATCGAATCAAATGAGATCTTAGAGAATTGAGCTAAATTGTTCCTTTATCTTTTAAAGAAAATGGAAACAATTTTAATCGTATAACTTTCTCATTGGTATTTGCCTCTTTAAACGTGGAACAAACTTTCTCAAAATCTTTCAAATGTAAATAAGGGTTTAAGGATACCATAAGATGAAGGCTTGAGAGTGAATGTACCGGAAGGATTGGTGGGAATAACGATGCAAGAGTTCGTCGCACCTCTTGGAGGTTGAAGGTAATCCTCGCATGGTCTGAACGGGACGGTTGTGATTATTGTTCTCTCATGTATTTGACTCGTTGTCATCATTATCCATTTCAAATGGAGTAGGTGAAGGAATGCCATGCCTTGGCGGTGGTTGGCCTTTTGGTGGACTTATGCAAAAATTAATGTACAAATTCCCAAGCAAAAGCCTGGAAGGGTGATCTCGACAAAAATTGTCACCTATAAAAAAAGAAAACAATATGTTGGAAAAATAATTTACGAAGGGAGAGAATACTTACTAAATGGATTTTTGAACAAAACCATAATTAATCTTTCGCCATATCCCTGGCAATGGCACAAAAAACTTGACATGGTGAAAGTACTTCCTCACTTAGGAACCCAAGTGTAGATTGTCAAGTTATGATACTTAATAATTTCAAATGTCGAACCAAAAGGATAGTCGAAAAGACGTTGTAGTGATTATGAGTCCAAGGCTTTATTTAGAGAAATTGATTGGTTAATTTTAGTTGTTGATTTTAAAGTCTTGCAATAAAAATTAAAGTAATGTATCAAATGATGAGAAAAAGGCTAAGGCAATGTTATGTATAATCAATCTCATTCAAAATTATCAATACAAATCCTATGTGTTGAGTACCTTACACATTTCTAAGCAAAAGGGTGTGAAGCAAAAACAACCCATTCAAAGAAAGGATGTAAGCAAAACTCAACACAAGTGTAATCTATTCCCATATAATATTCAACCAAGATACAAACTTGAGATATACTAAAAGAAAATTCATAAATTTAAACTATGCACTTGAGAACTCATTGTTAGTTTCTCCTAGGCAATTGACTTGATTATGAAAATAGCCAACTAAAAAGAGTTTAACTCAATAAATCATAACATTTCATTTATCTAAGATTGAGAGGTCTAGCTGAAGATTAAATAATCAACTTTAGATATATTTGATAAATACAAATTGAATCCTTAAAATGATTAGTGAGGTTGTTTATGGCATAAACTTAGGAAATCTTCATTTGCAACACTTTAACTAAGAAAATATTGAGTCTCAAAATCAAATGAAGTGTAGAAAGCACTCAACATATCATTAAAGAATTCGAGGATTGTAATCTCAACTTTATGGTGTTTCCATAAATATTAAAAGACTAATCATGCTTGGCAATGAAATGTATCTCATTCATAGAAGGAATGGACATAGGCTAGTAAGAAATACACAAGCGTGTCATCTCCTCATTAATGCTTGAGATCTATGTATACAAGACATACAAAGTCAAATCATCTTATGAAAATTATCTTATTAGCTTATGAATGGTTGATTAAATAGACAAAATGAATGATTCAACAAGTATTTAACAATACTAAGAATGAAATGAGAATTGAACTTACATAATTAATGCATTGTAAACATCCTTTTTAGCGTTAGCAAAGAAATTTACTCCATACTAATTATAAAGATAAGTATTATAAAAGTGTATTTCATTTCAATTCAATGAAAAATTACAAGGTCTCAATAAATTGAGAGATGAAAAGTGATAAAAGATATATCATAAAATACAATACTAAAGACTATATATAGATATATGTTGTCTCCCTCCCCTTTTTCAACATAAAGGTCAAGAATTGTTCACTCTCTAACATGGGAAAAACAATTACTAGTTAAAATAATAAATTCTATGAGCTTCCCCAATTTCTTTCTTAGCTAAATGTGTCCCTTTAAGCAAGCTACAGTAAGTAGAGAAATAAGAGGGATATGACATAAAGCATCAAGTAAGTCTCCTAGATCAATCTTGGTTTAAGCTAAATTGATCCAAGTGTTAGGAATAATTCCATGATTGATCTAGAAAAAAGGTAGATTGATCTCACATACTTTTTGTCAACTCCAAATTGATCTTGGAATGAGCTAGATTGATCAAGCTCTTTGACTTTCCGTTAACTTTTTTGCTTTAGAGGCCAAAATTGCTTGGATGATCATTGTTCCTTTGTTTAATTCATTTCTTGAGATCTAAAGGCACCAAATATAAACACAAAATGTACCTTTCAATGTTAAATACAAAAGTGTTACGAGATTAATCGCAAAATAAGTAGTCAAACTTGTAGTTTTAGAGAGATAAACGCGTCAAACAACTCCAAAAAATAGCGTAAGAATGACAATATTAAGCATTTATCTGAATGGTATGGAAATCATCAGTTATGTGTCCCGAATTCTCACAAGTGACACACAACTGATTCAGGGATGCCACATTGCCTTCTCTAAGCTTGTTTGTCTCCATTGCCTCTACCTTCTTAGATAATTGAAACAATCTCACACCCATGTCATCATCATTAGATATTTTGTACTACCCACCCTTTCCCAGAGGTTTAGCCTTAGGTTCATCAATGTAGATGTTCTAATTTTGGGCACTTTTCGCTACCTCGTCAAAATACAAAAAGGCCTCCTTGGGGCTTTACAAACATACGCATATCGGGAGTAAGGGATTCATAAAAATAGCTTACAAGACTCCATGTTTCGTGACCATATGGTGAGGACATGCATTTAAAAGTTCCTTATATTTTTCCTAACACTTATGAAAGCTTTCATTTTCTTTTATCAAAAAATTGGATAACGCCCTTCTTAAAGCGTTGCTCTGATGGATGGGAAAGAATTTTTTCAAAAATTCCCATTGAAGTACTTGCCAAGACTGAATTGATTGATGTCTTTGAGCATTTAACCATATTTTTCCTTTATCTTTTAAGGAGAAAGGAATGAAATTTAAACACATTACTTTCTCATTGGTGTTTACTTCACAAAACGTGCAGTAAACTTTCTCGAAGTCTTTCAAATGTAGGTATGGATTTTCAAACTCCATACCATGGAAGGAAGGGATATATTGAAGCATACCTAGCTTGAAGGAGAATGGTCCTGCTTGACCAGCGGGAAGAACAATGCAAGAATTGGAAGTTGTCTAAGGCGGATGAAGATAATCCCTGATTGTCCTAACCAGAGGATTAATGTTTGCTCCAGCCGCCTCGTTATCGCTCTCATTATCACTATCCATCGATGTTCCAGGAGGACTGATTCGAGTGTCTAGCTAAAATTGTCTGAGCGTAGGCTCAAAAGACTGAATTTGAATAACACCTCAAAAACTCTACAAGAAAAAAAAATAAGAGAGAAAATGAATTAAGAAAATGGTTTTATACAAACCCATAATCCGTCTTTTGCCCTATCCCTAGCAACGGTGCAAAAAACTTGACGCTGATAAAATATCGTGTTTTCTTAACCGAAGTGTAGGTCCGTCAAGTTATAATATAGTCTCGGAAGTTCCAGTATCAATCCACAAGGATAGTTGGAATAGAATGGAATGGATTACAGATTACAGATTTTTCTAGTTTGTAAAAGGTTGATTGTAGAACACATAAAAGTAAATCAGTTGTAAAAAGTGTTAAGAAATCACTAAGGTATGTGAAAGTTTTTGCGACATAAGAAACGACATTTACAATCTCAAACATAGATTTCAATACAACAGTCTCAGGAATGGGAATTGTTATGATATCTATCAATAGCGAAGGGTGTGAAGCTAGGTAACTCATTCCTAGGTTTAAGTTATATCAAGAGATAATAAACAAAATTCCACCAAGTATGAGATTATCATATCTATCTCTTAGCAATGGGTGTGAAGCAAAGTAACTCATTCCCGATAAAGCTAATCCGAAGTAAAGATGATAAACTCATCATAAAAGGGTTTGACATGAAGCATGTATGTGAAATCTCATTGTTTAAAAGAATGAAAATTATATATTGAATACTTATAATGAAACAAAATGAAGTTTGTAGAATAAATTTATTAACTAATCGATTTTCACTTAAGAAAGACAAATAAAGAGTTAAATGTCACATAAAGTTTAAAAAGCACTCAAAATATCATTAAGTGAATTGTGTGGTTCTAAAAAGCTTGTAGCTATTTTCCCCCATCTATGGATCTTTTTCCTCTATGTAGAGATTATGATGAGTTCTAAAAAATCCATGGATGATTTATAAACAAGAACTAAACATAAAAGGCATTTAAAGTCTAATCTTTAAGTGAAAATACCTACAAACCTTGAAGAATGATTGATTTAAAAAAAGAAAAGGATTCACAAATATTTATTAAACTTTAAACATGGTTTGAGAACTTAATTACCGAAAATTATATTGTGATTAACTTATGTAACCTTGGTAAAAGACTACTCCATAATAATCAAAACAAGAATTATAGAAGAAGTATTCATTTCTTAAAATCAAAGTAAACTTACAAGAAGAAGGAAGAAATTACAATGGAAGGAGCTCTCACTTCTCTCTTGTTCTTGTTAGAAAACTCTATAACTTCACCTCTAAGCTAAGGATTCTATTATATACTACGAGATTACAAAATATCTAATAAAACTTCTAAAATAGCTTACACCACAAAAATAGCTTATTTTGGGTGTGAAAGGGCCAAATTGCCAGGGCCATGATCGATCATGGAATTGTTCTGCCTGAGGATTTCAATACCATGATCGATCATGGGTCTGGATTTCCAACTTCAAGAATTTTTGTAAGTCTAACTTGCTCTTGAAACACAATAAAAGCACACCAATTAGGGCAATATTAGATACACAACATACTAAGACACTAATCGCGAGATAAGTGGATAATTCGATAAAGTTTATATAACAAACACGTTAAGCAACTCCGAAAAAAAGTTTATGCAAGGCAATATTATGTTTTTATCAAAGTGCCAACAAACATTTTCCATTTCCATAATAACAGTAACCATTCCATTCCAATTCTATAATAACAGTATCTATTAATTGAAGAGTAAAATGTACGAAGTTACCAAATATATACCATGATGTGAGAATCTGCAAATGCGACCCCCGAGTCTCAATCCCGAGTTTAGGAGTCTAAAACATCGGAACGGATTATGTTGCTTTATTGCTTCGATACAAGTATAAATCTTATTTTCTATCTCTAAATGCAAATGGGTTCAATCAGAGTCGCCAGTATGTTTTACGAGAAAACATACAAAAAGCCCGTGTAAGGATAAAGGCCAAAGCAAATCTTATCCCCACACGTTTTGTCTACAAAATTGGGATTCTAAAGGGATCGAAAATTATGTTACGGTTTAGGAAGGTGTTAGGCACTTATTCCGCCCTTTCGGTCTCTAGTGGCTTTATATTTTTATTCTATGTTGAAAAACTTGGATGCCTTTAATAAGAAGTCTACTACTTTCCTAAAGTACATTTTGTAAAAAAAACCTGATTTGGAGAAAATGGGAAAAGAGATAAAAATCTTGTATTCTGTAATCTGATGTTTTATTTAGACAAGAAAACGAAATATAAATGAAAAAATTAGTGTTTTTTTGTTTGGCAATTGCAATGGTGTTCTAATATTTCTTAATCAAATAACAATATTAGTCTCATCTTTATTTCGGTTGTTTTGAAAAGGAAGTCGGATTCTTTATTGGAATTGATTTTATATGAATTTGGACTCTTGAGGATAGTATCAGATATATCACATTCTATGTGGGAGACTGGACGTATCTAATTTTAATCCTTTAAGTAAGTTTTATCGTTTTGAGTTTTGAAAACTTAATTTATATGGATGATAATATACTTACTTTCTCTGATTTTCGAAAATGGTTTTATCAGGGTTTTGTTTTGATAAAACTGTAGACTATTTGTAACTTGACAATAAGTTATTCAATTAGAAATTGGACAAAACAAAGGAAAACAAGTATACATATATATAAACTTTCAACACTAGAAGAAACTTTCTTTACCTTCCCAACGAGATAAATAAGATAAAAGAGAAAGAGAGAGAGAAAGAGAAAGAGAAAATATAATATGATCGAAGATAATCCGGTAGATATAGGCTTTTCTTCTCCAGAGACAGTCGAGAATTTGACTTTAAAATATGAGACATTGAGTATTGAGAACTCGGAGATTCCTCGGGAACCTGATAATAATGAATTTGAAGATTTTAAAAAAATTAGATTTTTAGAGAGATGATAGCCTTTTTCTTGGGACCAAGTGCCTGTCTCAAACCCTTGAGGTGTTAGCCTATTTATACTGCTCAGGGGAGTTTGTCGCACGACATTCCCCCCAAAAGTGGAACTGTCACGCGATATCTTGCCAGATGTCGTGCAACAAACGGCTGAAAGGTTGTCTCTGACAAACTAATGTGTCAGGGAGTGGATAGTCTGGGGTAGAGGGGTTTGTCGTGCGACATCTATCGGTTTGTCGCATAACAAATGCCTCTAAAAATTGGTTTGTCGCACAACAAATCTTTCTGGGAATAGGTTTATTAGACTATAAACTTCCCGAAGTGCTCAGGGGAGTTTGTCGCGCGACATTCCCCCCGAAAGTCGAATTGTCGCTCGACATCTTACCAGATGTCAGGCGACAAATGGCTGAAGGGTTGTCCCTGACAAACTAATATGTCAGGGAGTGGATGGTCTGAGTCAGAGGGTTTTGTCGTGCGACATCTGTCGGTTTGTCATGTGACAATCTGGTTTGTCGCACAACAAATACCTCTAAAAATTGGTTTGTCGCACGACAAATCCTTCTGGGAACAAGTTTGTTGGGCTACAAACTTACTGAAGTAGTCTCTAGTATTTTGGGTGGGTTCTAGACTCAAAAATGGTGCTTTCCCGATGGTTTAGGGTTCTTGCGGGGGTAATGTATTGGGGTTTGTACACATGATCTGGAAGAAAAAGAAGAAAAAGAAGACATATACCATGTTTTGATATAGACTTGCGACCCACAAAAAAAATCATTTATGTGCTAAAATTTGTTCAAAACTACATGAAAAAGGTTTTCATTTTATATTGCTAACTGAATTCCTTAACTTATAATTTTCCCTTATTGTATCTACTTTTGCGGTTAGTGAATGGAATGGATAAAATAAATAAAATTAAAGTTAAGTGGACAAATTGAAATAGGCTAATGTTTAATGGGATTTTTTTTCCAACAATTTTGTGAGTAATGGACGAAAATGACCCAACATGAGTTGTGCATGTGTGAACACCTCATTTTGCGACCCTCACAAGAATTCTGAACTCTAGGAAAATGAACATTCATGCATGCACGAGCATTCCTAGATATACACATACTATGTACATGTGATACTGGTCGAAGAAGGAAGCTGAAAAGACACCCAAATGAGAAGTTACGAGAATTACCAAAAACTGCCGAAATTGAAAATCGCCAAAACTCTTGGAACCTTGTGAAAATAGAGTTCTCCATTTATGATAATCCTCAAACTTTGAGTGTTGAGGAGTAGCATGCTCAAAAATCAGCTCGATCTGACGGTCGGATCTCCTAAAATTTAGAAAACTAGGAGTTCGTTTCAGGTGTTCAAAAGGGAACCTTCCTGAAGTCCAAATAATCTCAAGTTTTCTCAGTAGATAGGTCTTGTTATGGGGAAGAACATATTCAAAATTCATCTTTATCAGACATGGGATCATTAAGAATTAATTCATTTATCGTGCAATTCTAGTTGAAATGTCCTTCGTAGCAATTAGAGTAAATGGGGGCCTTCCCGAACTCTAATCGATCTCAAATTTGGAAACAAGCTAGAAAACATTTGGAGGGAAAACATATCCAAAATTCAGGAAAGTCCAACGGCTAGAAGTTGACTTGTCGTACAACAAGTGAGGTTGTTGTACGCAAGTACGTTTTTTACGCTGGAAAAACTCTTTGTACCAATCTGTGGAGACCGAGTCCTTCCTGAACTGCGATTGGCCTAAAATTTTGAACGATCTATAAGACTTCTATTCCCAATATATATCCAAAAATCAACATGATCCAACAGTGGGAAGACTTTGCGATAAGCTCCAAGAGTCTTGGTTGCAATCTCTTTTCTTACTCTCTAAGCATTTTTCAACTATAAATAGACCCCATCCTTCGTTCATATTTTTCATGAATAATCAAAGGGATTTCGTGGTACACACCAACAGACCCTTATTCTCTCCCTCCAAGGGGGCTCAATATAATTTTCTCTCTCTTCTTTTATTTATTCGTCAGTTTTATAATTCATACTCTTGTCTGCATAATTTCTATCACTTTATAGCTCTTTAAAACCCTTTTTCAAATTGTTTTTCAAAACCAAAGGCGTATAACAAACCCTAATCCAATTCCAAAATAGTATTATTACTTTCATACTTTTTCAAAAGCCCGGATTAACGGCTTTGTTATACGAAGGAATCGATAATCGCTATATACCCAATCTAACTCATAGATTGCGGTGTATATGTGATAAATATTCAATTATGAGAGTACTAGTGCCATCTATACCGGTTTAATCAATAAACTATGGTACGCTATCAGTCAACTTGCCTCATATCATATCGAGTATAAGATTCCACATTGAATCACTTTTCGAACTGCCCAATGCTTTACAAAATCACTTGTTTCATTGCATCTACTATTAACAAACTCTCTTTTTCAAATCACACACACACACACACAAACTTATTTTCAAAATCTTAGGTGAATTAAGAAACACCTTGTTTTCATCCTATCCTCAAAATCCTGATTTATAAAGTAAGCACGAAAAGCTGTAAAGTAATAGCAATAGCATGCAAGACCGAATTATAACACGCCAATCCTACTTAAGAGACTGAAAGGGCAAATTGGGTGCCTAACACCTTTCCAATTCGTAACTTAATCGCCGACCCTTCGAATCAACTGGTTTCGCATACATTATGTATAAGAGGATATTTAGTCCATAAATACGTCTCTTTTACACAAACCTTTTGTTTGTTTAATAAAACAAATTGGCGACTCTTATTCTTTTCAAAACCAATTTTCAAAACAACACGGAATCGCCGTCCATGAGGACTTAAGTGTCAAGAACGCGAGTTCTCACAGCATGTGCTCTCTAACATCACAAATATTGACAAAAGTGGACAGAGTGGGCTGATTAAAATAATTTAAAAGGTGAGTGAGTAAAAATGGAACAAATTAAAGTTGAGTGGGCAAATTGAAACTATCCAAGAGTTTAATAATCATTTTTCCAGTTTACTTTTTCAAATTAAAATTCAAGTCTCCTTTTTGCCACACAATTATTTTATCTTTCCATAGGAAATGGATTTCATTTTCACCATTAATTAGGTCAAAATGAAAAACATAGGAGTTAAGATGGACTCTTAATTTGAGAATGAAGGAAAAAAAATTGAATATATAAAGTGGTTTCTTAAAGGTGCGAGCTGCAGAGTGGTTGATAAATTTAAGGATTGTAGGTTGGGGCCTTTGGAGTGTAATATGGAATGCCGTTATTAATATAAAACTCTAAGATCTTGAACATCATGATGATCACATAACATATTAAGGAGAAAAGTAGAAGAATAACTCTATTCATCATGATGTGGAGAACTTGTTGATGTTGCTGTTGATTGCCGCTAATTTTATTTGTTGAAAGAAGCCTTTAATGGAGAGATTCATTTTCTCTCTCTTTGCATATAAACCCAAATTTGTTGTATTTCGTGACATGCTTTGTGACGGGCTAAAGCACTATGTTTATAGGTAGAGAGATCTCCAAATTTTCGATTAGGGCTTCTTTAGGGTTTCTATCTAGATTGTCCATCAAGTTAGGGATCTATTAGGAAACAAACTCCTTTTCCTTAACAAGCTAGGTAAGTTTGGCAGTTTCCTATTGAAAACGAAATTTCCTTTTAGACCAAATTATTGGTTAAGAAAGTTCTTGCGGGGCAAATAATATTCCTTTCATAATAAAGTGAAGGTTGCCAATAATTTCATGGAAAAATTTGGCTTAATCGACATGAAGAATAAGGCTTTAAAGTAGTCCAAATGATAGAGCTCAAAAAATTAAAAGAAATTGTCATAAAAGTAATAAAAAAATTTAAAAAGGTAACATTTTTTCTTTAATTTATTCAGGAATATATTTTCTACCTTTTCAAAAGTTAATCAACTTAACAATGGAGATACAAAAACAAATACTATTTTATGTTTGTTTCTAAGTTAAATATTAAACAAAATGTATAAAAATTAGGAAAAAGTTTTGATACTATATATGTTTTATTTTCTAATTTAAATTGATACAAATTTATAATAAATATTACCAACAATAAAATTTAGTGACCACCAAGGCTCTTCTAAATATTGCTAGTAGTTAATCTAAACATATATAGTA
Organism: Lonicera japonica; assembly: GCA_021464415.1. Taxonomy (NCBI): domain Eukaryota; kingdom Viridiplantae; phylum Streptophyta; class Magnoliopsida; order Dipsacales; family Caprifoliaceae; genus Lonicera; species Lonicera japonica. The sequence goes on from JAKCWG010000655.1 coordinate 169,204, forward strand.
TTTCTAGCTAATTGATGTAAACACAAATTTTTCTTTAAGCTCGCTTATTACACAAAAATACAAATAAAATCATCACTAAATTTCTATGGATTTATTTTTCTTTAATTATATTTTGGTAAAGCTGATTTATTATATATTTTGTATGATTTTATTTGGAATTGATTTAGTATATAGCTTCATCCAATATTTCAATGCGTTATTTTACTCTTGAGCATTAATAAAAGGGAATAGATTGAATCAAATAATATTAAAAATAGTAATGGAAACTTGAAGGAAATGATATAGAACATTTACAATCCAGTAAATGAATTTTAATATAAAATTCCTCAAGGCAGGAGAGTAAAAACGCAACAAACATTATAGTATATTGTCAATATATATTACCAATATTCATTCAAATAGTATGATCTATGAAATTGTCAGAAATTATGACTCCAATTATCATGTAGAATATGCTATATTAATATTTCTTAGTAATTAGCAAAAATTACCCTTAAAGTTTGACCCGAATCTCTCGCCCATCACTAAAGTTCAATTTTCGGTTGAAGTATTCTTAAACTTTCTAATTTTCCATTACTCGACCAAAACTAGAATCCTTTTAAAAACATGGATACAAAACGCGCGTGATTGTCATAGGCCACTCTTTTAAGGGGTATTTTTGGATGCTTCAACTGAAATTAGAAACTTTAAGGATGCTTCAACTGAAATAAAAAACTTTAAGAATGCTTCAACTGAAAATTTAACTTTAGGGACGAGCGAGGGATTTGGGTCAAACTTTATGGGCCATTTTTGCTAATTACCCAATATTTCCTTTACAATCGTTTTACCATGAATTATTTCAAATTAACATCTATTTAATTAATATATCTAATACACAAGTCATTTACAAAAATACCATTGATGAATTAATTGAGGTCATAATTGGTTGTTACTTTTTGAATTGTACCTAAAATTATTAAAATTACCCTTCTTTAGCTTTTATTTTTTCGGACCGATATTCTTCTTTAGTTAAGAAAAACAAATACTACTATCATTAATGATATTTTACCCTTAAATGAAGTCATGTGCTATGCATATGGCTTAATTACGTCTCTTTTAACACCTTATTTGGACGGGATGGCAATTGGGAAACTCAGTCCAAAGTTAGATAAGTAAAATAGTTCTTTTTAATTTTTATTTAGAAAAGTTGTTTATAGAAGCATGATCAATCATGGCATCCCCATGATTGATCATGTTTGTCCAGAGAATTGTTGGCCAGTAGTATGATCGATCATGGTCTCTGTAATTTTTCTTTTTCATACTACTTTGGCCTAATTTTTTGGCTTTGAGTTATTTGAGATATTTATTTAGATATTTTGCAATACTCTAGTATATATATCAAGGCTTATCTTGTGAGCTAAGCTAGCTAGGTTTTCAGATCAAAATGAGAGAAAAGAGTAGAGAGCTCATCTTGTATTTTCTTCTTTATCTTGTAAGTCTACATTTATTTAAGAATGAAGTCTTCTTCTACAATCTTTGTTTCCACAATTATTATAGAGTAGTCTATTTGCTTAGGTTATGGAAGATATTTGCAATGCGATTTTGGGTGATTTTTATCTCAATTCATCTTTAAATGTTGATAAATAGTTGTGAATCCTTCTTTCCTTTCAAATCCACCATTATAAAAGCTTACAAGGTATTTCTATATGATGATTAGATGTTACATGCCATGTATATTTAGTTCTTGAGCATAAATGGAAATACACTGCACTTGTGTAGTTCTTTTTTCCCTCTATGGATTCTTCATCTCGGTGTAGAAATTACAATGAGTTCTTGAAGATCCTTAAATGTAACCTAAACTTGTGATGTTTATCTTTGATTTACTTAATGATATTTTGAGTGTTTTATACACTATATATGGTGTTTAGACTCATTATTAATTTTTTCATAAAATTAGGGAAAGTTTTGATATTTTTTTTACTGTGTTTCTGTTTATTTTCTCCCTTGAGAAATCAAAAATTAGCCGTTCTAAGAAAAATTTATAGAAAAAAAATGAACGTAATTGACTGATAAAAAGGAACAATAGATCTCTATTATGAAAACATCTAACTCTTTTCCGATAAATTCTTTGAAAATTTTACTTTACGTTTTTTGTTTTTTTTTAAAGTTTCCCAGAAAACAAGAAATCTTTTGAATTGAAGAAAAGAGAGATGATTTCTAAAAAGTGTACAGAGTAGCCGGGATTAAGATGTGAAATTTAAAGAGAAAGAGAAAAATCAAAACATAAAAGTAATTAAGTTACTTGAAGTGGATGTTGCAAGGATGAAGAGTGGATTGTGGAGAGTTTTGGTAGTGCCTCGAAGCTGGAGGTAGTGGCTGTTGGCGAAAACGTGCAAATTAACAATTTAAACAAAAAATAAACCGAGTCTCGTGTATCACACGATCTCCTTAAAACAATTACGCCGCCTCCCGCGGTGCTTTTGAGGTTTGTTATGGCGTTTGTCTTCTAGGATGAAACGGTACAAATAGTGTCTACCTTTAGCACTTTGGTGTCACTCGCAGAATGAACTTAAATTGTGTATAAACTTGATTACCACCAAAACAAAACTATTCTAGAGAGCAAGAGAGAATTTCATGAAGAGAGGTGTGTGTTGAGTTGTGTGGAATGAGGTCTGCAAGGCCTCCAATTTATACAAGGGGGAGGAGATTTAGAATTAATTTGTCATTAATCAAAACAGTTTTTTTTTCTATAAATTGGGGGTGGTTTGTGCAAGCACTTGAAAATTTGGGGGGTGCTTCACTTAAATAGTCTTTCTTCTCTGTTACTTGATTTAAATGGATCCTAATGGATGGACACAATTGACCATTTAGAAAGTTCATTCAAATGATTGACCAAGAAAACTGTTCGATAACCCAACTGCCAAAAGAGTTAAAGTAACTACGTTGCCATTTTTGATCATTTAGCCATGAGAAATAAAAAGGGAAAAAAAGATAAAAGGAATTCACAAGGCCTTTATTGTCATTCCTTATAGAATATTGCTTTAACAAACTTGTAAATCAATTTTTGCAAGGCAAACGCTAATTTTGATTATCGTAAGAACCAATACAAGTTTCAGGGTTTTGCAATACCAGATCAAAAAATATGATATTGGTTAAGAACAGTATAAGTTTGCTTTCATTCGAAAAACAAAGTTAAATTAAATTACTCATTTGGAATATTTTTTTAATTTTTGAACAATTTTGTAATGGAATTGGAAAGGAACCTTTTTGATTTGTTTGTCCATGGGTTCGAACTTTTGACGAAATGTCACGATGAGTTAGTCTTATATATCATACCAATTGAATTAACTTCCATCCAATTGACAAGTTATTCAATATTACAAAAGTTTTGAACTTTTTTTTCAAGGAGAACTATTTCGATCTATTCAATTCGACTTTCAACACTAGCCGCAACCTATTGCCTTTTAAATGCAAACTTTTTTGTCTTCAACAGTTTTTGATGGGCCTTCTTGAAAAACTTGATATAACATGTACGATTGTATAAAATGTGTAACTACTTAATTAATATTTAGAAATAAACCCTTTATATTTTTCATATATGAGAAATAAGAGGAAGACAAAATTATTTGTTGTCCAAGTTATTGGTCCATCATTTCGCCATTTTTTATTTTAAAGCATAAAAATGTTTGCATTATTACGTATATATTACTAACAACCTATTTATGTAAATTTATTAGCACAGCCGCTGTGTCACATTTTTGTTTCTTTACTAGCATCATATTGTGCAACATGCATAGTGGTTACATTTATATTTTTAGTATATAATTCTATTGTCAATCAAGGAAAAATTAAAATAAATTTGTGACATAGTTCAATTTTCTTTATAAACTTTACGGTCATGTATATGTGTTTTCAAATAAATTTTTGGCACAAGAATGTGCTCGTGAAATAGATTTTATTGGATATTCGAGCGCTTAATTGCGTCATATGCTAATGTCTCCTCTTTAGCGGCAGAGCAACTAAATCACTGGCAAAATTTGCCCATGAGGTTCCCTCCCTAATTTGCATTAAATATGTATGATTGCTAAGTTAAATTTGTACAAAACACAATTTTGTATAAAGTTAAATTTGCACTCGGTCAAAACCCTTATTTTAAAAAACAATTGATAAACAAACTCTTATTTTAGAATAATAATGATATCTAAGCCCTCATTTCTAAAAAAAATATTATTTTTTGGTTTTTTTTTGCGAAAAACACTGTCATGCAAGACCTTTTACCTCATTTCCAGAAAATAAACTACTAGTCCAAATACAAACACATACGTGCAAAGTGATCAAGTATAAGTTTTGGCACATAAATTATGAAATAAAAAAAATGAAAACATATATACAGAGAAACATCTGGCATTCTAAACTCGATAATTCTAAACGATCTAGAATAATATATTCATAAAAGTAATCATGCTAGAATTAATATAAGAATGAAAAATTAGTATATTCATAAATCAATTTAAACATATATACGTATATTCCTTGTGTGATGAATCGTGAATAAATTGTTGACAAAATGTACATGCCATATGTACTTCTATTATTTATTCATCATTTATACATTTAACTAGAGGATAAAAGCTCTACTATATATATATATTAATTACCTATACATATTTCTTCACAAAATTATTGGCTGAAGTAGTTATATTTTCTTTAGTCAAAACCATATATATATACATCTTTAATAACTAATATAAATATAAATTTATGATATATTTTGTTAGAATTTTTATAATTAAGATATTTGAGCAAATTAAATATAAATCTATTCTCAGTTTAGAAATATGTAACTTTGGTATAAATTAAATATGTTTTCAATATGTATATTTTTGTAGATGTGTTTTATTGACTACATCGGGTTTTTGTACAAAACATAAAGCACCAACCTGTTAGGTTTAGAAAACGATGTGAGGGTTTTGAAACAACGTTTATGGTAGAAAGGAATGTTGACCATTTCTAACTACTGGCTCTCACATATTTTTATTTACTTTTAGGTAAGTTTTTATCGGTTGTTTCATTTGGATCTTTAACCAATCCATGTTTAAGGGATGAAACTTGAGAAAAATAAAATAAAATTGTTTGAGAATTTAATTAAAATCAATCAATATTTAAGTGTTAATGTTTGTTTCTCTATTGAACCTTTGAACTAATTAAGAATTGATATCGTAAAAAACTAAATCAACCAAAATCGATCAGACAAAATTGTGAATATCATGCATGATTTTGATTTTGGTATAAGATAATTATCGAACCAAACCGACTGATTTCCACCCCATTTTTAATTTAAACTATGTAGTTTGGTACTTTTCTCCTCATTTACCATAACTTATAAAAGTTTGATTTAAGAAAAAATAAGAAAATCCGCTCGGCGACATTGTTTACACTAATTTCGATAAAAAATTTGTTGTAGTACTAAAACTTGTTAAACTTTTAAAGCTGACAGCACTTTTAAATTAAGAGTCTTACTGGGTTTTAAAGTAAGAGTTTTACTTGATTTTAAATTAAGAGTTTCACTTTGATTTTTATATAGCACATTTCAAGAAAAATACTGTTGGTCTTAAAAATCAAGATGGGGATGGGACGTTGTGGTTTTGAATATGAGACCTTGCCCTAATAGGGGCAAGATATTACCGGTGTACTAGGCTGCCGGACAAGTATTGTGGTTATCTTAGTGAGTGTTGAATTGGCTCATGAAAATTTTAAAAATTGGAATCAACTTCATATGTACAAACATTCTTATGAAAAACTGTAACTGTCAAAATAAGACTCTTAATTTAAGAAGAAGAGCATAAAAAAAGTGTTTGATAAAATCAAAACTTGCAGATTAGGGCTTTTCAAGTTTGCGAACAATTTCATAGAAAACCTCAATTCGATGAAAAGAATTAATTATTTGAAATAGTTCAAAAAGTTGATTAACTTAGTAATGGGATAGAAATACAAATTTTATTTGATTACTAAAATAAACTTGTTGAAATTGAAATTCAAAACTCTATTTCATTTAAGGTTGTGTGTAAGTTAATTGTCGAAGAGAATGAATAGGAATTAGCAAAAGTATATTTAAAGATTCAAATTACTTAAAGTATATAGAAGATAGTTATGTATATATGTTATTTTCTAACTAATTAAACTAAAGAGAATTATAATTTTAAAAGTTGCTAGTATTACTTATCTTTACCTACATATACACAATTTAAAAATTTTATTAGGTTGTATCTACTCCCGATGTACATACTCCTTCCCCGTCTATTCAAAGCTACTATCCATATCATAATATTTATTTAAAAGGATTATTAGGTTGTTCTACTTCGTGTATCTCTATTTAATTCTAGTACCAAGGTGAAAATATTTATTGTCGGGAGAACGGATGTAGTTTCGTTTTGAAGTATTACAATTTTCTGTTACTTATGTTTTATTAAAGTAATGTGAATTTTCTACTATCCTATTTGGGATTAATTCAATATTTAGTTTTGTCCAATATTTCTTGTTATTTTATCTCTTAAAAATAAATATCGAACTATTTAGTACAAAAATATTACAAAAAAAAATTATAGTAAGGATGGAACAACTAATTTGGGAAGTTGTAGAAAGGAAACGAAAATATTACAAAAAAATGATACTAAGGATGGAACAACTAATTTGGAAAGTTGTAGAAAGGAAACATAGTGAGCTATTTAAGTTCCTAAATAATAGAATTGAAGACAATAATTTTTTTTTCTCTAAATTTTTTATGACAGGAAGAAGAAAAACGCAACAAACATTAAAATATATTGCCAACATTCATTCAAGTATTATGCTATATGCAATGTCATGAAAGTATGACATTAATTGTCATGCAAAATATGCTATATATCAGTAATTTGATTTATATTGTTGTAGTATGATTGAAGACCTATTTTCTATTAACATCAATTCAATTTATATATCTAATAAGTAGTTCATTTCCAAAAAGACTATTTAACATTGCTTTAATGAGAGCACAATTGGCTGTTAGTTTTTGAAGTGCACATACAATTAAAAATTATTTTTCTCATAGTTAAAAAATAAAAAATAAAAGTAAACAAATACTAATATTACTAATGATGTGTTCTCTGAACATCTGAAGTCTAAATTGAACCATTCAAATTAACTTTACTGGAGGTGTATTGTGTTTGATTAAAAGTAATTTTCGGTGCTTAACGGATACTTGCACTTCTAAATGATTCAAAGGTGATTAGGTCTCTGATTCTAGAGTAAATGACCCATTTTCACCCTGAATTTTGTACTCAATTTCAAGTTGCACACCAAACTTCAATTTGTTTCACTTTATACTCCAAACTTCAGAAAAGGGTTTTAAATACCCGCTCCGTTAACAATCCGTCATTTTATAATGGAATATACAAAAGAAGGGGCGTAACGGTAAATTTTCTTCTTTTCTTCTTCTTCGTCTTCTTCAAATTCTTCTTGGAAATCTTCTTCTCCGAAATCTTCTTCTTCTATGAACTCTAATTTCCCCTCCAATCTCCTCAATCTCTCTAAAACTCTCTCTCTATGTCATATATATAAATACCCATACATATGCCTATAATTACGTATACAATTGCAAATTAAACTCAAAATCGAGAGTTCAAATTTAACCCCAAATCAAGCACATAGAAAATATCAAATTAAACTCAATTTTGAAACCAACTCAAGATCTATGGCGACTTGAAATCAAATCGTCACATTCACAGTCCACTGCAATTTTCATAGAAAGAGCATAGGAGATTACCATCCTCAAATTTTAAGGAATCAAGGTAGGTGTCCTAGAACTAGTACAATTCATATATCGATAATGATGAAGCTTGTAAAGAGAGGAGGTGAAATCAAATGGGTTTATTAATATTTTGATTGATGAAATAGGTCTATAAAAACTATAGAATATTCGTCAGGCTCACAGCGTAGCACTTATTGACTAAGATCCGCCTCCTACACCACCACTCGATCTCATACCACGATTTGCACACCATTGATACAGAGCTTCGGAAATGTGTACGCCATTAAAGCCTCTCTATCTCTTTTAGAATTCGAAGAAGAAAAAGAAGAAGAAGAAGGAGAAGAACAAGAACAAGAAGATGAAGATGACGACGAAGGAGGATAAAATTTACCCTTATGTTCTTTATTTTGCATATTCTGTTATAAAATGGACGATTGTTAACAAAGGGGGCATTTAAAACAATTTTTTGAAATTTAGAATGGAAGGTGAAACAAATTAAAGTTTGGAGTGCAACTTGAAACTAAGTATAAAATTTTGGGTACAAATGAGTCATTTACTCCTGATTCTATCTAAATGGTGGGTTAAATACCACTCTTACCCTCCATGTGCCTTGAGCTTAGTTACCTTTAACTTAGTCGTCCATTGGCCCCCACTAAATTGATCATTCGCACATGTAGCTTCTCTAGAAAATATATTTGAATGTTTCTTAACGTATCAAGATTCCTTTTTCTTTGTGACGCCGCCAAAATAGCGCGTTGTGTTATAGCCCAAGTGCAGGCACGTCAAGTTGTAATATAGTCTCGGAAGTTCGAGTGTCGAACCACAGGGATAAGTGAAAAGGAATGGAATGGATTACGGATTTTATGGTTTTCAGATTTTGTGTGAGTTGGATTTGTTGTAGAACAACGTAAATGTAAAACAGTTGTGAAAATTAATAAGAAAGCACTAACGTAGGTGGAGGTTAGTTATGTTTTAAGAGACGGTGATCACTAGCTCATACAAAGATTTCAACACAAGGTTTCTCGAGATATGGGGAATGTTGGTGTATCTCTCAATAGCAAAGGGTGCGACGCTGGGCGACTCATTCCCGGATTGAAGCTATATCAAGAAAGAGACAAACGACATTCCACCAAAGACGAGGTTATCATTCCTACCTCTTAGCTACGGGTGTGAAGCAAGGCAACCCATTCCCGATGAAGCTAATCCGAGATAGATATGACAAACTCATCATAAAAAGATTTAACATAAAGCGAGTGTATGATACCTCATGATTTAAAGAATGAAAATTAGAAAGTGAATCCTAACAATGAAACGGAATGAGGTTTATGGTATAAATTTGTCATCTCATCATTTATCACTCATAGTAGAAAATAAAGAGTCTAAGTATCACATAAAGTGTAAGAAGCACTCAATATATCAATAAATGAATCAAAGATAAGCTAACAAATTTATAATCCATCTATGGAGTTTTATGAACTATTTATAATTCCTACAAAAAGGTCAAAAACTCCATGAATGGGGGAAAAAGACTACAAGCTTTCTAGAACCATATAAATATGTTGTATGATCATTAACAACCAAGAACTAAATATACAAGGCATATAAAGTCTTAACTTATCATGAAAATACCTAGAAAGCTTGAAAGAATGGATGATATGATGAAGAAGAAGAAGATTCACAAATATTTATCAAACTTTAAATATGAATTGAGCCATTAATCACCAAAAATCATATCGCAATCAACCTCCGTAACCTTAGTAAGAGACTACTCCATAATAGATGCAAAAACAAATATTATAGAAGAAGAAATCATTCTTACAAATCAAAACACTTACAAGGAAAAATGAAGAACAATACAACTTTAGCTCTTCCTTCTCTCTAGAACTTCCAAGTGTGTCCAAGATAATGATCTATCTATCCTCCCTTAGACTAAAACAATAGCTAAAGGAGTACAAAAACTAATAAAATAAACAAAAAGAAATATCTAGGAACCAAAACCCCCGAAATAAGGCTAAAAGCAGGAGTTGGTGAATGTCCCCGCCAGGTCATGATCGATCATGGGTCTACCATGATCGATCATGGGGTCCTCTGCTCTGAAGGCCAATTTGCACCATGATCGATCATGGTATACCCATGATCGATCATGCTTCTGGGAAATTCCTCAGATCAGCATTTTGTGAGCTTTTGACTAGCGGTTGATCAATTCTTCGAACGCCATTGCATCCTATGTCTATAAACACATAGAAACACAACAAAAGCACACCTAGCGGGACGATGTTAGATACAAAACTCGCTAAGACACTACTCTTGAGATAAGAGGATAATTAGGCAGAAATAAAGTAACAAACGCGTCAAGCAACTCCGGGAAAGAGCTTATGCATGACAATATTATGCATTTATCAACTCCCCTCAACTTATCTCTTGCTAGTCCTTAGCAAGACAAAAAGTATATAATTACAAAAATTAATATACTATACAAAATTATGTTAACTTCTAAGTTCCCAAAGAAGACGAGTTGCATCTCGTGAAGGTTTTCAGAAATGGTACCTACAAACATTAGAAGTTTGATCATGATGAACGATGAGAATGAAGTTTCAAGTTTCAATTTGCAAAGCAAGAGGCATTACTATCAATTTTCCAGAACGACAGACTTTTGAATGATCATCTAATTCGCCTATCTCCTTTAGAACCCAATCCCATATTCTCCAATGCTCACATCCTAGATTTCGATTCAAGCAATTCAATATAAACACAAAGAGTCATAATCATTCGAGAAGGAAGAGAGAACTTTTTCAAAAACAAAAGCTCAAAGATTTGTCAATTCTAAGCACTTTCTTTATCTTTTTCTTGGAAATTTTTGCTAAATTAGATCAGGGTGGTTTTCATCTCTATGGGGGGCAGCGGTCTCACTTATGAAATTTTCTCAAAATTCTGCTCATTCATTGGAGCTCGAAGGAAGCTATTCACCTTTTCCCATATGGTAACCTTTACCCATCCATAATATTAGACAAAGAGACTTAAGATTTAGTCAAGTGAAGCTTTAAGTCAATATTAGGATAAAAGTCATCCCAGTTATCAAAGTGCTATGCTTTTGTCCTCTCATTGGAGGATCTTTTCGAAAGAGCTTCCATCATTTTGGACAAAAATTTCTCTTCTCTCAATAAAAATAAATTGAAGTGTTACAACCGAATTGGGAATAACCAAATCAATCTAGCATGCGGAACAGGCAAATATGACGGGATATGAGACTAATTGAAGCAAGGCAATTTAGATTATCATTCAAATTCCTATCTAAATCAAAGAATTCAAGCCAAAAGCTAATGAAACAATAGTCTTCATTGAACAAAATATCAATCAATCATTCATCAATTTTTCAAACTTCTCAAAAAAAATTTGAACACATCTCTTCTACTCATGGAAATAAAAAATAGCAAGCCAAAACAAAATAAACACAAAATAACGTACCCCCTCAACTTGAAAGAAACATTGTCCTCAATGGAAAGAGAACAATAAAAATGCACGGAGGGCTACTTTGGCTTTGCTTTCCATGAGACAAAAATAAGAGATAAACAACAACTATACACAAAACGGGTTAGAATTAGAATCTAGCAGCAAAAACCATAACATTCAACTATTAAAACCAAGTTCTAAAGTTAACATCATGTCTGAAATCTAATACAACCCAAAAGAAATAATATAAAACTAAGCATAAATATAAGAGTTTCCAGGATTAGCAAGTATCATCACATGTCGGGAGGTGGGGGTGGGGGAAAACGACCATACAACGCCTCGAACTGCTGGCGTATGAACTCCTACTGGGTCGCCATCTGAGCTGCAACTCGTGCCTCGACCTGAGCTGCAATATCTGCCTCCAAACGGTCCTGACGCAATACCATAATCTCAACCCTCTCATTGATGCTAGCAAACCCAGTCTGCATCAAAGCAGTCATCTGCTCAAACTGCTCTCTCATGAATTCCCTCATGTCATCTACCGGCCCAGAGCTTGCCCGTCTTCTACGCCTTGAGGGCCCTGGGAGATCTGCTCCGGCTTCTTCTGCCCCCTCTTCTTCAGACTCAACTTGAGGAGGTGCGGTTGAAGAACTTGGCCGGTTCCTCAATTGACCAGCGGCTCGAGTTTGGGTAGATCGGTTAAGTGGTGCTCGAGGCATTTTCTTCGCATCCTCATCTCTCTCAGTTACCCCCGCTCGCAAACATACCTTAGTGATCAAAGACCCAAATTTGATTGTTTCGTTGTGGGCGACCAAGTCTATGATTCTAGCAATTCGCCCAATGATGTGACGAAGCAAACAAATTCGCTTGTTTGTTGCAATAGGGTATAGCACATACGCTTGAGAAGGGTACAGGTGTTGGGTGTGTGAAGTCGGGTCCAAAGCGTTGGCAACTACTAGCCAAAGAGTCCTAAAGGCCTCAAGTATGTTATTCCTATCCAATTGGTTCCCAATCCATTCCCTCGGTTCACCGGTTAGAAATGTGGCTAAATCATTAGCCGTTGGCTCTACGTAAGGGGTACCATCCGAGTAGGGGAGGTCATGAGCATTGGGTGGCAAAGCCGGGATTCCCGTAATCTCATTCAAAACCACAAGGTTAAAATGGACTGTTTTCCCTCGAACATGAGCAACATATGCATACGGGGTATGTGGAACTGGGATTAAACTTGCAACAAATTCACGACAAATGGAGAGATTACATTGAGTACCTTGTTCACGCAAGTAAGTAATCCATTCTGGATATCGCTCAAACGTTGTTCTTTGGGGGAAATCGTCCAGCGTACCAATGTAGACCGGCCTCTCTATCACTACCGTCCTCGTCTTAGTAGGAGGGTTAGAGGAAGCCATAAAAGAGTAATGTAACGCTTAAGAGGAGGGAGAGATGAGAAATTTCAAGATTTGATTTGGTAGGGCTCGAAATTGGTGAGGAGAGAGAGAAAGGGGGATTTTTGGGATGGGTTTGATGATTGGGGTTCGAAAATTGGAAGATTTGATGGTTGATTCTAGGTGGGGAAGGTTGGAAATGGTGTTTGGGGAAGGTTTGGGATCAATGGGAGAATAGGGGCTAGGGTTTGGAGAGGATTTGGGAGAAGGAGAAGTGAGAAATGGGGGTTTAGAAACGGCTCCCCTGTTTTATTACGGGACCATGATCGATTATAGTGTACCCGTGATCGGTCATGGGTCATTCTGCCCAAATTGATTTTTGTACAATGATCGATCATGGTATACCCATGATCGATCATGCTGCTTTCTGCCCAAATGCTCTTCCCCCATGATCGATCATGGAATCCCATGATCGATCATGCTTCTGACTGGCTGAGAAAAATTTTTCACCATGATCGATCATGGACCAATCTGCCAGATTTTTTTTTCTTTGCCCTATTTGCACCAAAACACCTTATAGCTTCCCTCAACTTGATCCTTTCAGATTCAATGACACCCGAATCTCCGATGACAATTCCTGAAACTCAAAAATACTAACAAAAAACATTATTTACAAACTCGACCCATGCCTTTTAGGCATAAGTCCGGTCTTCGAGAGGGGTGGACTCCTCTCGAGGTGGGAATTCCAAAAACGGCTTAAGGCGTTGTCCATTCACTTTGAAAATGTAGCCGGTTTTGGGATCCTCAACATTCACAGCCCCAAAAGGAAATACGCGACGGACAATGTAGGGACCGGTCCAACGAGACTTTAACTTTCCCGGAAAGAGATACAGACGAGTATCATAAACAAGAACTTTGTGCCCAAGTTTGAATTCTTTTCTCAAAATGGATTTATCATGAAAAATTTTGGCACGTTCCTTGCTTATCTTTGCATTGTCATAAGCATCTCTTCTTAATTCCTCAATTTCATCCACTTGTAATTTACGGTCAAGCCCGACTTTTTTCAAATCACAGTTAACCATCTTAGTTGCCCAGTATGATTTGTGTTCCAACTCTACTGGCAAATGACATGGTTTTCCGTACACAATGCGATAAGGAGACATATCTAGAGTTGTTTTATACACAGTACGGTAAGCCCAAAGTGCATCGGTCAGTCTTAACAACCAATCCTTGCGGTTCGGGTTTACCGTTTTCTCTAGAATCTGTTTGATCTCCCTATTTGCTAACTCGGCTTGACCATTAGTTTGAGGATGATAAGCGAGCGATACTTTGTGGTTTACACCATACTCTTGCATTAATGATTGAAATGGTCTGTTGCAAAAGTGAGTACCGCCATCGCTTATTATTGCCTTGGGAGTGCCAAAACGTGCAATAATGTGTTCTTTCAGAAATCGAATCACCACTTTGTGATAATTTTTCTTGCACGCTTGGGCTTCCACCCATTTTGAAACATAATCTACGGCAACTAAAATGTAAAGGTTACCGTAGGAGGATGGGAACGGTCCCATGAAGTCGATGCCCCAGCAATCGAAGATTTCAATCATCAGGATGGGATTGAGTGGCATCATGTTCCTCTTAGAGATCCCTCCAAGCATCTGGCATCTTGGACATGCCTTGCAAAAACGTTGTGCGTCCTTAAAGAGCGACGGCCAATACAATCCACTTTGCAAAATCTTCGCGGTAGTTTTCTTTGTCGAGAAGTGTCCTCCGCAAGCCTCAGAATGACAGAAGGATAGAGCTCTCTCCACTTCTTCCTCTGGGATGCACCACCAGATAATCTAATCCGCACAATACTTAAACAGGTACGGTTCATCCCAATAGAATCGACCCACTTCGCTCAAAAACCTTTTTCTGTCTTGTGCGCCCCATGACTTTGGTATCTTGTCAGTTACAAGATAATTTACAATGTCTGCATACCATGGGAGCGTCAAGATTGCCAATAATTGCTCATCTGGAAACGAATCTTGGATCGGACTTTCTTCAATGTTGTTCGTAAAAGTGAGTCGAGACAGATGATCGGCCACCACATTCTCGACTCCCTTTTTGTCCTTGATGCTTAAATGGAATTCTTGCAATAAGAGTATCCACCTCAGAAGCCGCCGCTTGGCATCTTTCTTTGTGAATAGGTACTTCAACGCCGCGTGATCAGTGAAAATCACAATTGGCGATCCTATTAAATAGGATCGAAACTTGTCTAGCGCGAAGACAATTGCTAGAAGCTCTTTCTCTGTCGTGGTGTAATTCATTTGCGCATCATTCAAAGTCCTACTTGCATAGTATATCACACCCGGTTTCTTGTCTTTCCGTTGACCAAGAACCGCTCCCACCGCGTAGTCACTTGCGTCGCACATGAGCTCGAATGGCAAGCTCCAGTCCGGTGTCTGCATAATCGGCGCAGTAGTGAGCATATGCTTCAGAGAGACGAAGGCTTCCTCGCACTTGGCATCCCACCCAAAGGGTGCATCCTTGAGAAGTAGATTACACATCGGCTTGGAAATGGAACTGAAGTTCTTGATAAACCTCCTATAAAACCCAGCATGTCCTAGAAAGGATCGGACATCTTTGACATTTTTGGGTGTAGGAAGTTTGGCAATCAATTCGATTTTGGCTTTATCCACTTCGATTCCTTTTGAAGAAATGATGTGCCCCAAAACAATTCCCTTGGTAACCATAAAATGGCATTTCTCCCAATTCAATACCAATTGTTTTTCCACGCATCTTCCCAAGACCTGTTCCAAGTTAGTCAAGCAATTGTCGAATGACTTACCATAGACGGTAAAGTCATCCATAAAAACTTCCAAAGTCCTTTCCACCATATCGCTAAAAATACTTAGCATACACCGTTGGAAAGTGGCCGGTGCATTACATAGACCAAAGGGCATTCTTCGATAGGCGAAGGTGCCAAAAGGACATGTAAAGGTGGTCTTTTCTTGATCATCTAGGTCAATCTCAATCTGATTGTACCCGGAAAAACCATTGAGGAACGAGTAATATTTATGGCCCGCTACCCTTTCTAGAGTTTGATCCAAAAAGGAGAGTGGGAAATGATCTTTACGGGTTGCCTCATTAAGTTTACGGTAGTCAATACACATTCGCCACCCGGTGGTGACTCTTTGTGGAATCAACTCATTTGATTCATTCTTGACTACCGTAAGACCTGATTTTTTCGGTACCACTTGAGTTGGACTAACCCATTTACTATCCGAGATTGGATAGATGATCTTTGCATCCAACAATTTCAACACCTCGTTCCTAACCACTTCTTGTATGTTAGGATTCAACCGGCGTTGAAATTTTCTTGATGTTTTTGCCCCATCCTCCAAGTGAATTTTATGTGTACAGATCAAAGGGCTTATTCCTTGGAGGTCGGCAAGAGTCCAACCAAAAGCTTTTTTATATTTACCGAGCAAATGAATTAACCTTCCTTCTTGGTCATCCGAAAGTTCGGACGAGATGATGACGGGGTAAGTGTCTGAAGCTCCTAAGAAGGCATACTTCAAATTGCTAGGCAATAGCTTGAGATCCATTTGTCCTTCAAGCTTTTTGGTGGATGATGATGTGTTTTCCTCTTTCTCCGAGAATCCAACCTGTTTGTCAGACAAAGAAAACACTTGCATACAATCCTCGGGTTCATCGAAAGTGGTTAGATAACCTTCCGTTAACTCCGATTCGAAATTTGCCACAAAGTGGTCTTGGATACACGACTCTATCATGTTCACGTGTTCATTTTCCTCATCATCATCATCATCTTTTTTATTACTCAAAGAGAACACGTTTAGCTCGAGAGTCATGTTTCCAAAAGTTAACTTCACAATTTCGTTCTTCCAATTTATTATAGCATTAGAAGCGGCAAGAAGCGGTCGTCCGAGGATAACTGGAATCTCGTTAGCGGGATTCGACACTGGTTGCATGTCGAGGATGATGAAATCAACCGGAAAATAAAACTTGTCAACTTAGACAAGTACATCCTCGACTATCCCTCTTGGAATTTTAACGGATCGGTCCGCTAATTGAATCATGACTCTCGTGGGTTTTAACTCACCCAGCCCCAATTGTTGATAAACCGAATATGGGAGCACATTAACACTTGCTCCCAAATCTAATAATGCGTTCTTTATCCTACAATTTCCTATGACACACGAAATTGTGGGATACCCGGGGTCTTTGAACTTGGGGACTCTCGTGCCTTGCATAATGGAGCTCACTTGCTCCGCCATAAAGGCCTTTTTCTTGACATTCAACCTTCGTTTAGTAGTACATAAGTCCTTGAGGAACTTAGCGTACGAAAGTATTTGCTTGACCGCGTCAAGCAATGGAATGTTGATTTTCACTTGCCTAAAAACATCCAAAATCTCGGTATTAGATTTGGACGGTTGGTTCAATCTCTCCGGAAATGGAACTTTGATCCCATTTTTGATTTTTTCGAGATCCTCTTTTCCTTGTTTCTCTTCCTCTCTCTTCTTTTCTTCACTCACAACCTCCTCAACTTTCGTGACCTCAACTATGTCCGCCACCTTGGGGGTTTTAGGAACAATAATTTTGTCTACCTCCTTCCCACTCCTTAAGATTGTGATAGATTTGAGTTCTTCTAACTTGGTGCTAGACTCTCCTCCTTCTATAACTTGAACTTGACCTCTAGGGTTAACTAAAGGTTGAGAGGGGAATTTTCCCTTCTCTTGGGTAGCCAGGGCGGTGGTGAGTTTAGACATTTGAGTTTTTAACTCACCCACATCACGATCCGTTTTGTCCACAAATGATCTCAACAAAGCTTCCAAGTTTTGGTTGGGATTTTGATTTTGAGGTGGAACAAAAGAGTTTTGAGGTTGTTGTTGTTGCCTTTGGTTTTGATGATATTGGTTGTGGTTCTGACTTTGATTTCCTCCCCAACTGAAATTGGGGTGATTCTTCCATCCCTCATTGTACCTTTGAGAATAGGGATCGTTTTGGTTTCGGTTTTGGTTTTACTGGTGTAAAGCATTGACTTGGGCGGGATTTTTGAGGACTTCCCGAAAAGCGGGAATGGTAGGGCAATCCTCGATAGTGTGTCCCGAAT
The DNA here is from genome assembly GCA_021464415.1 of Lonicera japonica. Lineage (NCBI taxonomy): Eukaryota > Viridiplantae > Streptophyta > Magnoliopsida > Dipsacales > Caprifoliaceae > Lonicera > Lonicera japonica. The sequence continues at coordinate 186,914 of JAKCWG010000655.1, forward strand.
TTTCACAAATGACACACAACTGACTCGAGGATACTACATTGACCTCCTTAAGCTTACTTGCTTCCATTGCCTCTACTTTCTTAGACAATTGGAATAACCTCGCACCCATGTCATCCTCATTGGACACTTGGTACAACCCACCCCTTTCTTGAGTTTTGGCTTTGGGTTCTTCGGAATAGGTGTTCCAATTTTGAGCACCTTCCGCTAATTCATCAAAATACAATAAAGCCTCATCGGGATTCCTACTCAAGAATTGACCATTACACATGGTCTCAACAAATGTACGCATATCAGGGGTGAGTGATTCATAAAAGAAACTAACAAGGCTCCAAGTTTCGTGACCATGATGAGGGCATGCGTTTAGAAGTTCCTTGTATCTTTCCCAACACTTATAGCACCCTTCTTAAAGCATTGGTTCTATGAACGGGAAATAATTTTTTAGAAACTCCGCTTGAAGCTCTTGCCAAGACCGAATTGATTGCGGTCTTTGAGCATTTAGCCAAACTTTTCCTTTATCTTTAAGGGAGAAAGGGAAGAGTTTTAAACGCATGACATCCTCGTTAACATTTGCCTCACGAAATGTGGAGCAGACTTCTTCAAAGTCCTTCAAATGCAAGTATGGGTTTTCCGACTCCATACCATGAAAAGAAGGGATATGTTGAAGCATGCACGAATTCGAAGTTGCGCGAGGTGGTTGAAGGTAGTCCCTCATTGTCCTAACAGGAGGAACATTGTTGGCACCTTCCCCTTCATTATCGCTTTCGTGATCCGCTGCTCTTCCTTGGTTTGCCATTCTTGGAGATGTGGGACGGCTAATTCGAATATCCATGAACAATCGCCCTTGCATGGGCTTGGAAAATGATTCGAATAGCTCCTTGGGAAATCTACAAAATCAAACAAGAATAAGGGAGAAAAAATAGCGTGTTGTGTTATAGCCCGAGATCCGCCTTTTGCCTTAATTCCCGGCAATGGCGCCAAAAACTTGACGCCGCCAAAATAGCGTGTTGTGTTATAGCCCAAGTGCAGGCACGTCAAGTTGTAATATAGTCTCGGAAGTCCGAGTGTCGAACCACAGGGATAAGTGAAAAGGAATGGAATGGATTACGGATTTTATGGTTTTCAGATTTTGTGTGAGTTGGATTTGTTGTAGAACAACGTAAATGTAAAACAGTTGTGAAAATTAATAAGAAAGCACTAAGGTAGGTGGAGGTTAGTTACGATTTAAGAGACGGTGATCACTAGCTCATACAAAGATTTCAACACAAGGTTTCTCGAGATATGGGGAATGTTGGTGTATCTTTCAATAGCAAAGGGTGCGACGCTAGGCGACTCATTCCCGGATTGAAGCTATATCAAGAAAGAGACAAACGACATTCCACCAAAGACGAGGTTATCATTCCTACCTCTTAGCTACGGGTGTGAAGCAAGGAAACCCATTCCCGATGAAGCTAATCCGAGATAGATATGACAAACTCATCATAAAAAGATTTAACATAAAGCGAGTGTATGATATATCATGATTTAAAGAATGAAAATTAGAAAGTGAATCCTAACAATGAAACGGAATGAGGTTTATGGTATAAATTTGTCATCTCATCATTTATCACTCATAGTAGAAAATAAAGAGTCTAAGTATCACATAAAGTGTAAGAAGCACTCAATATATCAATAAATGAATCAAAGATAAGCTAACAAATTTATAATCCATCTATGGAGTTTTATGAACTATTTATAATTCCTACAAAAAGGTCAAAAACTCCATGAATGGGGGAAAAAGACTACAAGCTTTCTAGAACCATATAAATATGTTGTATGATCATTAACAACCAAGAACTAAATATACAAGGCATATAAAGTCTTAACTTATCATGAAAATACCTAGAAAGCTTGAAAGAATGGATGATATGATGAAGAAGAAGAAGATTCACAAATATTTATCAAACTTTAAATATGGATTGAGCCATTAATCACCAAAAATCATATCGCAATCAACCTCCGTAACCTTAGTAAGAGACTACTCCATAATAGATGCAAAAACAAATATTATAGAAGAAGAAATCATTCTTACAAATCAAAACACTTACAAGGAAAAATGAAGAACAATACAACTTTAGCTCTTCCTTCTCTCTAGAACTTCCAAGTGTGTCCAAGATAATGATCTATCTATCCTCCCTTAGACTAAAACAATAGCTAAAGGAGTACAAAAACTAATAAAATAAACAAAAAGAAATATCTAGGAACCAAAACCCCCGAAATAAGGCTAAAAGCAGGAGTTGGTGAATGTCCCCGCCAGGCCATGATCGATCATGGGTCTACCATGATCGATCATGGGGTCCTCTGCTCTGAAGGCCAATTTGCACCATGATCGATCATGGTATACCCATGATCGATCATGCTTCTGGGAAATTCCTCAGATCAGCATTTTGCGAGCTTTTGACTAGCGCTTGATCAATTCTTCGAACGCCATTGCATCCTATGCCTATAAACACATAGAAACACAACAAAAGCACACCTAGCGGGACGATGTTAAATACAAAACTCGCTAAGACACTACTCTTGAGATAAGAGGATAATTAGGCAGAAATAAAGTAACAAACGAGTCAAGCAACTCCGGGAAAGAGCTTATGCATGACAATATTATGCGTTTATCACTTTGTCTCTCCTCTCATCAATCCTTATACATTAGAACCCGTATCACAAGTGATATGTATATAATATTATACTATATAGTTCTTATTCTTCTAATTGAAATTAATTTTTTGTAACATTTTAAGGATGTCTTATAGTTTGGTCAAGCAGTAATATATATTTTATTGTACCTAAGGTTTAGCGTATAAATTTTCAAGTTCTATTTCATTTTTTAAATATTGAAAGATATTTTAATAATTGATTTAATTGAAATAATAAATCATCGCTCAGTGTGATGTGATATGTCATCCATACGAAGAGTGTAGGAGTTGGTAGGTCCTCAATTTTCCTACCGAAGTAGTTATAGAAGACCTTTTAATTTCAATTTAATTATCATTTACAATAGGGTATATCTTTTTAAAGTGTACCTAAATTACAAAATTACTCTTCTTTAAGAAAAATAAATACTACTATGTACATCTTCTGTAGTAATATTAAAACTTAATGGAGATTTGACCTCATGATCTTATGCATAAAAAATACACTCAACTATCATAAAACGAAATATCAATATATGCTTTTAATATAAATAATTAAGAATCTTATTGCACAAACATAAATTATACCCTAGCGTAGTTACTATTGATACGCTTGGTTGGACATCTCGAGTTTGAATGCAACTTTCTTCAAACTTGCAAATTGTGTTTTTAAGTAGGGCAGGTAAGAAAAAATGAAATAACTGAGCCGACTGGTTTTTAGACCGGTCTGATTGGATCAATTTTTCAATAAGTCGGCGAATCGAAAAAATCCATCAGAGAACCAACCAAACCGGTGGCAAAAACGATGGAAAGTTCAGAAAACCGTGGATGAATTGAATCAACCAGTTTTATAAATAATAATAAATTTATTATTATATCTATACATATTTAAATAGCACAACATGCGGTACATTGAGCCATGTGAAGTAGCATTGAGCCGCGTGAGAAACATTGATGGTAAAAGGTGCATTAATTATATATAAGTTTTTATTTTATAATTCTTTTATTTATTATTCTTTGTCTTTTCTTTTCTTTCATGTTTTTTTCACATTTTTTCTCTCTCTAACACTTACTCTGTCCTTTTTGTCACTATTTTACTCTTCTTTTTCTCTCGTCTCTTTATAATGTATATATTAAATGTAAAGCGGGATATTAAAAAAAGAAAACTTATTTAAAAAAAAAATTGCAAAAAAGTTAAAAAATAATATATTTTTTTTAAATTAAAGGCTTTTATTTGACTAAAAAAAATGCAAAGTTAACTTTGCAATAGATTTTTAAATTATAAATTTTTTTTGTAGAATCATACAAAATTCAATTTGCACTACATGTTTTTTTGGCATATTATTATAAATAAGTGTTTAATTGACATTGGTTTAGAATAATTTTAAAAAATTACATATTCAAAACCTATTTATTAATAAAATATACATAATACTTTTTTTCGAATTATGGAAAATTAAGTTTGCACTCCTTATTTTCTAAAATATTATTATGTATTTGTGTTTGTTTGATGTTATTTTAAAGTTTTATGAATGAAACATAAGAATATACTTGTTAAAAAATTTAAACACTATCATCCAAAACAAATTTGTATTAAATATTTTCAATTGCAAAGTTAAGTTTACACAAAACATAATTTTGTGCAAAATTAACTTTGCACAAAACAAATTTTGTGCAAAGTTAAGTTTGCACTAGGTCAAATCTCTTATTTTAAAAGACAATTGATAAACAAGTTCTTATTTAAGAATGATAATAGTATTTAGGCCCTTATTTCTAAAAAATATTATTCGTTGATTTTTTTTAAGAAAAATATTGTTACACAAAACCTATTACCTCATTTCCAGAATGTAAATATGTGTTTACCATTTCTTATTCTTACCAAAAAGGTTTTTTTAATGTATGTATTAAATATAAATATATGCTTTCAACTGGTCGGAGATTTCATTGTAGCTGAAAATTTCTATCCTTGCTAAAAATTTCATTATTCTCAAAAATTTCTCTCAGCAAACCGATCCGATTGACTATTGTGCGATAAACCTACAGTTGGTACAACCAACTATCTAGATATAAAACGGTTGGAAAAATTGGCCACCAACTAGTGTCGGTTCGGCAATCAGCAGTGGCAGGTCGGTTGAATACCGAGCCATGCCACCTCTACTTTTAAGTGTTGGAAACACTTATATATAGTGATTTTTGGTGAAGTGTTTGTTTTGAAATATTATAATTTTCCCTTTCTAATATTTTGTTAAAGTGATGCACATTTTCTACTATATTATTCGAGAGTAATTTAATATTTAATTTTCTCCAATATTTCAGTATGTTATTTTACCTTTGAAAAAAATAATATTAAACTATTTATTACCAAAGTGTAAAAAAAATAAAAAAATAGAAAGGTTGAAACAATTAATTTGGGATGTCATAGAAAGGAAATGATAGTGAGCAATTTAAGTTCTTAAATGAGAAAACAATAAATTTTTTTTATCTAAATTCCTTATGACAAGAAAGGCAACAAACATTATAATATATTGCCAACTTTCATTCAAATATTATGATCTATGCAACTCCAAGAAAGTATGACTCGAATTGTCACACAAAATATGCTATATCAATAATTTGATTTATAAGTGTTTTTGTATGAATGAAGCCTTATTAATATCAATTTAATTAATATATCTAATATGTAGTTCATTTACAAAAGAAAACAAACTATTTAATATCGCTTTTTGAAATGCACTTAAAATTACAAAATTATTCTTCTCATAGTTAAAAAAGAAAAAGAAAAAGAAAAAAACCACTACCATTACTAATGGTCAAGGTTTCGAGAGCCAACATGGCCACTGAGTTTTTAACTTGAATATCGGTATTGGTATCGGTTTCGACGATACGTGTCAATTCGCTATTTAAAAAGCCCAAAAAATCAAAAAGAGAAATATGGAAAAAATCTAAAATAGGAGAATAATAAGAATGATCAATTAGATAGGCGTAATAACATTATCTAATGTGAATTACGTCATCTATATTGAAATAACAATATTTGTCACACTTAGTAATACAATTTAAAATCATAATTAAATAAATTGTTAAACAATACAATCTTATAAGGCGCATATATCTCAAATATAAGTCAATTAGGCCTAGAATAACGATATGGATTATAATTAGTATCATTACTCTAGCTATGACTCTAGCAATGAGGAATAAATATATAAAGGAGGTTAAGAATTGGCACTTGTGGGGTAAGGATGAAATGAATGGCTAGATGATTCATAATCGAAAAAATTTAGTTGGCCATGGTGATGATAGTATCCAAATCCCCAATATTTGCTGCTATCTGAAGATCTACCATGATACGTTTTATGATCACTTCCATAATAACCAACACGAGCAGCAATACTACTATTTGATCCACCATTACTAGCATTATCTTGTGCATATATAACCTCCATAATCACTGAAATATCGGCAACTTAGTACGATTTCGGTGAAATATAGCCGATTTAGTGAAATACCGACATTTACCCATATCGTGTCATGACTAGCTCCATTATATTATGACTTGGTATTAACTATATCGGATCAGTTTTGACTAATATATATTTCGAACCATGCACATGATGCGTTCTTCGAACATCTTAAGTCTGAACTGAACCATTCAAATTAACTTTAGTGGAGGTATATTTTGTTTGGTTAAAAGTAATTTTCAGTGCTGAAATAATAGTTATATTTAAAGGTGATTAGACCTCTGATTCTCTCTAAATGGTAGGTTAAAAAGCCCACTCCTACCCTCCATGTGCCTCAAGATTAATTACCATTAGCTTAGTCATCCATTGGCCCCGCTTAATTGATCATTTGCACATATAGCTTGTCTAGATAATATATTTTCAATATTTCTTGACGTATTAAGATTCTTATTCTTGATTTTTTGTTTTTGTTTTTGTTTTTTTTTTTTATCTGTCATCTCATCAATCCTTATATTTTAGAACCGGTAACGTACACAAGTGATACATGTGCAATATTTATCAAATAATTCTTATTTTTCTGATTAAAATTAAATTTTTGTACCATTTTAAAGACATCTTATAGTTTTGGTCAAGTTGTAATATATATTTTTATCATACCTAAGGTTTAGCGTACAAATCTTCAAGTTCTATTTTATTTTTTAAATATTATAAGATATTTTAGTAATTAATTTAATTGAAATAATAAATCATGACTTAGTTTGATAATAGAATGTGATGTGATGTGTTATGTAATTCATATGAAGGGTGTAGGAGTTGGCAGGTGATAAATTTTCCTAACAATGTATTTACAGAACACCATTTAATATCAGTTTAATTATCATTTACAATAGGATCGATATATCTTTTTAAAGTGTACCAAAAATTACAAAATTACTTTTCTTTAAGAAAAACAAATATTGTTATATACGCCGTATGTTGTAATACTAAAAGGGAGATTTGATCTCATTATCTTATACATAAAAAATACAATCAATTACCATAGAACCAAATATATATCATTATACGCTTTGAATTTAAAGAATTAAGAATCCTATTGCACATATTGCATAAATTTATATTATGCCCCTAGCCTAGTTGCTAATGATACGTTTAGTTGGACAACAAGTTTGAATGTAACTTCATTCAAACTTCAGAGAAGGTAAAATGTGTTTGGTTAAAAGTAAATGTTTAGAGGTTAACGGTTACTTTCACCTCTAAATGATTGCCTCTGATTCTATTACTCTCACATTTAAAGTACACTTTTTTTGAAAAATTACTTAAAAGTTCTAGTAATTAACCCTCGCAATGGTGTGCAAGTAAATTTCCATGTATAGTTTCTTGAATAACTGTATGTTGATCTTCAAAAACAACAAACAGCTGTGATATAACTGTACCTATTTTTATTTTTGTTGAACGTTACAAATATATGGTAAGAAACAAAACCACTGTAATGTTTAAAAAATAGTCTTTTTTTGATAACTCTCAAACTTTTATATTTTACAGTGGTGTTTGATTACACAAATTTCCTATAGCTTAATTGAATTTAACTTTCTCATTTTTCATTTGCTTCAAGTCCACCTTCACGCCATTGGATTACGTAATAATGAAACTTCCTTTAAAAAGATTGTTTAAGACAACCATGACAGGCCGACAAAGACTCCCAGCTTGTAGATTGTATTGAATGAAATATGAAAAAGGCCTAATACTTCTTTTAAATCTTTACCTTACAGTATAAAAATTGAGATTTGGTTGCAAAATATTGCATATATACGGTGGGAAATTCTATAAGATCATGACCTAGCTCTCCACTATCATAATCGACATTGGAAGCTTATGTGGCATACCTTGGTAGAGACCGGCGGTAGCCACGGACCTCTAGTTGGGGATTAGCTAGGTGCGCAAAAGCTGGCCTAGATATCTCGTGGATAAGACAAAACAAATTAATACATTTTTAGTTGCAAAGTAAGAGCCTAGTTTAATTGTTACAATTTGTCCACACACTAAGTTTAACATAATCCACCAGGAATTTCTTAATTATATGTGTGTGAGACTTGATAAATTAAGGCGTGTGGCTTTTAGCACCTGAGTCATCTGGCACTCTCATATGATCTTTAGTGACACTTTATTTATACTTTTAGGGACACTTTATTTATATTTGTGGTTGATTTTGTACTGCTAGAGGATTTATTTTGAGTGCCAATACCCATAAATACCCTAAATTAATTATATTCCATTCAAATTTTAAATGCACTATTGAACTTCTAATTTAAGGATAGAATATCATTCTATATCTTGATCTTTCGAAGGGCTAAAAGGCAACTAAATTTTAGAAGTTATTTCCTAACATCTTTGGTACCATACAAAAATGAAACTTGGGGGCAGAAAAGGATAAAAATGAAGTATGAGATACAGTGGACAAAAAATAAAACATTGAGAATAAGATGCTATCAAAATATTTTTTTGAAAAACTAAAACTTTCAAAATAAGACTCTTAATTTAAGACGGAAGGCATAAAAAAGAGTGTTTGATAAAATCAAAATTTGTAGATGGGGGCTTTTGAAGTTTGAGAACAATTTCAGATAAAAATTAGGTTGGATGAAGAGAAATAATTATTTAAAATAGTTTAAAAAGTTCATTAACTTATCAACAGCAAAAAAATACAAATTTTATTTGATTGCCTAAAATAAACTTGTTCAAATTCAGAAGTCTTTCACTAGAGTTTGTTTGTATGTTAATTGTTGAAGATAATGAATAGGAATTAACAAAAGTAGACTTTAAGATTTAAGTTTTTAAAGTGTGTAAAAGAAAGTTACTTAAAATATATAGAAGATAGTTATGTATATATATTATTAATTTTTTAGTTAATTCAAACTAGAGCGAATTATAACTTTAACAAGTGCTAATATTACTCATTTTTGTCCACAAAATACACCATTTATTAGGTTGTATCTACTCCTTGAGTACACTACCTAAGGAGGGGCTTTAGGCGATGTAGCATATCCGTCACCTTAGAGAAGTTTTACATCGCCTTAGCTTAGGCAACCTAGCTTACGGCGCCTTAGCTAGGTCGTCTTATTTCCGTTGCCCAAGGTCTTAGGAGACCAAGGATTAATGACTACGTTGTCTTAGACCCTAGTAGCTTAGACGACGTATGACTACTACGTCGTATAAATTGTATAATTAGGATATGTAGGTATTATTATGCGTCGTCTAAGAGGAACACCTAGGCCACGTAAGTATTACCCAACGTCGCTTAAGTGGTACACCTAGGCCACGTAGGTATTATCCTTTGTCGCCTAAGTGTTACACCTAGGCCACATAGGTATTATCCTACGTCGCCTACGTGGTAAACCTAGGCCACGTACGTCTTATTCTTTGTCGTCTAAATTTTATTAACTTACATCGCCTAAGTTCCCACGTCAGATCTTAGGCAACGTAATTATAAAGTCTACGTCGCCTAAGAGCTGGTCACACTAAACCAACAAGGCATATTTCTGTGTGCAGCCCACACCTGCACATCTATAGCAATACAACTTGCACATAATATTCAATAGCAAATACAACCTACCCAATTGCAAACATTCTTTCTCATTCAATCAATATACATACAACAAATAAACTATCAAAACTTATTCAATTCCATCCAACAATTAAAACAGTTCAAATGTTCAAAATACTTTACAATTAATGTTAAGAAAAACCTTTACAAGTAAAAGAAATTATTCTAACACTAAAAACCTAGGGAGGAGGAGCAGAGGGAGGATTCGGCGGTTGAATCCCAGCTGCTTTGAACATATACTCGAATTGAGCTTGCATCTTGCACTCAAATTCGAGTTTCTCGGCTCTCTCCCTCTCTCGCTCGATCGTCTCTCTCTTTCGCTTAGCTCTCTCTCTGGATCTCCATCTTTCGATGAGCTCTCTCCCTCTGAAGCTGCTCTTCTATCACAACTTGATGTGCCCTAAGGCAACCTCAGCCTCGAGCTTCGCAGATCTGCCACTATCTGTCTGTGATGATGGGCATCTTTTATGCGGCAACTTCATGGAGTCGCTTCCTAAGCCTCTCACTCTCGTCCCTCTCAAAGGACCCATCGCTGTCTCAAGGATAGAGACTTGGGTTTCGTAAGAGAGGATCGGGGCCGGGGTCGAAGCGCTGGCCGGCAACGTACCGTCCAACGCTTCATTGATCAGTGGCATATCGGCCATCATCTTCTCCACCTCGGCAGTCCTCGCGGACTGAAAGGCCACTTGCAAATAATAATAAGTGTTATAAGTTATTAGAATTAAATACTAGCTAAATAATAATATATAAAAAAAATTAAAGTATTATATAAAAAAGATTTACTAGGCGATCGGCGTCGTACTTCTTGTACACCTCGACATAAGTAGTGAGGTGAAGCGCCTAGTCTTTGGCCTCACTACAAGAAAATGACTTATTTGGAGGAAAAAAGTTGGCCATTAAAAGTCTAAAAATCGCTACTAAAACATTTGGTGGCGAAATTTCTTTCGTCACTACTTTGCCGGTAAAAACGTGCCACTAAAGGTATTAGTGGCGAACAAAATTATTTCCCCACTAATGTAAACCTTTGTTGGGGAAATAATTTTGCTGCTATATATGTTTTTTGGCGGGGATTTTTTGTTCCCACAAATACTAGATAATTTTGCCACAAAAAATAAGTTATATCGCCACTAAAAATGCATTTTTGTTGGGGAAAAACATTTCATCACAAAAGAAGTATATTTAGTGGCAATTTATTTTCCACCAAAGGTGAAATCGATTGCCAAAAAAAGAACAGAATTTGTGGCAAAATAATAAATCGCCACCAAATGCACGTTTGTTGGGGAAATAATTTCGCTGCTACATATCTTTTTTGGCGGGGATTTTTTGTCCCCACAAATACTAGACAATTTCGCCACAGAAAACAAGCTATATCGCCATTAAAAAGGCATTTTTGTTGGGGAAAAACAAATTCGCCACAAAAGAAGTATTTTTAGTGGCGATTTATTTTTCCACCAATGGTAAAAGTGATTGCCATAAAAAGAAAAGAATTTGTGGCAAAATAATAAATCGCCACAAAATGCACCTTTACTAGGGAATTATTTTCCCACCGATAATAAATTTAATTGCCACAACCATAAGTTTTTTGTGAGGAAAAATGAAAATCGCCAGTAAAGATAATCTGTATCGGCAAATTATTTCCCTACGGATTATAAAATTAATTGCCACAAGTTAAATATTTTATGTGGGAAAATTATAAATCGCTACAAAAGATAATCTTTGCTGGCAAATGGTTTTCCCACGGATGATAAAATTGATTGCCACAACTTGAATTTTTTTTGTGGGAAAAATGAAAATCACCATAAAAGATTATCTTTAGTGGCAAATTATGTTCCTACTACTTATAAAGCTGATTTCCACAACAAATGAACTTTTTGCAGTAATATTATAGAATAGCCACCAAATTTTATATTTAATGGCCAGTTAAAAAAATAAAATCCCCACGAACTATTATCTTTAGTGGCAAATTTATAACGAGAATTTTGCTGCAAAATATAACAGTACTTAAGATTAACATAGCTAACAAAAGCAAAAAATCAATTACAAAAGTCTTCAAATAGCATTTTCATAATAAAACATAATAGCGATCCATAGTTTAGCAATAAAAATCATCCCAATACCAATCCATCAAAGTAACAAATCCAAAATGAAATACAATACGTAATGTAGCAACTAACAAAAAAACCAATATATTGTGACTAAAAAGAGAGAGCCAATATCACTATGATATACCTAATAGCTAGCAAAATAACAATGGTTAAGGTTTCAAACTTCTTTTTTTCTCACTAGCTATGCTTCGTCTTCGATCCCAAATCCTAACCTGCATTTGAAACCACTTATTAGTAATTAAACTATATCAAATTATAATGATGTAGGTATGGACAATTTGTACAAGAGACATCAAATCAAAAATATCACAAGGTTCAAGTGCTGCCAATTAGTGGTTGACACACTTCTTTTAGCAAATAACCACATATTGCAAGTGGTAGCAAGCGATGTAGGAAAATGTGGCAATCATGGCTTTTCATTCCTAAAATTCGACCTTCCTTAGCCACATATCGACCAATATTTGAGGCATATCCATCTGGCAACTTCAATGAAAGCCAAAATTCACATAGTTTCCTCTTCTCTAGAGTCGATAATGTGTAACATGCAGGAGGCATTATCCATTTATCTCCTTTCTTGTATGCATGTAAATCAGAACATATACACATCTCTCCCAAATCCAATCGAGAATTGACCGCTCCTTTGTTTTCCCATCAATATTCAACAGTGTACCAACAACATTGTCACAGACATTTTTTTCAATGTGCATTACATCCAAATTATGACATAGTTTTAGATCTTTCCAATAAGGCAAATCAAAAAAAATACTACGCTTTGACCAATGTAACTCCCACGATTCACGCTTTCTTTTTGTACATTTATTGTATATTATTGGCCTGACCTTATCTAATTAAGCAAGTACCTCATCACCACTAAGTTCCTTTGGTCTTTTTCGATTCTCTCTTGTACCATCAAAGGAAGACATATTTATCCGCCATTTATGATCCATAGTTAAAAAGCGACGATGACCCATATAGCATGTTTTCTTTCCGTTCTTTAATTGCTTATAACATGTGTCTTTATTGCATATTGGACAAGCTAATTTCCCCTTTGTGCTCCAACCAGACAAGTTAGCATATGCGGGAAAGTCATTAATTGTCCATAATATAGCTGCACGTAATTGAAAAGTGCTACATATTAATGCATCATAAGTTTGCACTCCAACTTCCCACAGTTCTTTCAACTCTTTAATCAATGGTTGTAAAAACACATCTATATCATTTCCTAGGGCCTTAGGACCTGGTATGAGTAAGGACAACATGAAGAAAGATTCCTTCATACACTTCCATGGTGGCAGATTATATGGCACAAGAATGACTGGCCATGTGCTATGTTTGCTGCTCATGTTTGCAAAAAGGTTAAACCCATCGCTTGCTAGACCAAGTCTAACATTGCGAGGATCACATGCAAATGTATCATACATCTTGTCAAATTCTTTCCAAGCTTCCCCGTCGGCCGGACGCCTAAGCACATTAGTCTCTTCTACGCGCTTTTCTTTATGCCACCTCATATCCGAAGCTATTTCCTTGTTAATAAATAACCGTTGTAGCCTAGGTTTAAGTGGAAAATAGCACAAGACTTTGTGGGGAATTTTCATACCATTGGCCCTTTTCGTTTCCCATCTAGACTTCCCACAAGTTGGACAACTAATTTTGTCCTGATGTTGATCCCAAAAGAGAACACAATCATTTTGGCAAACATCTATCTTCACATATTTCAAGCCCAAGTCGCGAACTACCTTCTTTGCCTCATAAAATGACTTTAGAACATTGGCATCATCAGGAAGCACCTCCTTAAACAATTCAAGTAGCATATCAAATGATTTCTCACTCCACTTGTTCATTGACTTCAAATGTAGTAGTTTAACGATGAAGGATAATTTTGATAGATTTTTACAACCTGAGTACAATTGTTGTTCAGCATCCTTAACTAGTTTAGCAAACTTAACTCCTTCCCCCTCACTAATATGATTTGTGTGGCTCATATAATCATCACCCACTGTATTAGCAATGGATGGTCCAACAAATACATCGTGTAAGATTCCATCTATGTCATCTTCTTCTAATTCCTCATGGTTTTGCTCTTCAACGTTTCCTACCCCATGATCCCCTACTCCAGTTCCAAATTCATTGTTATCATAATCATTTTCATTAAAGGATGCAAAAGGTTCCCCATAATGTATCCACGGATTATAACACTTCACTATACCATATAAAACTAGATGGCGGCCCACTTCTTCTCGAGTTTTCCGATAAACATTATTACATTTTAAACATGGACATCGAATCTTACCATTTTCTTCAGTATTTTCGCATGCAAAGTCAAGAAATTCTCTAACCCCGTCTTGGATGCATTACTAAACCTATTAGTGAGTTGCATCCAACTTTTTTCCATATTATAAAACCTATGATTATATTTACAGATGGTGAGAATTGAAGTTATTTAGCCCATAAAAGTAAATAGCTAAGTATTTTAAATGCTTTTAAGACAAAATGGACAACAAGCTAAACTGCCCTAAATGGCAGTAATTAAATCTCAACTAATAGTAGCCATTTGATCAATAAAAAACATAATACAATCAAGCAACTACCAAGAACCATAGCCAAATAAGGAAAGACCGAAAATCGAGTGTGAACGATAGACGTTTAATTTTTATATCTAGAATAAGATAGGAAAATTTCAATACTACTATTACAATTTTTACAACAATTAGGGTTTAATTAAAGATACAGACATTTGCATCACCAATGTGCCTATCTAGGTAGCTAATAATACATATTTTTGTGTTATAAACGAATCTAGGTAGAGATGCACTAACACGCACAAATATGGAGAAAAATAACGAATCCAACTGTACACAATCATGTGGCTTACATACTTATTAAAAGCTTTTTGTTTTCTTTTTTATGTTAATTAATCAATGATTCTTATTTTTATATATATTTTTTTCTATAAAATACATTTTGGGTCGTTTAATGATCATATTTAGTATTATTAATAATGTTAACCCAATTACGGCCCAAGTCGAAAGCTTCCTCTGTTCCAGCTGCTTTTCAACCAAAGACATGGGAGAAAAGAAGAGAGATTTAGGACGGTGATTAATATTAGATTATATTCTTCTTTTACTAGATTCCCCAATTTTTTGATAACCTTAATTACTTTCCAATCTTGCCTATTTCAATTTGCCAGCCTATAATCCTATATATATATGCACACATTTACAATAAGATTATATGCATCAACAAACCCATGTAGAGGTTTTTGTCCCTGCAGGTACAATTTGTAAAATTAATTCACTTCTGCATTTGCAGCGATAAACTTTTTAAATTGTAAATTGGTAAATTACACAATCTTAATTGTTTAGATGCCCGTATTGTTAATTGTATAGTACTGGGTACTTTTTAGTGGCAAATTGATCTTCCCCGTGAAATACCACTTATTGTGGCGATTTTTTAATTTCGCTACGAATTTCAAAATTTATTTGGCGCCATCCCACTTTTTTTCCCGCCACACTTTTAGTGGCAACATTAGTGGGAACAAGACTTTCACCACTAATAATGTACACAATAACCAACTTTTAGTGGGAATTGTTGAATTTGCTGCAAAAAGTGTTTTTTAGTGGAAAAAATTTACTCTCCCACTAAAAATTCGCTACTAATTGTCATTTTTCTTGTAGTGTAGCTTGCTTCAGCTTATGGGCCTAGAGGACAAAGGTATTGCCCCCCCTCCCCGCTATGGCCTTCGCTACAGCATGCCTGGAGCGAATGCTGCGTACGGGGAGGCCGACACCAATTGTGGTGCTCGCGGTGCTGCCGGTGGTCAAATGTGTGGATGGGGTAGGGAACAGTAGCGGTAACACCGGTGACTGAGATGGCAGGGCGAAGGGATGCGAGGCAGAGGGATGGGCGATTGGCTGCTTGGCGGGGGGCTGGGCACCAGAGGGATGGGGGGGGGGGGGCTGGGAGGCTATGCGCTCCAACAAGGCCTACTGCACCTCTGGCCTCGACTTCTTCCTAGTTGCAGACGCTCTCGGGGGCATCCTAAATTGGATCTTGAATTTCAATTTCAATTTCAATTTTGATTTAGTTAGGGCAAAACTAAAATTGGAATTGAAATTGAAGTTCATGGTTGAAATTGAGATTCAATTGCTAAACTTGAATCTCAAATTGAACCATAAACTTCAATTTCAATTTTAATTTATGTTTTACCCTAATTGAAATTCACGTTTAGGGTTTCTATTGAGATTCAATTGCGAGCAACAATATAACAACTTGAATCTCAATTGAAACCCTTTAACATGCATATAAATACACAACTTCAATTTTAATTGAGATTCAATTGCGAGCAACAATATCGAGACTTGAATCTCAGTTGAAACCTAATTTCAATTCAATTCAAGTTCAATTCCAATTCAATTTGATTTACACATAGATTATATAAAACTCACTTGATCTCTTTAGTAATGACTATAAGAATCTGACAAAATTAGAACTACATACTTGAATCTAATGGAGTAAAGAAAAAGGTAAAGAGAAACTCGCAGACCGGAGTAAGGTTACATGTTTATCAAAACAAAGTTAGGGCATCTAAGTTCTCCGAGTTCAAAGTTCAAGTATCAAAGCCTAATCCGATCTTTAAATATATATAGCTCAACCAATTATGTTACTAAACTTTATAATGGTGCAACAACAAATAATTATACTCTCGTTATTGGAACTACTTGATATAAATGACCAAAGAGAAAGGGTGCTTATTATATAGATATGCAGGTTTAAAAAACTAATAGCTCACTTTTGATAAAAAAAAATTAGAAAAGAAAATTCCAATGTAAGTTGGCCTAACAAAGAATATGTCCTAAGCATCCTAAATTGTTTTTTCTTATTCTGACCATGAACACAGTAACACACCTCAAAGAATATGTCCTTAGCTAGTGTTTGGGGATCTCTTTGTTTTTCAGTAAAAGAATATATATATATATATAACAATAACACATAAAAATAACTAAAATTATAGTTGTTAATCGACTATTCGACTTAAATAGCGCACAAAAACACAAAGAACAAAAGCCCTGGTTATAAACAAACTAGAAGCATCTATTTACTCAACAAAAAGCATACATTTATGCAAAACTCATACATAAAATTAAGGAGATCTATGAGCTAGGAAAGGGGACAAATAAACAAGAAAAAGTTGGAGCGCTCTCTCTCTATATCTCCATATGATATATATATATATATATATTGGTCTTGGGCCAAGGTGGGCATAAACAATAAAGTGGGATCTACCTATGTCGGCAGATATACCCACATCGCTTTAGATTTTCCAGGGCGACAAAGGATATACCTACGTCGCCTAAGTTTTTCTAGGGAGACGAAGGATATACCTACGTCGCCTAAGATATTATAGGGCGACGTAGTATATACTTACGTCGCCTCATATATTTTTGGGCAACATGATGTTAATACGTTGCCTAGGGCCATGTTATTATAGTTTAATGGCTAAATTGAAATAATTAAATAATTCAACGTTTTCGAACTAATTGAAACTATAAAAAATTATAATTTTAAAAATCACTAATATTAGTCATCTTTGCCTACATATACACTAATTTAGAAGTTCTATTAGCTTGTATTTAATTTGCTAATATATACTCCTTGCCTCTCTAGTCAAAGATATCAAAATATTTATTTAGCATAATTATTAAGTGGTTCCACTTCTTGTATCTCTATTCAACCCCAGTACCAAGGTGAGAATATTTATTGTCGGTATGTAATCCTTAATTTTCAAATATTGTAGTATTGTTTTGTAGTATTACAACTTTCCATTATGTTTTGTGAAAGTGATATGGAGTTTTTACTATCTTATTTGAGATTAATTTAATATTTAGTTTTTTCCAATATTTCAACTTGTTATTTTACCTTTTTAAAAAATAATATTGAACTATTTAGTATGAAAATATTACAAAAAACGTTATGGAGGATGAAATAACTAACTTGGGAAGGCATGGAAAGGAAATGATAGTGAGAAATTTAAGTTCCTAAATAATAGAAAACAATAATTTTTTATCTAAATTCTATATGACAAGAAGAACAAAAACGCAACAAACAATATAATATATTGTCAACATTCATTTAAAAGCTTTGCTCTATGCAACTTTATGAAAGTATGACACCAATTGTCATGCAAAATATGCCATAGCAATAATGTGATTTATAATTGTTTTAGTATAAATGAAGCCATATTAACATCAATTCAGTTATATATTAGAAAATAATTATTTAAGGACATTTCTAGTCTTGCCCTTAGAATAAAGTATCATCTTTTTAGAGACTTAGTTTAAATGACAACTTTTCTAATAAAGGACCGTCTTTTTTAATTAAGGATAAAATATTAATTATTTTATTATTTCAATTAATTAAATTGAATTCCAATACTACTCTTCTTAAAAATAAATACAAAAAAATAAATATATTATTAAATTATAAATTAAATCAATGAAAATAAATTCAAAACAATATTGCAAACGCATATGACAAGAAATTCAAACAAGAAGACAGCTTAAGAATTATTCATAAAAAGTCAAAGAATGTTTAGTTTTTTCTAGCAAACATATTAAGTTACATCTTTTCAATTTATTGTCAGACATTAAGTTACATTTTTCCAACGTATTGGCAGACATATTAAGTTAAATTGTTTTTCGATTTTATGATAGACATATTAAGTTACATGATTTGCTAATTATAAATATTATCTCTATAAAGTTTGATGAAAAAAATCATCCGTTTTGCCCTTAAACTAGACCACCATATAAAGAGTTGGACTGAAGGAATAGTGGAGATGAGCTAAGTCCGTGAAAACATACATACTATACATTTTGCACAAACTCATATTTCGATAAGAGACCTATTACACGTGTGTGGTAGCACCAACTCGTAATTCTAATAATAGATATATTAAAATGTCTCATGATTAGATGTCTCCAATTGTTGATACTGAGGCTGTAAATTTACATGTAATACATAAACTGAGAGTAGACATATTACAAGACACGATGCTTAAACTTTTTACATGACGAGTTTGATTGTTTATTGGTAAAAGGTTGATGAAATTTATAGTAAGCGGACTATTAAAGATGCTTGTTATAAGTTTGTTTTCACCCTTTTTTAGGTAAAATATATTCTATATTTGAAATTTGAAATAGGCCCGTTAGGAATAACTATAGTTGATAAACGCATAATATTGTCATTCATACGCTCATTTTCGGAGTTGTTTGATGCGTTTATTTTTCTAAAACTACTCGGTTTGCCTACTTATTTCGCGATTAATTTTGTAGCACTTTTGTATTTAATAATGCTTGGAAAGGCACATTTTGTGTTTATTTTGGTGTCTTTAGAGTTCAAGAAATATTGTATTTAATACAATAGTGGAATTTTCCATGGGACAAAAGGAATCCAAGAAAGTGGAATTCTCCATGTGACCAAAGAGCATCCAAGATAGTAGATTTCTCCACCAAAAATAAAATAAAAAAAAGCATTGTTTATTTTTGGCACCCAATACAACACTCTTATTTATATTCTTCAATGTTGTTTTGGAGGGTGGTCTTTTTATTACTTCTCATTTCTCAATTTATAGAGAGCTTGTAATAGTTTTTTATAGAGAGAGAAATGGAGTTCACTTTTATAATTCTTGTCTCTACATTTATTACAGAGTAAACTTTTTTGCTGAGGCTAAAAGATGAAATTTGCAATGCATTAATTATGTAACTTCAATTCTCATTCCATTGTTAGTATTGTTAAATACTTTTTGAATCCTTCATCTTCTCCATTTTTTCAACCATTCATAAGCTAGTATGATAATTTTCATTTAATGATTTGACTTTGTATGCTTTGTATACATAGATCTCAAGCATTAATGACGAGATGATACACTTGTGTATTTCTTACTAGCATATGTCAATTCTTTCTTTGAATAAGATTCTTTTCATTGTCAAGCATGATTAGTCTTTAAATATTCATGGAAATACCATAAGTTTGAGATTTTAATCTTTGAATACTTTAATGATATGTTGAGTGCTTTGTGAACACCCCAATCCACGACTCTCGTGTGAACATTGGTTTTCTCAAAACAAGCATCTTGCATTTTTTGTGTTGAGTTGTCATGCATATAGAAGACCGATAGGAAAGACTCCATTTTCGGCCCGTTAGTTTTTTTACTTTTTTGGTGAGCCAGTCGCACGCCCCTAACCGTACGGCTACCTGCCAGCCGTACGGTTGGCCCCCTTGTCGCAGCCCCCTGTCGCAGCCCCCAGCCGCACGCCCTGCGGCTACCCCCTGTCGCACGCCCCAGCCGCACGCCCTGCGGCTACCCCCTGCGGTTGGCCTCTTTTGGAGCGTTTTTGGCGCAAATGTTGCTATAAATAGGACCCTTGGGATCCCATTTTGGGATCATCAACACTCAATAGTGTTTTTAGCAAGTAGAAACTCTGTCAAAATTATTAGAGAGTCAGTTTAGAGAAATTCTGAGAGAGAATTTCTAGAGAGAGAAAGTTCTAGAGAGAGAAAGGAGCAATCAAGGCAAGGTTCTTATTTCTTCTTCAAGCGCATCAGGTACGTCTTTCTACAACCCTCCTTAATTTCAATACTGCATTTAATTTCAATTTTAATACAGAAAATTAGATAACTTGCACAGAAGTTCATTGCTTTCAAAACAAATCCTTTCTAAGTTTTAAAAGAAATCTAAAACCTGTTTTGACACATTTTCAAAACAAACAAAAATACAAAAACAGTTTCCAAAAGAATGGAACTACGAGACTCTGATTTCATTTCATTCTACGAATGAATACGTAGGCGCTCGCAAAGCTCGAGTCTGATTTCAAAATATTATTTTAAACTGAATTTATCCGGAAAGGACCATTCTGAAAACCATTCGAACTACTTGCAAGATATCTAAAATAGGAATTAGATGCATGATCCATTAAGAGACCGAAAGGGCGAATTGGGTGCCTAACACCTTCCCAATTCGTAACATAGTTCCCGAACCCTAGCAAAGTCAATTTTCAAAATAAATCTCTGGTTTCAAACGTATGAAAGATAGTTCATTTTCGAATTATCCTTCGTACGATCTTTTGTTTGTTTTCTTGTAAAACAAACTGGCGACTCTACAAAACACGTTTTTCAAATAAAACCGAGAACGGGGACTCTATCTCTTCTCTCGGGTCGCGCGGGTCCGGATACTCACATGCTTTCTACACTTTATGTGATTTTAAGACTCATCATCTTCTTAGTTAAAGTGTTTCCAAAGAGGATGATAAACGTATAATATTGTCATGTTTAATCTCTTTCTCGGAGTCGCTTGACGCGTTTGTTGCTTTAATTCTGCCTAATTATCCACTTATCTCGAGATTAATACCTTAGCGAGTTTTGTATCTAACATGGCCCAAGTTGGTGTGTACTTTGTAGTATTCCATGTGTTTGTAGGATTGGGATACAATGGCATTGCATAGATTGATCAAGAGTAAGCTTGGAAGCTTGCAAAGTGCTGAGTCAAGAAATTCCAGAACCATGATCGATCATGGGCATATCCATAATCGATCATGGGCATAACCATGATTGATCATGGAACCATTTTTTCTGGCAGAACACTTCCATGATCGATCATGGGCATAACCATGATCGATCATGGCCTGGCGAGTACACCAACTACCTGCTCCTTTCAGCCTGTTTTGAGGGATTATTGTCTCTAGATATTTTCCCTTGTTTATTTTATTATTTCTTAGACTTTTGTGGCAAGTTTTAGGCCAAGGAAAAAAGGAGATAGAGGATTATCTAGTTTTACACACTTACAAGTTCTAGAGAGAAGGGAGAGCTCTTGAGTATTGTTCTTCATTTTCCTTTGTAAGTGTTTAATTTGTAAGAATGATTTCTTCTTCTATAATATTTGTTCTTTCATTTATTATGGAGTAGTCTATTAGTAAGGTTACAGAGGTGAATCGCGATATAATTTTCGGTGATTAATGGCTCAATCCATGTTTAAAGTTTGATAAATATTTGTGAATCCTTTTCTTCATCATATCTTCCATTATTTCAAGCTTTCTAGGTATTTTCATATTAATTTAAGACTTTATATGCCTTGTATATTTAGTTCTTGGTTGTTAATGAAAGAGATATGTCCTAAGACTATTCATAGATTATGATTTGTACTTGGATATCTTATGCTTATTTTCATTAATAAAGTTTATTTTATTTTACTTTATATTCTCTTGTAAATAATATATATTAATACTAGTTCATCAAGTACGTGACTTGATTGTGGGATGCTAGTAATGCTATAATAATATTATTTAGATGTCCCTAATCATGTGTCAATAACCTAGGATCACATTGATATAATGATTAGAGTATGGGTCAGCTGATGACTATGTTCCACAAGTCATGGATATGAAGATATCAAGCTGAACACACTGATACTTGTTAGGGAACAAAGTATTTGACCGACCCACTTTGGGGACACTGCGAGGAGTGTTACATAATGTCATCAGTGATGTTCCCCATTTGTGATATCGTATTATCCTCAGACCTGAGATCGTCATGGTTACCAACATAGGGATTAGTATGTCAGACATCATCAAACGTTGCTCTTGACCGAGTAATTATAAAGATGATGATCAAGCATACTATAAACTATGTAGAGGTATGTGGTTGATCAAGATAGAATTTGTCACTCAAATGAGAGAGATATCTTTGGGCCCCTTGATAAGTATAATTAATATTTGCATGGCCATGCGCAAATGAGGTGTCATTTGTATTAGATTAATTATACTTAGAGATCAAGAAATAAAGATTGAACTATACAAGAATGACACTTGCCTAGTCTTGTGTTCAATCTAGATATCGATTGACAAAAGTAATTAATATGTGGAATATCAATTTAAGGTTGTGTCGTTTTGACCTTTACACCCTTTGGGTAGTAGTAATGTTTTACTAGAGACCGCTTACCGTTCGTATAATAAAACGGGCTTTTAATTATACTGCTAAAGAGTATAAACCTACAGGGTCGCACACCAAAACAAGTTAGATCAAAACGAATTGAAAACGGGCCAAGTTGGACTTGGGCCTAATTCGTTTTGTTGCTTAGGGTTTCTCACTAGGGTTCTCCTTTAAAAGGGAACCATTGTTCTTCTTAGCAGTCCAAGAGAGTCATAGAGGCAGAGAACGAAATAGGTGTGAGAAGAACCCTAAAGGCGCTAGTACACCAAGCAAGGATCTGATCTCGTTAGTGTGTGCATACCGTAGAGGCGTTGTATTTTCGACGCTAGAACGACAACAATAGAAGGTTCTATCCACTGTGTTCATCACCTTTAATTCGAAATTTCATATAAGGTATGTTTTCTATCAATTTTTATTGAACAGTATAGATCCTAGGGTTTAACGATTAGTGCATAAATTATTGTATGTGATGCATGATTACTGCCCTAATTCCCAATAGTTAATGAACATACAACATATTTATATGGTTCTAGAAAGCTTGTAGTCTCTTTCCCCCATTCATGGAGTTTTTGTCCTCTTTGTAGAAATTATAAATAGTTCATAAAACTCCATAGATGGATTATAAATTTGTTTAGCTTATCTTTGATTCATTTATTGATATATTGAGTGCTTCTTACACTATATGTGATACTTAGACTCTTTATTTTCTATCATAAGTGATAAATGATGAGATGACAAATTTATATCATAAACTTCATTCCGTTTCATTGTTAGGATTCACTTTCTAATTTTCATTCTTTAAACCATAAGATTACATACACTTGCTTTATGTTAAATCTTTTTATGATGAGTTTGTCATATCTATCTCGGATTAGCTTCATTGGGAATGGGTTGCCTTGCTTCACACCCGTAGCTAAGAGGTAGGAATGATAACCTCGTCTTTGGCGGAATGTCGTTTGTCTCTTTCTTAATATAGTTTCAACCCGGGAATGAGTTTCCTAGCGTTGCACCCCTTTCTATTGAGAGATACACCAACATTCCCCATATCTCGAGAAACCTTGTGTTGAAATCTTTGTATGAGCTAGTGATCACCGTCTCTTAAATTGTAACTAACCTCCACCTACCTTAGTGCTTTCTTATTAATTTTCACAACTGTTTTACATTTCCGTTGTTTCAAAACAAATCCAACTTACAAAAATCGGAAAACCATTTAATCCGTAATACATTCCATCCCTTTTCAATTATCTCTGTGGTTCGACAATCGGACTTTCGAGACTATATTACAACTTGACGAGCTTGCACTTGGGCTATAACACAATGCGCTATTTTGGAGCCGTCAGAGGATCTTTTAAATTTATGTCATAAACAACTTCATTAATCATTTTAAGGATTTAATTTGTATTTATCAAATAAGTCTATATAGGACGGTTTGACCTCTACCTAGACCTCCCAATCTTAGACAAATGAAATGTTATGATTTATTGAGCTAAACTCTTTGTAGTTGGCCATTTTCATAATCAAGTCATTTGCCTAGGGGAAACTAATAATGAGTTTTTAAATGCCTAGTTTAAATTTATACCTTTTCTTTTTATGTATTTTAAGTTTGAATCTTGGTTGACATTATATGGGAATGGATTGCACTTGCTTCATACCCTTTGTCACAAGATAAAAATGAGAGATATACTTGTGTTGATTTTTGTTTACACCCTTTCTTTATATGGCATTTATATGGGAATGGATTGCTTTTGCTCCACACCCTTTTGGTTAGAAATGGGTAAAATACTCAACACTTAGGAATTGCATTGAGGACTTTAAATGAGGTTGATTTTACGTAACTTTGCAAGACAAATGAATTCTGTAATGCCTTAGCCTTTTCTCTTCTATTGTTACATTATTTTAATTTTTATTGCAAGACTTTAAAATTAACCATTAAAATCAACCAATTAAATTCTCTTAACAAAACCTTAGACTCGTAATCACCACATCGTCTTTCCGACTATCCTTATGGTTCGACACTTGGACTTACCAAGTATTATAACTTGACAACCTGCACTTGGGTACCTAAGCACGGAAGTATTTTCAGCGCGTCAACAATTCAAATTGAACTTTTCACCCTTTTTTAGATAAAGACTTCTTCGAATTAAACTTCTGTATGAATTGAAATAACTACAGTTGCAAAAGAACTTTAAGAAGCATGAAAGACTTGTTTGAATCATTCTTCTTACGGAATACAAGTAATACATAATAATATAATTAAAGACTTCTGACAACTGAATCTAAAAGGAACCAATCTCTAAATTTGGAAATTTTAAAAACATTCATGGGACTAAATAACCCAACGAAAGAACTTGTGTTTAGGGGGTAATGGGTGCCGAGGCTTAACCTCTATGGTGATAAGAGCAACTACAACTACAGTAGATATAGTAAATAGGTAAATTTACTATACTCCATCTTACAAAAGAGGAATGTTAATGGTTAAACTTAGGCTTGTATGATAGAGGGAGTAAACTTACCATATGTATAAATTTTACACATACGGCTTTCATTCACCCATATGGCTGTCTTAAACTCGTAAGAAAAAAAAATTACGAATGAAGCACACTTTTTTGGCTCATACGAGTATGCCTCACTTGTACGAGGCATTTCTTTCTCTCTTTTTTTTTGAGCTCAAAATTAATAGGGCAAAGCACACTCGTATAGCTATTTTTTATAGCATACATGTTGTATCATCTCTCTAAACTTAGTTACAAATTTGCAAATTTAGCTCTAAATTTTATATTAACACTATGGATGCTCTAATAAAGCAATCACAAATACCCAATGAAACATAGGAATAGCGAACAACAAGACTACAACCACCTTATACATATAAACAAAGAGTAAGAGAGAGAGAGAGAGTAGAACAATTATTGACATAATGACAAGATTATCCTATAAATAGCACTATACAAAGTAGGAGATGCACATGGTGATTATAGACTATAGTCATCCGATTAACCTTCAAAAGTTTCAGATTCTACTGCATCATATAAAATTGAACAAGGATTTCATAATTTGATACAACTATAGACATATATCAAAATAAAGCAAATTAAGGATCACAGAAATAGAAAAAAAGCCTTCACAAATCTATAAGGTATAAACAAGTTTATTATAATTAGATTTGTTGCTCTGCAAAGGGATGGAGGATGTATATGCACTATCAGATTCACTTTATTATAATTAGATTTGGGGCTATAAGGTTAATGGGCCCATAAAATTCACTTTCGCCAAAAATATTAGTTTTACATATTTTTAGTGTGGCCCATTAGATCATAAAAAAACATAAAACTGTAACAATACTTCTCACCAAGGAAACATGAAATAATAAATCATTGTACAATTGTATTCAGCAGTAGTAACATCTTAAGCTCCCCCTTATACACAGCCTACACCATCTGAACTCCATCATTAACATCACACATCATCTATCACCAGCCACACATATTTTCGATCAAGATAGAATTGAAGCATGGAAAATCCATTAAAAACCAGCATGTGGTATCATTCGACACGACACTATATTATGTTCTTCGACAAATCAACATACATCCTACTGGTCTGATTAATCACTAATAGAATATATGTAATTATTCTTGTAAATCTTTTATATTAGGTGTAAATCTTCTAAATTAGGTTAGGCTTTATTCTGTTGTATTTAGTCAATAACTTTCCTAGTTTCAAGCCTTTGATTACTCTTGTAACTATTGTATATTAGGGATCTCCACTCTGGTTTCCTATACAGATGCAAATTGGGGTGGATGTCCCGACACCAGGAGGTCAACTTCTGGTTATTGTGTGTTCCTAGGTGACAACTTGTTATCTTGGTCCTCCAAACACCAGGCCACACTTTCTCGCTCCAGTGTTGAAGCAGAGTACAGAGGTGTTGCCAATGTAGTCTCTGAATCATATTGGTTACGCAATCTTCTTCTAGAGCTACATTGCCCTATTCATAAAGCCACTTTGGTTTACTGCGATAATGTTAATGCGATATATCTTTCCGGGAATCCAGTTCAACATCAACGCACTAAACATATCGAGATGGATATTCATTTTGTTCGTGAAAAAGTGGCTCGTGGACAAGTACGCGTCTTACATGTCCCTTCGCGCTATCAGATTGCCGATATTTTAACAAAAGAACTTTCGCTGGTTTTATTTCAAGATTTCAGGGACAGTCTCAGCGTACGAGAACCTCCCGTTTTGACTGCGGGTAATAGAATATATGTAATTATTCTTGTAAATATTTTATATTAGGTTAGGCTTTATTCTGTTGTATTTCGTCAATAACTTTCCTAGTTTCAAGCCTTTGATTACTCTTGTAACTATTGTATATTAGGGATCTCAATGAATGAAAATAATCACGGATGATTTCCTTCAATCACCATGTCAATCAGGTGCAAAATAGGTACTATTTAACACATATTATTCAAAGCGGATCAACCATATGTTCGCATCCTGCAAAAGGCCTATATGGATGCATCGATCAATAAGTAAACCCATCAAATATTTCAATTACAAATTAATCGTTCAATTTGTGTCATTTCTTAAAAGGTATCGACCGTTTCATACTTTAAAACATTTCAAATTGTATGGTCTTGTTCAGTTTTTATCATTTCTTAAAATGTATCGATTGTCATCCTTGATTGTTTTGTTCTGCGGGCTATTTCATTCATTTAGCTTTCCTTTTTACAGTATGAAAATATGTCTATCTATATTGATCGGTCGGCTCTCAGACATAATGGATACGTAGATATCTATCAAATGTTATGGCTGTATGAACCCATCTTAGCTGGTATGTTTCAAAAAAATTCTTATATATCTTGTTGGCTGACTTTTTGATAATATTTCGGTTACTTGTTTCGTTTGAATTCTATTTTTATTTTTTTTGCATTTAATTTTAATATTTTAATTTATTTAGTTATGATATATCTTTAACAAGGGTAGTTTAGGAAAACACTCTAAAGTTTATTATTAATAAATAAAATTACATTTTGTCCTTATTGCTAAAGTTGTCCTTCAAACTAATCCAAAAATAAAAAATTAACCTTTATTAGAAAGAGAGTATGACATTTGTCTTTTAAAATAAAAACCCCGTAATATATCTAATTAGTTCATTTACAAGAAGACTATTTAACAACGCTTTAACGAGGGCACAATTTGTTGTTACTTTTTGAAGTGCACTTAAATTACAAAATTATTTTTCTCATCTATATTATAAGGGAAGGAAATGTCACATCACCCAATTATCTAATTAATGGCTTAGATTTGTTCTAAAAAATACACATAAAATGTTAGCCTTTGGATGTGAATTTTTTTCCTAAAAACATCACATCACCACACTAATGACCAAGATTTATCAACAAACAACACGAAAAATTTGAACCTTTAGATGTACTTTTAGGATATCAAATCAAAAAAGTCAACATTATTTTATCTCTCTAGTATTCTACCAATCTACACTCTCCCCCACTTTTCCCTCTCATTCATTTTTTTTTAAAAATAAAAAAAAAACATTAACTTTAAATACAAAAACTAAAAATTATTAAAATATTCATATTTAAAATTTATTAATAAAAATAAAATCCATACCTATTGCAAAAAAGTAGAAAAAATTTCGACCATTAGATGTGTTTTCAAGCTATGTAAGAGTTTGTATATTTAAAATTTACCAATAAAAATTTGTATATTTAAAATTATAGATATAAAGTTACGTGTAAGACAAAAATTATAGAAAACTATTATAATTCACTTTTCTTACTCTTATTATAAAATTAGGTATTGTCCGTGCCATCCAGCACGGTGAAATAAAAGGGGGTGATGAAAACCGAACAAAATAATATTATACAGAGATATCAAAAAAGTATAAAATTCACATGCATGCATGAAAACTTTTTTATTCCTATTCGGCAAAATGACCAAAAATAACAAAGAACTTTACCCTGACTTTCACTTAGGTCATTGAACTTTTTTTCGTATCAATCATAACAATAAACTTTTGGCCGTTTATCAATTACATCCAAAATGTAACTTCCGTCCGTTAAATCTTAATGGAGTGCTTATGTGGCTAACAGAATGTTTAAGTGTACAACAAAATCTGATGTGGCTTATTAAAATAAAAATAACACATTAAAAAAATAGACATTCCTTTCTCTCTCTCTCTCCCCCTCCTTCTCTCCTCCCTCCACCTTTTCGACCCCATCAAACCCACCACACCTCCACCTTCTGTCTCGCTGATCATTGAAACCCCAATCACCACCTAAATATGAAGAGAATGTTCGGTGTTAAGAAAGATAAAGAGCCCCCTCCCTCCCTTAATGACGCCTCTGATCGCGTGCGTAATCTCCTTTCTTTCTCTATATATATATGTATATGTCTACGTATATTTGTATCAGCATTAATTTATGTGCCTATATTATTTTATTTTCTGCTTTAGTTGTTTCAATTACTACTATAAAACGGATATTCAATACACATAAAGGGAAAAATTCAAAAGTATATGCACTATTCTTAACCTAGGCTGCCAGTAAATCAAATAGTTATCGAATCCTCAACTAAATATACATATCATAAAATAAAGCTGCGATCTCCAACTAAATGAGTTAATAATTGCTAATAAAAAATGAGCACTCATATATACATTATTCAAATGAGTTACATAAACCCATATACATACGTTCTTTGAAAAAAAAAGTAAACTACAAAATATTACATTCTTCAAAAGAGTAAACAACAAAAAGAGTAGAAAATCTCAAGTATTTTGATGGGTGTTTAGCCATGAAAATCTTAAGAAAGAGAGAATATATATATATATATATTTGGTGAAAGAGAAAGAGTGTTCTTGTATTTATAAAAAAAATTGTGAGGG
This sequence comes from Lonicera japonica, assembly GCA_021464415.1. Classification (NCBI taxonomy): domain Eukaryota; kingdom Viridiplantae; phylum Streptophyta; class Magnoliopsida; order Dipsacales; family Caprifoliaceae; genus Lonicera; species Lonicera japonica. The sequence goes on from JAKCWG010000655.1 coordinate 216,631, forward strand.
GAAAAAGTGAGAAAATTTTGAAATTTGAATCTCAAATTTCAAATTGTATATTTTTATCATTATATTAAGGTGAAAAAAGATAATAAAAAAGTCTTATGTAATTGGGTAATTTGATATCTTAAAAACACATCTAAATGGTTCACATTTCTTTTTGGTTTGTAAACAAATTTTGACCATTAGTTAATAATAATAAAATAAAGAAAAAAATACATCTTATAATATAGATAGAAAATTGCCGCTAGAAAAAATGAAATAGTTTTAAGAGTAATGTGAAAATTTTATAATAAGAGTAAGAAAAGTGGATTATAATAGTTTTCTATAATTTTTGTCTTAAGCGTAACTTTATATCTACAATTTTAAATATACAAATTTTTATTGGTAAATTTTAAATATATATACAAACTCTTACATGGGTTGAAAACACATCTAATGATCCAAATTTTTTCTTAATTTTTGCAATAGGTATGGATTTTATTTTATAGGTACGGATTAATAAATTTTAAATATGAATATTTTAATATTTTTTTTATATTTAAAGTTAAAGTTAATATTTTTTTATTTTTTTAAAAAATTAATGATTAATGAGAGAGAAAAGCGGGGGGGGGGGGGGGGGGGAGGGAGTAGATTGGTAGAATATTAGAGAGATAAAAAAATGTAGACATTTTTGATTTAATATCCTAAAATTACATCTAAAGGTTCAATTTTTTTGTGTTGTTTGTTAATAAATCTTGGTCATTAGTGTGGTGATGTTATGTTTTTAGGAAAAAAATTCACATTCAAAGGCTAACCTTTTTTGTATATTATTTAGAACAAATCTAAGCCATCAATTAGATAATTGGGTGATGTGACATTTTCTTCCCTTATAATATAGATTTTCACATTACTCTTAAAACTATTTCAATTTTTCTAGTGGCAATTTTCTATGTATATTATAAGATGTATTTTTTTCTTTATTATGTTATTATTAACTAATGGTCAAAATTTGTTTACAAATCAAAAAGAAATGTGGACCCTTTAGATGTGTTTTTAAGATATCAAATTACCCAATTACATAAGATTTTTTTATTATCTTTTTTCACCTCAATATAATGATAAAAATATACAGTTGAAATTTGATATTTAAATTGCAAAATTTTCTCACTTTTTCCCTTCACAATTTTTTTATAAATACAAGAACACTCTTTTTCTCTCACCAAATATATATATATATATATATATATTCTCTTTTTCTTAAGATTTTCATGGCTAAACACCCATAAAAAAACTTGAGATTTTCTACTCTTTTTGTTGTTTACTCTTTTGAAGAATGTAATATTTCGTGGTTTACTTTTTTTTTTTTGAAGAACGTATATATATGGGTTTATGTAACTCATTTGAATAATGTATATATGGGTGCTCATTTTTTATTAGCAATTATTAACTCATTTAGTTGGAGATCGCAACTTTATTTTATGATATGCATATTTAGTTGAGGATTCGATAACTATTTGATTTAGTGGCAGCCTAGGCTAAGAATAATGCATATGCTTTTGAATTTTTCCCTTTATGTGTGTTGCATATCCATTTTATAGTCAATAGGAATAGGAATAAAAAAGTTTACATGCATGCATGTGAGTTTTATACTTTTTTGATATCCTTGTATAATATTATTTTGTTCGTTTTTTATCCCCTCCTCTTTTATTTTACTGTGCCGGACGGCACGGGCAATACCTAGTAGTTAAAAAAAAACATTAAACAAACAAACACTTGTATTATTAATGATATGCACTTTTTGAACATCTGAAGTCTGAATTGAAACATTCAGAGTTGAGTGGAGGTGTATTGTGTTTTGGTTAAAAGTAATTTTCGGCGCTTCACGGATACATACACTTCTAAATAATTAAAAGGTAATTAGGCCTCTGATTCTATCCAAATGGTCGGTTAAATGCCACTCTTACCCTCCATGTGTCTCTAGCTTAATTACCTTTAGCTTAGTCATCCATTGGTCCCCTCTTAATTGATCATTTGCACATATAGCTTCTCTAGATAATATATTTGAATGTTTCTTACGTATCAAGGTTTCTCTTTCTTTGTCTCTCTTCTCATCAATGCTTATCTATTAGAACTCGTAGCACAAGTGATATGTGTATAATATTATATCATATAATTTTTATTCTTTGATTGAAATTAAATTTTTGTAACATTTTAAGGACGTCTTATAGTTTGGTCAAGCAGTAATATATATTTTAGTATACCTAAGGTTTAGCGTATAAATCTTGGAGTTCTATTTTATTTTCTAAATATTGAAAGATATTTTGATAATTAATTTAATTGAAATAATTAATCATCGCTCAGTGTGATGTAATGTGATATGTAATCCATACGACGAGTGTAGGAGTTGGTAGGTCCTCAATTTTCCTACCAATGTACTTACAGAAGATCATTTAATATCAATTTAATTATCATTTACAATAGGATATATCTTTTTAAAGTGTACCTAAAATTACAAAATTATTCTTGTTTAAGAAAAACAAATACTTCTATATACATCGTCTGTAGTAATATTAAAACTTAATGGAAATTTGACCTCCTGATCTTATGCATTAAAAATACACTCAATTACCATAAAACCAAATATCATTATATACTTTTAATATAAATAATTAAAAATCTTATTGCACAAACGTAAATTATACCCTAGCCTAGTTACTAATGACACGTTTGGTTGCACATCTCAAATTTGAATAGAACTTCATTCAAACTTTAGAGAATGGTATAATATATATGTTTGGCTAAAAGTAAATTTTCAGAGGTTAAAGGATACTTTCACCTCTAAATGATGCCTCTGATTCTATACACTTCCATCTAAATGGTTGTAAAATACCAGTCTTACCCTCTGCTTACTCTTTCATCTGCCCCCACTTAATTGATAATTCGATTAAGTAACTTGCTTTGCCCCCAGTTAATTGATAATTTGCATAGGTAGTTTCTTTAATTAATATTTTTGGACCGGAGTTTTCATTTAATTTAATTCATCTTTTTTTCTTCTTCTTATGTATGATAATTTGACGTTTATTTATGTACGTTAATTCAAGTATTTTATGTTGTTAGTTTAAAGTATTACTTTATTTCTGTCATTTAAATTATACTTTTTTGAAAAATTAGTTAAAAAGTCTAGCAATTCACCTACGCAATGATGTGTACATAAAATTCTTTTGAGTTTGTACTCAACACTGATACCACTGTGACAATCTCCCTGCGAATGTATATAACAATCAATAGTATGAAGGTAATCCTTAATTTTCATGTTTCGCTTTGGAGTACTAAAATTTTCCCTTGTTCTTGTTTTGTTAAAGTGATATACATTTTTTACTATACTATTTGGGATTAATTTAATATTTAATTTTTTTTTAATATTTCAGTGAGTTATTTTACCTTTAAAAAAAATAATATTAAACTATTTATTACGAAAATATTACAAATAAAGGATAGGAATGATGAAATATAATAACTAATTTGGGAATTTGTAAAAGGGAAATGATAGTGAGCGATTTAGGTTCCTACATAAGAGAATATTTTTTTTTTGTTTTTGTAAATTCTTTATGAGAAGAAGAACGAAAAGGGAACAATCATTATAATATATTGCCAACATTCTTTCCAATATTATGCTCTATGCAACTTTATGAAAGTATGACAGTAATTGTCATGCAGAAGATGCTATATCAATAGTTTGATTTGTAATTGTTTTAGTATGAATGAAGCCCAATTAACATCAATTCAACTAATATATCTAATAAGTAGTTAATATACAAGAAGACTATTTAACATCACTTTAATGAGGGTACAATTGGTTGTTACTTTTTGAAGGGCACTTAAAATTATAAAATTATTCTTCTCATAGTTAAAAAAAAAAATTAAAAATAAATAAAACAAGCACTACTATTCCTAATGATTCCTTCTTTGAACATATGAAGTCTGAATTGAACCATTCAAACAGTAGTGAAGGTGTATTGCGTTTGGTTAAAAGTAATTTTCAGTGCTTAACGGGTACTTACACTTCTAAATAATTCAAAGGTTATTAGGCCTCTGATTCTATCTAAATGGTGGGTTAAATACCAATTTTACCTCCATGTGCCTCAAGCTTAATTACCTTTTGCTCAGTCATCCATTAGCCCCACTTAATTGATCATGTTGATGTGTAATCCATATTCTGTGCTAGTTAGTTATTTAATTAAGTCTTTAGCCTCATCTACTTAGATATTTGATTAATTTAGTTAGAGTAAAATTAGTAAGTCCTAGTCTTAAGCTATTTGGTTATTGTTTAGTTATTAGTGGCATGAAAGTAGGAGTACCTGCTTATAAATAGACTAGTTGCAATCTGTTTTTATAGTGTGAGTAAAGTTTATTCTTATTATCTCATCAGTTCAATAAAGTTTTGATTTTTCCTCTCCTTCTCCTGTTCCTTGCTTCTTCTTGAATTTAATTACTAAGAAAAACCCAACAGTGGTATCAGAGCGGTGTTCATGAACGGCTCAACTCAGATTTCGGTTCCCATTTTGACTGGGAAAAATTACAACCGATGGAGCGTTCAGATGAGAGTGCTTTTTGACTACCATGAATTGCTAAGCGTGGTGGAGAATGGGGTTTCAGAAATTGCTGAAATGGTAACTGAAGCACAACGAAATGCTCATCATGACCACCAGAAGAAGAAGGACAAGAAGGCACTGTATTTCATTCATCAAGGGGTGAATGATGAGGTCTTTGAGAAGATTGCAGATGCAACAACTTCGAAGAAAGCTTGGGATACCTTGATGACGTCATTTAAGGGTATGGATAAAGTTAAGAAGGTCAGACTCCAAACCTTAAGACGTCAATACGAACTTTTACAAATGGAATCTGCTGAAAGTGTTTCCGATTATGTAAGTCGAGTTCTTGCTTTGATAAACGAAATGAAAATCAACGGGGAGGAATATTCAGAGCAGTTAAAAGTTGAAAAAGTTTTGCGGTCACTAACACCTAGATTTGAGCATATTGTGGTGGCAATAGAAGAAGCTCATGATTTGGCAAAGATGACAATCGATGAGCTATCAGGGACGTTGCAAGCACATGAGCAGCGTATGAATGAGAAGCAAATTGAAAAGCCTATTGAGCAGGCCTTTCAGAGTCAAGTCTCCACCAAAGCTGATTGCAATAGTGATGCCAACTCAAGACGAGGTACTTTTCGAGATAGAGGACGGGCACGTGGGGGTCACAACAGCAACAAAGGACGAGGACGTGGAAGTCAGAACGACTCTCAAGGTAATTACAAAGCTGGGAGATCAGATACCCATCATCAATACAACTCGAACTCTAGAGGCCGAGGTCGAGGACGTGGTAAACGGAGGTATGACAAGTCCAATGTTGAATGCTATTCTTGCCATGGACTTGGACATTACGCTAATGAGTGCAGATACAAGGAGGCGGATCAAAAGGCTCAATATGTACAAGGAAGTGATGATGATGATAGTCATGCTCTCTTAATGGTTACAGCAGCTGATGAAGCACCAAGTTATCATACATGGTTTCTTGACACCGGATGTACGAATCATATGTGTGGCAAGAAAGAGCTGTTTAGTGACCTTGATGAATCAGTGAAATCCAAGGTAAAATTTGCTGATGACACGTTAATTCCGGTAATGGGGAAAGGGAAGATTCTTATCAAATTGAAGAATGGAGATCATAAGTACATATCTGATGTCTTTTATGTGCCGGGCATGAAAAGTAATCTGCTTAGCATTGGCCAGCTACTGGAAAAAGGGTATGCCATGAGTATCCACAACAAACAACTCTTCGTTCTTGACAAAAGAGGTACACTCATTCTTAAGGCTCCTTTAACCACGAATAGAATGTTTCGAATTGATATTTCTACTAGTAATTATAACTGCCTCAGTGCTATTGTAAAGGATGAGTCTTAGCTATGGCATCTTCGTTTCAGACATTTAAATTTTCATAGTTTAAAGCTGCTTCCTCAGAAAAATATGGTGACTGGTTTACCAAGCATTCAACATCATGATCAGTTGTGTGAAGCATGTACTCTTGGAAAACAAAGTAGGCTGCCCTTTACTGCTGAAAATCAGCGTGCAGCACACCCGCTTGAGCTTATTCATTCCGATGTATGTGGCCCGATGAACACTGATAAACGCATAATATTGTCATGCATAAGCTCCTTCCCGGAGTCGCTTGATGCGTTTGTTGCTTTAATTTTGCCTAATTATCCACTTATCTCGAGATTAGTGCCTTAGCGAGTTTTGTATCTGACATGGCTCAAATTGGTGTGTATTTTGTAGTATTCCATGTGTTTGTAGGATTGGGATACAATGGCATTGCATGAAGTGATCAAGAGCAGGCTTGGAGGCTTGCTAACTGCTGAGTGAAGAAATTCCAGAACCATGATCGATCATGGTTATGCCCATGATCGATCATAGGCATGTCCATGATCGATCATGGGCATAACCATGATTGATCATGGAACAAAAATTTTCTGGCAGAGCACTCCCATGATCGATCATGGGCATAACCATGATCGATCATGGCCCTGGCAACTTGGCCATTTCACACCCAAAATAGGCTATTTTAGTGGTTCAAGCTATTTTAGATATTTAGTTAGATATTTTGCAACCTTTTAATATATATTATTTCTCTTAGCTTAGAGGAAGAGATTATCTAGTTTTTGAGACTTAGAAGTTCTAAGAGAGAAGGGAGAGCTCTTGAGTATTGTTCTTCATTTTTCATTGTAAGTGTTTAATTTGTAAGAATGATTTCTTCTTCTATAATATTTCTTCTTTCATTTATTATGGAGTAGTCTATTACTAAGGTTACGGAGGTGAATCGCGATATAATTTTCGGTGATTAGTGGCTCAACCCATGTTTAAAGTTTGATAAATATTTGCGAATCCTTTTCTTCATCATATCTTCCATTATTTCAAGCTTTCTAGGTATTTTCATATTAAGTTAAGACTTTATGTGCATTGTATATTTAGTTCTTGGTTGTTAATGAACATACAACATATTTATATGGTTTTAGAAAGCTTGTAGCCTTTTTCCCCTATCCATGGAGCTTTTCCATCTTCATAGAAATTATGAATAGTTCTTAAAACTCCATAGATGGATTATAAATTTGTTTAGCTTATCTTTGATTCATTTATTGATATATTGAGTGCTTCTTACACTATATGTGATACTTAGACTCTTTATTTTCTACCATATGTGATAAATGATGAGATGACAAATTTATCCCATAAACTTCATTCCGTTTCATTGTTAGGATTCACTTTCTAATTTTCATTCTTTAAATCATGAGATTACTTACACTTGCTTTATGTTAAATCTTTTTATGATGAGTTTTACATATCTATCTCGGATTAGCTTCATCGGGAATGGGTTGCCTTGCTTCACACCCGTAGCTAAGAGGTAGGAATGATAAATTCGTCTTTGGCGGAATGTCGTTTGTCTCTTTCTTGATATAGCTTCAACCCGGGAATGAGTCGCCTAGCGTCGACCCTTTGCTATTGAGAGATACACCAACATTCCCCATATCTCGAGAAACCTTGTGTTGTAATCTTTGTATGAGCTAGTGATCATTGTCTCTTAAATCGTAACCACCCTCCACTTACCTTAGTGCTTTCTTATCAATTTTCACAATTGTTTTACATTTACGTTGTTCTACAACCAATCCAACTTACAAAGATCAGAAAACCGTAAAATTCGTAATACATTCCATTCATTTTCACTTCTCCCTGTGGTTCGACACTCGGACTTCCGAGACTATATTACAACTTGATGTGCCTGCACTTGGGCTCTATCAAAGCGCGTTTTTCTAGCAGCGTCAAGTTTTTGGCGCCGTTCCCGGGGAAACGGCAAAAGGAGGATTTCGGGTTTTGTACAAAACCATTCTGTAAGTATTTCTCTCTATTTAATTAATTTATTTTTCTCCCTTATTTTCTGTTTTATTTTGTAGAGTTTTCGTGGAGCAATTCGAATAGTTTTTCAAGCCCATGCAAGGGCAATTGTTTGTGGATATTCGAATTAGCCCTCCCCCATCACCAAGAATGGCAAATCAAGGAAGAATGGCGGACCACGAAAGTGATAACGAGGGGGAAGGAGTGAACAACGTTCCTCCGGTTCGCACTATGAGGGATTATCTTCAACTACCTCGGACGACGTCCAACTCGTGCATTGTTCTTCCCACCGGCCAAGCCGGTGCGTTCTCGTTCAAACCAGGTATGCTTCAACATATCCCTTCCTTTCATGGTATGGAGTCGGAAAACCCATACTTGCATTTGAAAGACTTTGAAGAAGTCTGCTCCACATTTCGTGAGGCAAATATTAACGAGGATGTCATGCGGTTAAAACTCTTCCCTTTCTCCCTAAAAGATAAAGGAAAAATTTGGCTAAATGCTCAAAGACCGCAATCAATTCGGTCTTGGCAAGAGCTTCAAGCGGAGTTTCTAAAAAAATTCTTTCCCGTTCATAGAACCAATGCTTTGAGAAGGGCGATATCCAATTTTTCGCCAAAAGAAAATGAAAGTTTTTATAAGTGTTGGGAAAGATACAAGGAACTTTTAAACGCATGCCCTCACCATGGTCACGAAACATGGAGCCTCGTAAGTTACTTCTATGAATCCCTTACTCCCGAGATGCGTACTTTTGTAGAGACCATGTGCAATGGTCAATTTTTTAGTAAGAATCCTGATGAGGCCTTGTTGTATTTTGATGAATTAGCGGAGGGTGCCCAAAATTGGAACACCTATACCGAAGAGCCTAAGGCTAAACCTCAAGGAAAGGGTGGGTTGTACCAAATATCCAATGACAATGACATGGGAGTGAGGTTGTTCCAATTGACTAAGAAGGTAGAGGCCTTGGAGTCAAGTAAGCATAGAGAGGTTAACGTGGTGTCGTCGAGTCAATTGTGTGTCATTTGTGAAAACACGGGACAGACCACCGAGGATTGCCCCACCATTCCCGCATTTCGGGAAGTCCTCAAAAACCCTTCCCAAGTCAACGCCATGAACCAATACAACCCAAACCAAAACGACCCTTATTCTCAAAAGTACAACGAGGGATGGAAGAATCACCCTAATTTCAGTTGGGGTGGTAATCAAAGTCAGAACTAGAACCAATACCATCAAAACCAAAGACAACAACAACCTCAAAACTCTTTTGCTCCACCACAAAGTCAAAATCCAAACCAAAACTTAGAAACTTTGTTAAGAACTTTTGTGGATAAGACGGATCGAGATGTGAGTGATTTGAAAACTCAAATGTCTAAGCTCACCACTGCCCTAGCAATCCAAGAGAAGGGAAAATTCCCATCTCAACCTTTAATTAATCCTAGAGGTCAAGCTTTGGTTATAGAGGGAGGAGAGCCTAGTAGTAAAATGGAAGAACTTAAATCCATCATGACCCTTCGGAGTGGAAAAGTTATAGATAAGACTATTGTTCCTAAAACCCCCAAGGTGGCGGACATAGTTGAATCTACGAGTGTTGAGGAGTCGGAGGTTGAGAAAGTTGTGAGAGAGGAAAAGAAGAGGGAAGAAGAGAAACAAGGAAAGAAGGATCTTGAGAAAATCAAGAATGGAATTAAGGTCCCTTTCCCGGAAAGATTGAACCAACCATCCAAATCTAATACCGAGATTTTGGATGTGTTTCGACAAGTGAAAATCAACATTCCATTGCTTGACGCGGTCAAGCAAATACCTTCGTATGCTAAGTTCCTCAAGGACTTATGCATGACAAAACGAAGATTAAATGTCAAGAAAAAGGCCTTTATGGAGGAGCAAGTGAGCTCCATCATGCAGGGCACGAGAGCCCCCAAGTTCAAAGATCCCGGTTGTCCCACAATTTCCTGCGTCATAGGAAATTGTAGGATCAAAAATGCGTTGCTAGATTTGGGAGCGAGGGTGAACGTACTCCCATATTCTATATATCAACAATTGGGGCTGGGAGAGTTACAACCCACGAGGGTTACTATTCAATTGGCGGACCGATCCGTTAAGATCCCAAGAGGGATAGTCGAGGATGTACTTGTCCAAGTCGACAAGTTTTATTTTCCGGTTGATTTCATCATCCTCGACATGCAACCAGTGTCGAATCCCGCTAACGAGATTCCGGTCATCCTTGGCCGACCATTTCTTGCGACGTCCAATGCCATTATCAATTGCAAGAATGGAATCGTTAAGTTAGCTTTTGGTAACATGACTCTAGACCTTAACGTGTTCTCTTTAAATAATCAAAAAGATGATTGTGCTGAAGAAAGTGAACACGTCAACATGATAGAATCTTTGATTCAAGACGACTTTGTTGCCAATGTAGAATCGAATTCTACGGAAGGTTTTCTAACCACTTCCGAGGAACCCGAGGAATTTATGCAAGTGTTTTCTTTGTTGGATAAACAGGTTAATTCATCAGATGATTAAGAAGAAAACACACCCACGTCCACTAAGAAGCTTGAAGGAAAAATCGAGCTAAAGCCATTACCGAGCAATTTAAAGCATGCCTTCTTAGGAACTTTTCAAGCTCGTTATCTAAATGGATTTAGAAAAGCCAAAGTGGATTCATCCACTTTTCACCAATCTCTTCACATTGAGGACAATGTCTTCTTCAAGTTGGGGGGTATGCGTATTCCAACATGCTTTTCATTTTTTATTTGGTTGGCTTTTCTATTTATGCTTGTAAAAATTCCATGGGATTAGAACTTTTGTTCTAATTATTTTTTTTGTGATGTTTGAAAATTGATGAATGATTGAGTTTTTGTTTAAATGAAGACTATTGTTTCATTAGCTTTTGGCACGAATTCTTTGATCTAGATAGGAATTTGAATGATAATCTAAATTGCCTTGCTCCACTTAGTCTCATATCTCGTTATATTTTCTTGTTTCGCATGCTAGATTGCTTTGGTTGTTTCCAATTCGGTAATAACACTTAGATTTATTTTCATTGAGAGAAGATAATTTTTTGTCCAAAAATGATGGAAGCTCTTTCGAAAAGATCCTCCAATGAGAGGACAAAAGCATAGCACTTTGATAACTTGGATGACTTTTATCCTAATATTGACTTAAAGCTTCACTTGACTAAATCTTAAGTCTCTTTGTCTAATATTACGGATGGGTATAAGTTACCATATGGGAAAGGGTGAATAGCTTCCTTCGAGCTCCAATGAATGAGCAGAATATTGAGAAATTTTATAAGTGAGACCGCTGCCCCCCCCCCCCCCATAGAGATGAAAACCGCCCTGATCTAATTTAGCGAAATTTCCAAGAAAAAGATAAAGAAAGTGTTTAGAATCGACAAATGTTTGAGCTTTTGTTTTTGAAAAAGTTCTCTCTTCCTTCTCGAATGATTATAACTCTTTGTGTTTATATCGAATTGTTTGAATAGAAGTCTAGTATGTGAGCATTGGAGAATATAGGATTGTGTTCTAAAGGAGATAGGCGAATTAGATGATCATTCAAACGTCCATCATTCTAGAGATTTGATAGTAATGCATTTTGATTTGCAAATTGAAACTTGAAATCTTCATTCTCATCATTCATCATGATCAAACTCCTAATGTTTGTAGGTATCATTTCTGAAAACCTTCACGAGATGCAACTCGTCTTCTTTAGAAGTTAACATCTTTTTGTATAGCGTAGTGCTTTTGTGATTATTATAATTTTTGTCTTGCTAAGGGACTAGCAAGAGATAAGTTGAGGGGAGTTGATAAACGCATAATATTGTCATGCATAAGCTCCTTCCCGGAGTCGCTTGATGCGTTTGTTGCTTTAATTTTGCCTAATTATCCACTTATCTCGAGATTAGTGCCTTAGCGAGTTTTGTATCTGACATGGCTCAAATTGGTGTGTATTTTGTAGTATTCCATGTGTTTGTAGGATTGGGATACAATGGCATTGCATGAAGTGATCAAGAGCAGGCTTGGAGGCTTGCTAAGTGCTGAGTGAAGAAATTCCAAAACCATGATCGATCATGGTTATGCCCATGATCGATCATAGGCATGTCCATGATCGATCATGGGCATAACCATGATTGATCATGGAACAAAAATTTTCTGGCAGAGCACTCCCATGATCGATCATGGGCATAACCATGATCGATCATGGCCCTGGCAACTTGGCCATTTCACACCCAAAATGGGCTATTTTAGTGGTTCAAGCTATTTTAGATATTTAGTTAGATATTTTGCAACCTTTTAATATATATTATTTCTCTTAGCTTAGGGGAAGAGATTATCTAGTTTTTGAGACTTAGAAGTTCTAAGAGAGAAGGGAGAGCTCTTGAGTATTGTTCTTCATTTTTCATTGTAAGTGTTTAATTTGTAAGAATGATTTCTTCTTCTATAATATTTCTTCTTTCATTTATTATGGAGTAGTCTATTACTAAGGTTACGGAGGTGAATCGCGATATAATTTTCGGTGATTAGTGGCTCAACCCATGTTTAAAGTTTGATAAATATTTGCGAATCCTTTTCTTCATCATATCTTCCATTATTTCAAGCTTTCTAGGTATTTTCATATTAAGTTAAGACTTTATGTGCATTGTATATTTAGTTCTTGGTTGTTAATGAACATACAACATATTTATATGGTTTTAGAAAGCTTGTAGCCTTTTTCCCCTATCCATGGAGCTTTTCCCTCTTCATAGAAATTATGAATAGTTCTTAAAACTCCATAGATAGATTATAAATTTGTTTAGCTTATCTTTGATTCATTTATTGATATATTGAGTGCTTCTTACACTATATGTGATACTTAGACTCTTTATTTTCTACCATATGTGATAAATGATGAGATGACAAATTTATCCCATAAACTTCATTCCGTTTCATTGTTAGGATTCACTTTCTAATTTTCATTCTTTAAATCATGAGATTACTTACACTTGCTTTATGTTAAATATTTTTATGATGAGTTTTTCATATCTATCTCGGATTAGCGTCATCGGGAATGGGTTGCCTTGCTTCACACCCGTAGCTAAGAGGTAGGAATGATAAATTCGTCTTTGGCGGAATGTCGTTTGTCTCTTTCTTGATATAGCTTCAACCCGGGAATGAGTCGCCTAGCGTCGCACCCTTTGCTATTGAGAGATACACCAACATTCCCCATATCTTGAGAAACCTTGTGTTGTAATCTTTGTATGAGCTAGTGATCATTGTCTCTTAAATCGTAACCACCCTCCACTTACCTTAGTGCTTTCTTATCAATTTTCACAACTGTTTTACATTTACGTTGTTCTACAACCAATCCAACTTACAAAGATCAGAAAACCATAAAATCCGTAATCCATTCCATTCCTTTTCACTTATCCCTGTGGTTCGACACTCGGACTTTCGAGACTATATTACAACTTGATGTCCCTGCACTTGGGCTCTATCAAAACGCGTTTTTCTAGCGGCGTCAAACACGCTGTCAATTAGGAATAATAAGTATTTCCTCACCTTCATTGACGACTATAGCAAAAAAATTTGGGTTTATTTTCTACAAAGAAAATCAGATGTTTTTGAGTATTTTAAGAAATTCAAAGCTCATGTCGAAAAGGAGAGTGGTCGGCTTATTAAAGTGTTGCGAACTGATGGTCGGGGTGAGTGTGTGTCTACTAAATTTATCAAGTTTTGTGAAGAACAGGGAATCAAGCTTGAAGTCACGTTTCCTTATACTCCACAACACAATGGAGTTGCCGAACGAAAGAACAGAACGATAATGAACATGACGAGGAGCATGTTGAAGGCCAAAGGTATGCCTAACTCTTTTTGGGCAGAAGCTGTGTCGTGTTCAATCTATTTATTAAACAGGTCTCCAACAAGGAGTGTCCCAGATATCACTCCCGTAGAAGCATGGAGTGGTTATAAGCCGAGTGTAAAGCACCTGAAGGTGTTTGGATCAGTTGCTTATGCCCATGTTCCAGCGCAAACAAGGGCAAAGCTGGATGACCGAGGGGTGAAAACCATCTCTGTTGACTACAAACGTGGTGGCTACAAGCTATATAATCCAATGACAAAAAAGGTTATTGTAAGCAGGGACGTGACATTTTTCGAAGATGAGTTATGGAAATGGGGTGGAGAAATGCATGATGATCCAAGTAAACACCTCATTTCTGACCTTAAAAGAAACTTCTGAGGTTGTTACTCCCGCCAGAAATCAAGAGGCTTCACCAATCTCTACTCAAGAATTACCTACTTCCTCAGAAACTGAAAGACCAAGGAGACAACGACAGCCACCAACTACGTTGCGTGATTTTGAGGTAATTTCTGATAATGCTATCATAGATGATGGAGATTACGTGCACTTTGCTATGTTCGCAGACTGTGAACCAACGACTTTTGAAGAAGCAAATCGAGATTCCAAATGGGTGAATGCCATAACCGAAGAAATAAATGCCATAGAAAGGAACGACACGTGGGAGCTTACAGATATTCCACAAGGACACAAAGCCATTGATGTGAAGTGGGTCTTCAAGACGAAAAGAAAGTCAGATGGCAAGATAGAGAAACACAAGGCGAGATTGGTGGCGAAGGGATATGAGAAACGACCGGGTCATGATTATCAAGAAGTATTCTCTCCTGTTGCTCGAATTGAAACTATTAGATTAATTATTGCTTTGGCTGCACATAATCATTGGAAAGTTCACCAAATGGATGTGAAGTCGGCATTTTTAAATGGTCCTTTGGATGAGGAAGTTTTTGTCAAGCAACCGCCGGGATTTGTGAAGAAGGGAAAGGAAGATAAAGTTTATAAATTGAAGAAAGCTTTGTACGGCTTGAAACAAGCACCGAGAGCATGGAATAAGTGCGTTGATTCTTTCTTCAGTAAAACAGGTTTTGAAAAATGCCCCTCCGAGAACTCTTTATATGTCAAAGTTAATAATTCTGGTGATATATTATTGTTGTGTCTTTATGTTGATGACTTAGTATTTACAAGCAATAATCCGAGAATGATTTCAGAGTTTAAGAGATCTATGATGGATGAATTCGAAATGACAGACCTTGGTCTAATGTCATATTATCTTGGGATAGAAGTAGTTCAAAGAGAAGATGGGATTTTTATTTCCCAAAAGAAGTATGTTATTGATCTTTTAAAGAAGTTTCATATGTTTGAATGCAATCCTGTGAGAACTCCAGTGGAAGTTGGAACAAGATTATCGAAGAATGATGACGGGGCTCCTATTGACTCAACTCATTTTAAGCAAATTGCTGGCAGCTTGCGATATTTAACATGCACAAGACCTGATATATCTTATGGAGTTGGGTTAGTTAGCAGATTTATGGAATCTCCTCGACAATCTCATATGCAAGTCGTGAAGAGAATCATGCGATACCTAAAGGGCACTTATGATCATGGTTTGTTTTATGCTTCAACTAACCAATGTGCCCTTGTAGGATACTCGGAGAGTGACTGGGGAGGAGATTTAGATGACCGTAAAAGCACATCTGGCTACTGTTTTAATTTTGGAAATACAGCTTGCTCGTGGTCCTCTAAGAAACAATCAATTGTTGCACTTTCAACTTGTGAAGCAGAGTATGTTGCAGCAGCATCAAGTGCATGTCAAGCAATCTGGCTGCGCTATTTAATGGGTCAGATTTGTGTTCCACAGAGGAAGCCTATGAAGATTTTCATTGATAATGTTTCTGCAATTAATCTAGCGAAGAATCCCGCTGTACATGGAAGAAGCAAGCATATCGACATTCGCTATCATTTCCTGAGAGACCAAGTTGCAAAAAAGGAGATAGAATTGGACTACTGCAAGTCTGAAGATCAAGTAGCAGACATCCTCACCAAGCCACTGAAGTATGACGCCTTCATCAAGCTGAAGCGAAAGATGGGGATGACTACTTTGTCGAATCTGGATTAAAGGGGGGTGTTGATGTGTAATCCAGATTCTGTGCTACTTAGTTATTTAATTAAGTCTTTAGCCTCATCTACTTAGATATTTGATTAATTTAGTTAGAGTAAAATTAGTAAGTCCTAGTCTTAAGCTATTTGGTTATTGTTTAGTTATTAGTGGCATGAAAGTAGGAGTACCTGCTTATAAATAGACTAGTTGCAATCTGTTTTTATAGTGTGAGTAAAGTTTATTCTTATTATCTCATCAGTTCAATAAAGTTTTGATTTTTCCTCTCCTTCTCCTGTTCCTTGCTTCTTCTTGAATTTAATTACTAAGAAAAACCCAACAATTTGTACATATAACTTGTCTAGATAATATTTGAATATTTATTGACGTATCAAAGATTCCTCTTCTTCTTCTTTTTTCTGTTGAATCTCTCCTCTCATCAATTGTTACATATTAGAACCCATAGCATAAGTGATATGTATACAATATTATATCATATAATTCTTGTTCTTTAGATTGAAATTAAATTTTTTTCTTAACATTCTAAGGACATCTTATAGTTTGGGGCAAGTAGTAATGTATATTTTATCATACCTAAGGTTTAGCGTACAAATCTTCAAATTCAATTTTATTTTTTAAATATTGAAAGATATATTAATAATTAATTTAATTGAAATAAATCATCGCCCAGTCGGATATGATGTTATATGTCATTCATATGAAGGGTGTAGGAGTTGGTAGGTGCTAAATTTTCCTACCGATGTAGTTACAGAAGACCATTTAATATCAATTCATTTATCATTTACAATAGGATATATCTTTTTTAAAGTATATCTAAAAATACAAAATTACTTTTTTTTTTAAGAAAACCAAATACTACTATATACACCATATGTTGTATTACTAAAAGAGAATTTTGACCCATGATCTTTAAAAGAGAATTTTGACCCCCTGATCTTATGCATAAAAAATACACTCAATTACAATAAACAAAAACATGATTGTATGCTTTTAATATAAAGAATTAAGAATTTAACTGTACAAACGTAAATTATGGCTCTCGCCTAGTTACTAATGAAACGTTTGGTTGGACATCTCAAGTCTGAATGGAACTTCATTCAAATTTTAGAAAAGGTATAATGTGTTTGGTTAAAAGTAAATTTTTAGAGGTTAACGGATGCTTTCACCTTTAAATGATTGTGTCTGATTCTTTATAAATCCATCTAAATGGTTGTTAAATACAAGTCTTACCCTCTGCTTAGCATCTAGCTTCAGCTTGGATGACGGGTTATGTTTTGTTAAAAGTGATGTAGATTTTGTACAATACTATTTGGGATTAATTTAATATTTAGTTTTCTCCAATATTTTAGCATGTTATTGTACTTTTTTAAAAAATAATATTGAACTATTTAGTACAAAAATATTACAAAAAGAAGATAGGAAAAATGAATCAACTAATTTGGGAAGTTGTACAAACTAAATGATAGTGAGCAATTTAGATTCCTAAATAAGAGAAAATGATATTTGTATTTTTTTTTTCTAAATTCTTGATAACAAGAACAAGGAAAAGGCAACAAACATTCTAATATATTGCCAACATTCATTCAAATATTATGCTCTATGCAATTTTACGAAAGTATGACTCCAATTGTCATGAAAAATATGCTACATATCAATAATTTGATTTATAATTATTTCAGTATGAATGAAGCTCTATTAACATCAATTCAACTAATTTATCTAATAAGTAGTTCATGTACAAGAAGACTATTTAACATTGCTTTAATGAGGCTACAATTGGTTGTTACTTTTTGAAGTGCACTTCTCATAGTTAAAACAAAAAAATAAAAGAAAATAAAACAAGGAAATACTACTATTACTAATGATGCGTCCTCTGAATATCTGAAGTCTGAATTGAAATAGTCATACTTGAGTGGAGTTGTATTGTGTTTGATTAAAAGTAATTTTCGTTGCTTAACCGATAGTTACACTTCTAAATAATTCAAAGGTGATTAGTCCTCTGATTCTCTCTAAATGGTGGGTTAAATACCCCACTCTTACCCTCCATGTGCCTCAAGCTTAATTACCTTTAGCTTAGTCATCCACTGGCCCCCCACTTAATTGATCATTTGGAGATATAGCCCCTGGTTTAAAACAAAAATTCTATTTTTTTTAGTTTTTTACTAAAAAACCAATTTTATTTTACACTTTCCAAAATTCAGTCCACTATACTTTTTCTCTCATAAATTTTTTAAAACACTACAACTTTAAATCCAAAAATCAAAATTAGATAAAAATATATATATATTTGAAACATACTTCTTGAGATCTATAAAATAAGATCCATTGTAACTATTTTTTGAGTTTTTTTCATGAGGTATTTTTTTTTTTTTTTTTTTTAATTGGTTGGAAAAAACTCCAACAAAAACCAAATTTACTTTTCAAACTACTTTCACACTTTTTAAAAACTCAACCAAACAGACCCATAGCTTCTTTAGATAATATTTGTGAATGTTTCTTGGCATGTCAAGATTATTATTATTTTTTTTATCTCTCCTCTCATCGATCTTTCAATATTAGAACACGTAGTACAAGTGATATGTATATAATATTATATAAGATAATTCTTATTCTTTTGATTGAAATTAATTTTTTGTAACATTTTAAGGACATCTTATAGTTTTGGTCTATGCAGTGATATATATTTTATCATACCGCTTAGAGTTTAGTGTACAAATCTTCAAGTTCTATTTTATTTTTTAAAAGGTGAAAAATAGTTTAGTAATTAATTTAATCGAAATTATAAAACATCGCTCAGTTTAATAATAGAATGTGTTGTGACGTGATGTGATATGTAATTCAATTAAACTTCAAACCCTTTCAATGCTTGCTCGCAAATGAAAGGTGTATGAGTTGTTCAATTTCTTGGGAAAAGTACCGGTGGAATTTGGCAGAAATTTGGGTTAGTAGGATCATTTGTGTCGGCCAATTCATAACAACTGCAATAACTAAATTATCAATCCAAAATAAAGAGAAGTGAGTAATGTTATTCAACTCAAGAAAGTATAATGCAATAGCAACTGTAAATGCATTTATTACTCATTCTCGTTGATATTAAACTGTACATATGTGGTCAAAACCCACTTGAGATACAATTTTTTAACCTTTTTCTTGGTTAATTAACAATTCTTGTGAAAAATACGCTTGAGTCTCATGATTTTTTTTATAATTTGACCCCAATATTAACATATATATTTCTTATATATATATATATATATAAGTAGTGTCAATTATACACAACTATTTAACTTTATCAAAAAAATAATTCCTATTTAACTCAATGCTATAAATATTAAATGGGGTCATTAGACCCCACAAAATTTTATATGGCCACCTTTATGGAGCTGCATGGGTAAAGGTTAGGAACTACGATTATATTTTCACCAAAATTCAAGATAAGATATTTCGTACAATAAGTATATTCTTTATTACCGTAAATAATGACAAGGACAAAATTAAATGAGCTGCATAGAGATTTGATATATACACTTATATCAACAAATCTAAATTATTTCCTAATTTGCTAAATAATTACATGGCTTATATCAAAAAAATTTATCACTATTTGATTCAATAGAAAATAATTATAAAGAACAAAAATGAGCATGTCCTTAGAATAAAGGACACTATTTTTTTACCATTAGTTCGCAAGACAAATTTTTATTTAAAGGTCCAACTTTTTAATGAAGGACAAAATATTAATATTTTATTATTTTAATTAATTATATTGAATTTTTAATATTACCCTTCTTCAAGATAAATATAATTAAATTAATATATATTTAAATCAATAAAAATACATTCAAACAAATTAAAATACATATCACAACAAAATCAATCAAAAAGATAAACATAAAAATTATTCAATCAAAAAGATAATCATAAAGATAAAAAATATTCAAACTTAAGCATTTGAGGGCTTATGATTCTTCCACGCAGCGTCTACACTGGCCACTGTGAATGTTTGGCTTATGTTGTGTATGTGTGTTTTTCACACACTGCAATGTTTGGCTAGTATATGTTTTTGCTGGAGCAAAGATTTAAGAAGACTCCATATCTATGTAATATTTTAAGTTTGACAAACTTATAAGCAGCGCCTTAGCCTTGCTCTTATTAATTTAATGTTTAGATATTAATTTTCGTTGTTGTTTAGTCTTTTAGAGGTTCAGTTTTGCTTGTCTCACATTGGGACAAGTACTTATCAGGCATTCATTTGGACTAACAGTTTAGAATGGAATGACTATAAAGTGGGCTCTAGCTAAAAATAGAAAAAAAAAATGGTCACTTCTTTCCCTCCCTTCCTTCACTTCCACACTTTCAATTTATCCAATAAACCATAGTTCATACTTTTCATTCCTTTTTTTCTGCATCAATTTCATAGATTTATTAAAATATTCTCTTTTTCGTTATTGTGCAGGTTAAAGTGCGGTAAGGTGATAATGCCGATTGCTATAATGAACTGAGCCACTAGATAAAGTCAGGAAGCCAATATGTTTCATTCAAGCTCACATTTGTATTTGTTAATTTATTCTATTTATTTCTCATAATCTTGGGACAACATAATTCTTGAATCTAGGATTTAATGTGAAAGAGAGTATCGGCATTAAAATTATGAAAGAGGTATAGTTTTGCTTCCCTTTTTACATTGAAAAATATGTAACTTAATATATTTGCCAAAAAATTGAAAAGATATTACATAATATGTCTGTCACAAAAATAAAAAACAAAGAAAAAGAGATACAACTTAATATGTCTGCCAAAAAATTAAAAAGATATAACTTAATATGTTTGTCATAAAATTAATTATTAGAATGCAACATACCATGTTTGCCAGAAAAATTAAATTTGTTTTTTCGTTGACATTTTACTAATATATTAATTTATAGGCATTTTTTTGTCTTTGTTAATTTTGCACGCACATTAATTAACAAGTACAACATATTATTTTGTTGGCATTTTTCTAACATATTATTTTATATGCATATTAATTTGTATGCATTTTCTTATCCTTATTAATTTTACAGGTTGGCATATTAACTAACAATTATAACATTTTAATTTGTATACATTTTTTTATCTTTATTGCTTTAGTTTTCAAAAAATCCACTTTTTTGAATTTTAAAATTTTCGAGTTTGAAATTTTTGAATTTGTTTTTCATTTGACTTTTTTGAATTATTGTTACATTTATCTTTGTTTGAATTTTTTGTTATCTGCTTTTGAATTTATTATCATCGACTTAGTTACATAATTAATTTTATATTTAGTTTTGGGTATTTATTTATAAAAAGTGTAGTTTTGGAATTCAATGTAATTAATTGAAGTAATTAAGTATTTTATGTTTTGTCCTTAATTAAAAAGTCGTCTTTTAAACTAATCTCTTGAAAGAATGTCCTTTATTAGAAAGAGAATATGACATTTGTCCTTTAAAGAAAAAACTCCTTGATTCATTAAGCAACTTCAAATTTCTCCACAAATTATTTTGAAAAAAATGGTTGCGTAACTTTTCATTGAAATTTACAAGTTTCACTACAAACTTGAAGTAACATTTAAAAAGGGTGATTTTATTTCTATCCACGATATTTTGCAATTAATCCGCATTGTTAAGTTAATCCGCATTGCGTATTAAATTAATCCATGAGTGTGGATAGACTGACAAAAAGTATTATTGATTTAATTTTACAAATATTATTTTATTAATGATTTAATATTAAAAAATCCACTATATTAATAAGTACATCCACTTTAATTAAATAAATAAAATAGGGGCAATTAATTTTAAGGACGAATATTCCTTTCTCTGTCTATTTAAGGACGCAACTTTTATACTAATAATTTAAGGTCCAAAGTTTTGTTTAAACTATAAACTTTTGCGGATAAAGAATTAAAGTGAAATTAATAAAATTACAAAAGTAAGTTATATTATTGTTATTCCTACAATGTCCCTATCATCTAATTGATTATTAAATTAATCTAAACTCCTAAAATCTTGCTAGAAACTAATATCTATAAAATCAAATTCGAAATTCAAATTTAAACAATCAAATAACTTCTAACAACTTAATCAATTACTAAAATATAGAAAATCAAATAATTCAAAATTTAAATTTCAACAATCAAAAAAATTTAAACAACCTAATCAATTTTGTTTGTAATTAACTAGGGTTATTTTATTTCTATTTACGAAATTTGTTAGTCTATCCCTCTTTTTGAGTTTTACTAAGTCAATCTCTATTACCCACTAGGTTTAATCATGTTGTTGGATAGATTTACAAAAATCAATATTCGCATAATTTTTATACAATAATTATTCTATTTAATTTAATTGTAAATTATCCCCCAAATTTTTTCTTCTATCCACCGTCAATAATATATCAAAAAGTAAACATAAATTGTAATAATAAAATGATATTTCTAATATTTATAGTTTACTCTCAATTATATCCACTTTCCAGACTTGAGATTAGACTATAGTTTATAATTCACATTTGTTTCCATAATTGAGATTATACAATAATTCACATTAGTCTTGGAATAGTAATTAAATAGTAAGTGTAGTTTGAAACATTTGTAATATATATAAAAAAATTAGTTCCTACCTAGAAGCGAATTAAAATTATAAATTACAAATTCATGATGGCAAACAACAAAACAAAACATTGAATATTCGATCTTCCTTTGACTTTAAAGAATTGAGATCGAAGGAAATGATGTTTGTTGCATCTACTAATTCTTAATTAGTTATTTAAGTTCCAATATTGCTTTATTTTTATATTTTTTTATACCCCTCATTGTATAGAAAGGAAAAAAAATCAGTAAACTCATTTGTTGAAAAAAACTATTCTAGTGTTATGATGTACTAATATAAATTAATTTCGCCAAGTTTTAAAGTATTGTATATTTTTGATAAATAATGAATCTATATTACTTGTATCAATAAATCTTTTTACAAATTAAGAAAATAAATTATTAAGGAAGTATATTCTAATTAGGAAACTAAATATTAAGGAAGTATATTACAATTAGGAAACTAATTTTAAAAGTAAATATATTTAAAAGATTCTCAATTTTTATAAGGAAGTTTTGAGAAATTTGTTATAAGGTTAGCATAAATCAAGGGTGGATAAACTGTAAAAACCCGCGGATGAAAATAAAATCACCCTTTAAAAATTTCACTATAATTTTTTTAAAACAAATTCTGCACAAAAAATATGAAATCCACTAAATTTTTAAAAATAATTAACATAAACTACAAGTTTGGAAACAATATTGCAATGAAATTTACAAGTTAGCAAATAATTATGTGTAGCATTCAGGGAAGGGGTTTTTTTTTTTTTGTAAAGAAAGGAGTGACCAACGTTACCTTATTAGATTTTAAAATTTGAGAAATGAAAATAATGCTAAAGGGCATTTTTGTCGATAAAAATGTTGAGTTGGCAAGAAAGAAGTTTTTGTTTGAAATTTTTTGTATCATGTCCTTTTTGTCTTATTAAGTTCATACACAGCAATGATTTATCACCAAGTGACCTCTTGTATAATTTTAGACCAATATTAGCATTTATTATACTCTCAATAGTCTCAAACTAAAGTGTCGATGTCATTAATTTTTTTTAAGTATTTTCAAATTAGAGGAAACAATATTTTGAAGGTATGTACTTATTTCTATATTTCATTAATTTGACTGCTATATATTTATGGTCCGATTTGGACTGAAAATTGTATTCGATCTTCTCTACAAGATGGGCAATATTAATGGTCGTGTTCGTTTTTGTAGGTCAATTGTGAAACTCTAAATATCGTGGACATGAGAAATTAAAAATTTGTCCCTTTAATGTTTATCCATTTTTACACTTTCGTGCATGAAGTTCATTTTGCATAACACCCGTCCTTAAAGTTTGCTCCCATTTTTACTTTAGTTCAAAACTCCGCTCGTTGTTAGGTTTTTGGATGAAAAATATCATATGCATTGCACATGCGCATTGTAACGAGATAAATTGGTCAAGACACTTAAATGCTTCAATTCCCAACTCATTTTGCCCTAATTAGAGCCTTCAATGGAACAAAAATGCTTTAATTTGTTCATTTTTTCTCTCTACTACTTTCAACTCCACGTTTTGATTTTGCCCTAATTGGGACTTGAGATAAACATATATGAGAGTATTATAGTGGCTTATCGATTTTACCTTGCTACGGTGCCCACTTGCAAAGCATGTGTTCTTTTCCGTCCAAAAACTTAACAGCGTGTAGAGTTTCAGACTAAAGTGAAAACAAAAACAAACTCTAAGGATGAACATTATGCAAAACGAACTTCATGGACGAAGGTGCAAAAGCAAGTGAATTTTAAGGAGGTAAATTACTAATAACTCTGTGGACATATTTAAACTCGGGTAAGAAATTCTGATCATGACAAAATAGAGGGTTGTGTGAATTTAAACATGTATTACTTTTGCGTTATAAATTGTCATTTGATGAATCCGTGTTTATATGCATGCCCTGAGCGCTTTGTGGTGCTGAATCAATGTGAATTTTTTGCTTCGTTGGACCCACCCATGTGTGATTACCGACACCTAGATTGTTGAAGAATATTATTGTTGAAGAAGATTATTGGTCAAGTTAAAGGAGATGTACTCCTTAATTTTTAAACGGATGTAGTTTCGCTTTGAAGTATTACAATTTTTCGTTACTAGTGGTTTGTTAAAGTAATGTGAATTTTCTACTATCCCATTTGGGATAAATTCAATATTTAGTTTTCTCTAATATTTCAGCTTGTTATTTTACCTTTTAAAAAATTAATATTGAACTATTTAGTACGAAAATACTACAAAAAAATGATACGAAGGATGAAACAACTAATTTAGGAAGTCGTGGAAAGGAAACGATAGTGAGCGATTTAAGTACCAAAATAATAGAAGACAATAATTATTTTTTTATCTAAATTATTTATGACAAGAAAAAGAAAAACGCAACAAAAATTATAATATATTGCCAACATTCATTCAAGTATTATGCTCTATGCAACTTCATGAAAGTATGACACTGTCATGCAAAATATGCTACCTATCAGTGATTTGATTTATATTGTTTTAGTATGATTGAAGCCCTATTATTCTATTAACAGCAATTCAATTAATATATATAATATGCAGTTCATTTCCAAGAAGAGTATTTAACATTGCTTTAATGAGAGCACAATTGGCTGTTATTTTTTGAAGTGCACATACAATTAAAAATTATACTTCTCATAGTTAAAACAAAAAAAAACAACAAACAAATACAACTATTGATAATGATGTGTTCTCTGAACATCTGAAGTTTAAATTGAACCATTCAAATTAATTTTAGTGGGGGTGTATTGCGTGTGGTTAAAAGTAATTTTCATTGCTTAGCGGATACTTACACTTCTAAATGATTCAAAGGTGACTAGGCCTCTGATTCTATCTAAATACCACTCTTACCCTCCATGTGCCTCAAGCTTACTTACCTTTAGCTTAGTCATCCATTGGGCCCCACTTAATTGATCTTTTGCACATATAGTTTCTCTAGATAATATATTTGAATGTTTCTTGACGTATCAAGATTCCTCTTCCTCTTCCTCTACCTTATTTTTTATCTCTCCTTTCATCAATCTTTATATATTAGAACTCGTAACACAAGTGATAAGTGCATAATATTATATCAAATTATTCTTATTCTTTTAATTGAAATTAAATTTTTGTAATATTTTAAGGACATCTTATAGTTTCGGTCAAGTAGTAATATATATTGTCCAAAAAAAAATAGTAATATATATCTTAATAAACCTAAGGCTTAGCATACAAATTTTCAACCTCTATTTATTTTTTCTAAATATGGAAAGGTATTTTAGTAATATAATTGAAATAATAAAGCATCCCTGAGTTTAATAATAGAATGTGATGTGATGTGATATGTAATTCAATTGAAATTCAAACCCTTTTAATGCTTGCTCGCATATACCAATGGATATATAGAAGAAGCTGGCGTGTTCAATTTGTTAAACTCAATTTTTTTTTGGAAAAAGTAGCAGTGGCATCAGCCAGAAATTTTGGTTAATTACTAGGATCATTTGTGTCAACAAATTCATACCAATTGCAATAACTAAATTATCAATCAGAAAGAATGAAGAGTATGGAGGTGCATGTATAAAGGTTTGGAAATGCATACCAAAATTCAAGATAACATATTTTAATACAATAAATTTATTCTTTATCACCATAACTAATGAAAAGGACAAAATAAAACATGGAGATTTGATATATATATATATAACCCATATCAATAATATAAATTTTGTTTTCAAATTCACTAATTGCATTGCTTAAATTATTTTTTTGATCTTTCATTTTCGGTTAAATTATTTGATTCATTGAGCAACATCAAATTTCTCTAAAAAGTTATGTTTTTTTTAAAAAAGGAAAAAAAAATTGCTTACAAAACTTTTCATTGAAATTTACAAATTTCATTGCAAACTTAAAGTGAATTATAAAAAAATTACTGCAAATTTGTAAGAAAAAAAATTATGCACAAAAAAAATATATATAATCCACTAAAATTTTCAAAAAAAAATTCGAAATTTTGATGTTAATTTGACCTGCTCTCCCTAAAAAAGCTCCAGATCACTGGAAGGCCTCCTAAAAGTGAAAAAATTCAGGAAGTTTGTTGGACTCCTCCTCCTCCAGGCTGGATCAAAGTTAATACTGATGGCATGGCTGCTGGCTACCCTGGCCCTTCCTCTATTGGAGGAATTTTTCGAAATAGTAGAGGTTTTTGCAAAGGTGTTTTTTGTGGTAACATTGGCATACATAATGCTTTTTTTGCTGAAGTTAATGCTCTCATTCAAGCCATTGAGTTTGCTTGGTACAAAGGTTGGCATAAAATCTGGTTTGAAATGGACTCAATGTCCACTCTTCTCTGCCTTCTCAACACAGACTCCTCTGTTCCTTGGCAGCTCTCAGTCAGGTGGGCCAATTGCAGATATATTCTTGCTCAGATGCAATTCTTTGCCTCACACATTTACAGGGAAGGAAATTCGGTTGCTGACAAGCTTTCCAAGATGGGTCTTCTTCACCCTAACATTCAATGGTGGTCATCCCCCCCTCCAGAGACTTCTCAGCTGTACACTCATAATCTCAATGGCAGACCAAACTATAGATTCAGTTAGGCAGCTTCTCTTTCCCTCTTTTGTTCTGAGCAAGGCCTTTGTTGCTTTTTTCTCTGGCTGCATAAGCCACTGTATGTATTTTGTTCTGTCTATTTTGCTCTGGCTGCATTGTTTGGTTATTGATCTTCATGTTCATGTTAGATCAGTTAACAAACAATTTTTGTATAGGCATAGGTTTGTTTTTTTTGCCTATAAAGTGTATGTACATTTCCTTTTCTTAAGCCTAGAGGGTGGGCTTTTGTAACCCTTAATCTTATTTTTAACTTTTTATGGCAGCTCCCTAGTGCCTAAGGGCCTAGTGGATTTTCTCAAAAAAAAAAAAACAAAAAAAAAAACAAGTTTGGAAACAATATTGCAGGGAAATTTACAAGTTTAACTGCAAATAATTGTGTGTAGCATTCAGGGAAGTTTTTTTTTTGTTTTATTGGAAAGAAAGGAGTAACCAATGTTACCTTTTTAGATTTTAAAATTTGAGAAGTGAAAATAATGCTAAAGGGCATTTTTGTCTATGAAAATACTGAGTTGGCAACAAAGAATTTTTGGTTGAAAAAATTTGTATCATATCATTTTTGTCTAATTAAGTTCATACATATCAATGAGTTATCACGAAGTGACCCTTAATTAGTAGAATTTGAGACCAATATTACCATTTATTATGCTCTCGATAGTCTCAAATTCAACGCCTTTTTTTTTTTAAAGGAAACAATAATTTAAAGGTATTACTTATGTCTATATTTCATCAATTTGAATACTAGTTCTCGTCCGATCTAGACTGAAAATCTTGTTCTTCTCTATAAGATGGACAATGGCCGTTTGTTTTTGTGGGTCATTTGCAAAACTCTAAACATGTTGGTCATATTTAAACCCTAGTGGCAAATCCTGGACATGTCAAAGTGGAGGGGTGAGTGAATTTAAACATGAACTATTTTGGCATTCTAAATTATGATTTGATGATAAAAACCATTAGTTTACATGCCCTGCTTTTGTGGTATTGAATCAATGTGCATTTTTTGCTTCACTGGACCCACCCATGTGTGCTCGTTCAAAGGCACCAACCCCGAGATTGTTGAACAAGATTAATGTTGTTAAAGCTGAGAATGAAAGCATCAAGTCAATGAAGATGAAGTTGATTTATTGTGTTTTCGTGTGTGTAATTGTCATCCTATTTCTTCTTTTAAATAGTGGTGATGTTGAAGAGTAATGTATGCTTTGTTGAAGAGTAATGTGTTATTGTAATGAGTTTTTATTAGGGCTTTTTTGAGTTACCCTTTATTTATAATACAATATTTGAGTTACCCCCTATTTTCATAATCATTTAACTTAACCCTCCAGGAATTAACAGCCCTCTAATACCGTTAATTATTTTAAGAAATGGACCAAAATACCCCCATCTTCTACCCTTACGAACCCTAACCCTATCTCTCTCTAAACAAAAGCCCCAACAAACTTTTTCTCTCTAAATTAATGAAAACCCACAATCAACACAAAATTATTCCATCAAAGATATTTCAACCTAATTAAAACTCATTCTTGATCATGAACCACGTTTAATGATGATGAGGATTACACCATTAAATCTCCCCACAAATTGTCGCCGGAAAAAATAAAGTGCACCGTCAGATCTCGATCCCCTCCTTCCAAATGGAGCGCACATCAGATATCTCGCTCTCTCTTTGCATCTCTGAGTATATTGGTTTGCCACATCCAGACCACCCCTCCCCCCCTCTCTGCGGTGCTCATCCATATCCTCTGGCCCTCAACCATCTCGATTTGCATCTAAGTGCTTTGTTCATAATCCAATGGATGAAATCAAATTCTATATTGATCGTTCCATACTCAATCTAATGATTGGAGTTCTAAAAAGAAGGAAATAAAAAATAAGGGTTAGATAGAAAAAAACATAGCACAAAAGTCCCGCTGTTCCACCATTGACAATGCCGCTGTTATAAACCATCACTGACAGCAATGGCTTTGACACCTTGGGATCAAAATACTTAGACAGTAATGGCTTCTAAATCAATAATGATTTTGAACCTAAAACTTACCACTAATTCAAGATTGTGCAGTCAATTTGGGTTTAGATCTTAGATATATATATATATAGAGAGAGAGAAAATCAGGGCTCATTTGGACGGGGTAAAAGAGAATAGGGGATTCGAATACTAAAATTCAATTTTGTATCTATCATTATTGTCGAGGGAAAAAGAAAGAGTACATATACGTGTATACATATGCACAGTAGTATGCAGAGTCTAAAGCTTGAAAACAAGGGTAATTGTAAACACCCCAATCCGTGACCCCCGCAAAAACCCTAAAACCATTGAAAAAGCACTTTTTTGAGTCTAAAACTCACCTAAAACACTAGAAACTGCTTCAGGAAGCTTGTATTCTAACAAACCTGTTTTCAGAGTCTTTTGTCGTGCGACAAACTAGATTGTCGCACAACAAACCTCCATTTATCACACAAAAAATCCCCCTAACCAAAACCATCCACTCCCTGACACATCAATCTGTCAGAGACAACCTTCAGCCGTTTGTCGCATGATACCTATCAGTATGTCACATGACATTTCCACTTTTGTGGGGAATGTCACGCAACAAACTCCCCCGAACAGTATAAATAGGCCAACACCCCAAGGATTTTAGGACAACAAATTCGCCCTAAAAAAAGTGTTATGATCTCTAACAACGCGGAGAAAGTGACAAATATTACACCCAAGTGTACGTGGTCATGTTATAGTATACCTGGAGAAGTCCAAGGTCGAACCACAGGGAATGTAAGGATTCTATTTCTTCTAGTTATCTCTCTCAGAGGGAAGAAAGAGAAAGAAAAGAAAAGATGATAGAATTAAGGAATAAGGAAGGAAATGAATCTAATCTAAACTACTAATTAACTAAACTAAAACTAAAGGCAAATCTAGTCGTAGGGTGCAAAAGTAAAGGGAATCCACAAGCGCAAGTTATCTACCAAAAAGGCTTCCTAAATGCACAAAGTGAACATGCAATCAAATTAAAATTAAATAAAATAGCGTACTAACTAAACAAATCAGAATATTAAATGAACTTTTAAATCAATGAAAAATAAACGTTAAGGGTATCTATAGTTAGGGAGTACGAAACTAGTCCAATCGCGTAATCTGAATCTAAGTTTAAACAAGATTTTTCTCTAAAATTTAGCTCCTAGACCTTTCAACTATCTAATTATATTGCTACTACAAGTATATGATAGCTTCATGACAAAAACTATATAGACTAGTCTTGAGCAATATAATTAGACAGTGAAGCTTTTTAACTTTGAAAAAAAGTAATTGAGAACCTAGTATTGCTAGTGCGTGAAACAAATAATCGAAGTAGATTAACCTTCTCAATAATAAGTATTTTAACATCCTTATAAGGTTTGAATAGGTTTGAACGCGATTCAAAGCAAATCGGTCTTAAAAAGAATACCGAAAGTCAAAACTAGCACTTTTTCGACACTTAAGTGAATACATACCAAAATAGCGCCAAATCAGCCAATTCACTTAGAAAAATAATCCGCCTAATTAGAGAATAAAGACCTTCTTTAAATCATCCATGTTAGCATTTTGGTTAAAAAATCCGTGAATTGACGTTTTTACAGTTCTTAATCAAATGGAACTTTAGAATTAACTTATGGAAACATATTTTTAATGCATGAAAAGATAAGAAAATACTCATACATTCAGTAGGTGATCTATAGCCAATGGAAAAATCAAATTCAAACCTAAATTGGATTCCATTGAAAGATTAATTACGCATATTTCACTACGGACCCCTAACTAACGATTTAGCTAGCCATAATCAAATTAATCATGAAAATAAGCTTAGAAATCATGAAAAACAATATAAAAATACTTAATAATGTATGAAATCATATTTGAAAACTTTTGACTTTAGAATTTATCAATTCCAATTTAAAACGAAGATTTTACGGCTAAAACAATAAACAAATGCAAAACTAAACAAACTCGACTAAAACCCTAAAATTTTTGGAAAATCAGATCACTAATGATGAAAAATGAATCACACATGAATAGCATAGAAAAACAATAAACTATTTGAATACATAACAAGAATTAAGTATTAATCGACGAAAAACTGACAAAACAAACCTATAAACCCTAGAATCAACCCCTAAAACGAGGGTTTAAGGTTGATTCTAGAATATATATGATCTCAAACAACTAATCTATGAATATTAAAGTAAACGAACAATTAAAAGCAATTAAATCAAAAGAAAATATAAAACAAGAGTTCACCGAGATGAAGAACCGTAATTGAAATTGAAACTTGATATAACGATGAATTGAATATTGATTACAGCAATATTCTAGCCTCAATAGATCATAAATAAACTAAACTAACAATTGTTTTAAGGAATTGAAAAGAAAAACACTCAAATTCAATTGTCAGACACAGCGCAAAAGCTCCTAAGAAGGTTACAGTGCTCTCAGCCTCTCTGTAAATCGTCTTGTACCCTAAATTATGAGATATATGGTCTTTTATAGTGTATACAAGTGTCTAGGGTTGTGGATTGAATAATATTTGAAGAAATGGGTCGAAACGGGCAAAAAATAGCGAAGCGGACCGAAAAAGTGGGTGGGGATCGATCCCCATTATTTTATTAATTTTCTTTTGGCTGCTTCTTCTTTTACTCATAACTTTTTGCTCTAAATTTTGATTGATGCACAGCTTTTATCTACGCGTAGGTAATTTAAAGCTCTACAACTTTTATTTCTGGAGATTTCTTCAAATTCTAAATAGAGAAAAACATTGATCAGTTACAACTTTGGGCTTTTTACGGCAGTTCTCGATTTTGTTCGAAAACTTCTAGAATTGATTCGATTGAGCTTCTTCTCTTTTGGGACCACTTTTGGACACTTGCATTCACTTTATTTATGCTTGGGGATTTACTATTCTCTTCTTGCTAGTGCTTTGGGGGTAGTTTGTGGAGTTTTCCTCAAATCGGGCCTCGAAATAGATATTGGCTTCTTCTTCGGGCATTCTTCTTGCACTTTTCCGCTTTCAACCTTCTTTCTTGCATACAACCTCAGTTGCTTAACCATTTTATAAACTGAATTTACATGCAATTTTTAGTTTTAGACAGTAACCAGAAGCTAATTAAGCATTACTTAAGGAATTAGAAATGCAATTTCTGGGTTCAATTAATATCTCTCTAAAAATTTGATTTTCTAAGATATTCAATTTCAAATTATCATTATCAAATTCTTGAGGAATCTCCAAATTCTCAATACCCGACGTATTCTCTTTTAGAGTCAAATTCTCGATAATTTCTAGAAAATGAAAGCTAATATCTGTCGGACTATATTCTGTCAAATTATATTTTCTCTCATTTTTATCTTATTTATCTCGTCGGGAAGGTCAAGAAAGTTTCTTCTAGTCTTCAGAATTATATACTTGTGAACTTGTTTATCAATATATGTTATTCTATCCAGTTTCTAATTGAATAACTTATTGTTGAGTTACAAATAGTCTAATGTTTTCTCAAAATAGAACCCTGATAAAACCATTTTCAAAAATTAGAAAAGTAAGCATATTATATTCCGGATAAAACTAAATTTTCAAAACTCGAAACAATGAAACTTACTTAGGAATTAAGATTCGGTATATTCTGTCTTCTATAGACTGTTATACCTGATACACTCTCCTCAAGAGTTCAAATCCATATTAAATCAATTTCGATAAAGACTCCGATCTTTCTCACAAAATAACCGAAATAAATATAAGACTAGTATTACCATTTGAGGAAATAATACTAGAATTTTCTCTCCAAGTTTTAAAACTATAAATATTGACATTTGTATTTCATTTCCCGCAAAACCAAAAACATCAGATCACGTAATACAAAGGTTTTCATCCATTTTCTCGCTTTCCCCAAAAAATCAGGTTTCTTTGTAAAATTGTCTTAAGAAAATAGTAGACTTCTTAGTAAAGACATCCAAGATTTTCAACATTAAATAACATATAAAGCCACTAGAGACTGAAAAGGCAGAATGGGTGCTTAACACCTTCTCAATTCGTAAAATAGTTATCGAACCCTATAGAATCCTGGTTTCGTAGACAAACATGTAAGATAAGGCTTATATGTAGCATTTCCCCTTACACAACTCTTTTGGCCATTTTTTCATAAAACGTACTAGCGACTCTGAATGAACCTTCTTACATCTAGAAATAGGATATAAGGACATCCGATACTTGCAGATTTAGATGGACAATCATTTCATTCACCTATTAACGTATATCGCTTGAAAAATATTATCAATAGGACACACCATGAATATCGAAGAACTACGTAAACCTGAGCCAGCCCCAACTCATCTTTTATTTTTGAAAACTCAAAACGAGGAATGTAGGCAACCTGAGAAGTGACTTCAGGCCCAGTTTAATCATTATAATAAAAAATTTCCATTCAAGACAAAGCAATTTCTCATATATTTATTCAGTGGTGGTTCAGAACACCGGAAGTTACAGATAAAACTACTAAAGTACAAGATAAAGAAAACCTAAGCTCTAGGGGTTAGCAAGACAAGATCCTCAATAGCTAAGTCAAAACGAGCCTTGTCCATGATCTGATACGCTAAGATAAGATTGTCCACAGTAGGCTTAGAATCCATGAATTGGAACAACTCCATCTGATAAGGATTGTCAACTAAACCTTCTTCCAATGACTGCCAATGAGAACAAATGATGTCTACCTGAAAAGGCCGAGAAATACTGAATCGAGTATGATTGAACTGTTGGGTCAAACGGTCACGCCACACCCGCTCTAAAGATGAGGAGACATGCGGAGTAACAAAATTGAGCTCAGAAGAAAAGTTATTCAAACCCAACGGGATGTTTTGAGGAATGTTGAATTGCCAGAGAAGATGCCCAGGAAGATAAAAAGAAGTAAACCAAAGACCTCTGGATGGACATAGTTCTACCCACCCACACCAACCACCATTTCCCTAAGTTTTCACCATGGAATATGCCATCGGATTGCACATAAGTTCTCAAAAAACCATTCGGTCCATGCAGAAGATGACATGGTCAAAGCACCAAAGAGATGGTGACGGAAGAAATGTGTTGGATTATCTAACTGCACTCCATTGAACTCCACTGACCGAAAATGCTCTAACTTCCATATGTAAAGGAGGTGTAAACTCCCCCTAAGAAAGGTTGAAGACCCCCTTTTGAGATCATCCAGGCCATTCAAAGTTTCGGCAAGGATGATAGGCATTATGGATTCCTCATTTCGGGCTTAAAATATCAGACTTAGAATAGTTGGATCAACCAGAGTAGAGCCCATCACCAACAGCAGTACGACCAGAGCTGAAGGAGGGGTTGTCCTTATAACGATGAAAGAAGTTAACCATTCGATGAAGATCCAATAAACCTTCGATAATGAAATGATCACAAACTGCTTTAGGAATTGATATTAGTGCAATGAACATATCCCGAGGACTGTTGTCCTCAATCAGGATAGTCATAGGGAATCGTGTGTCGAAACATAAGAGCCATGAGAACTCTTTGAAAATGGGACAAAGCTCGTCTAGACCAAAGCGGAACAAATGTTCATCCGAACTCCAAAAGGCTAAGGCACCTAATAAAAAAGATAAATCTACGGGACATAAATCCCACATCGCCAAATGACTAAAGACACCAAAGTTTAGACCATTTTTTGAAGTTACTAAGGCATCCTGAACTTTGATATACAAAAAATCAGAATTTGAACGGTAGGATGACATTGTGTCTGGGAGATAAAGAAAAAGAAAAGAATGGTGTGGGAATGAAAGAAGGGATATGGAGTATTTATAATAAAAAGGAGTGTCTTATATCTGTTTGTCGCAGGACAAAACAATCTCAGGAGCTATTGTTATGTGACAAACCTATATCCAGGAGAGATTGTCGTGTGACAAACTCTATAAAACCCACCCCTTAAACTATTAAAAACATTATTGCCAAGAGAATTACTCATGTGTGTGCATCATGCTTACTTTGTTCTTTTCTTGCAGAGATCTTAGGGGCCTATTACAACACAAATGAAGGTATGTTCTTTTTAAACCAAACACATTTTGGTATAGTAAATATATATATATATATATTCGTCACAAAACACGTAAAAAGGAACACAATTCTTTCATAAAAAACTTTTTCATAAAATATATAACTCCCACAAAAACAGTTTTCAAACAAAACAATAATGATAAGAAAAGTTGATCTAATAACCAATAATTATCCAAGAATCTTAAGGTATGTAGGAACGGTAAACTAATCTACTTAAGTGCACTTTGACATACTCTCACTATCTCCGGAGGCCTCCTCTGGAGTACGGTTTACTACTGGAGCCGCGTGGGAGGACCCTGCAACTTGGAAAATCGGAGGAAGATCCGCAGTCCGAGTAGAAGCCGTGGGTTGGATCACTGAAGATTAAGAACGCCTCGACACCTGACTACTGCTCCTTTGAGACTCGCTCCACATCCGAGAAGAGATCATAGGATCCTCCGCGTGCAAGAAAATCTCGATTGCTCTTCGATAATCATGCATGTAAGTGGTGGGATCTCGTTTTACGAATTGCAGTAAGTTCCAGTAGTATAGTGAACGGGCATACAAGGCTTGTAGATCACCCACACACACCGAAACCACCTGTCACTACAAAAATAGACTGAATCGGTATCAGAATAATAAAGGCACAAAATGAAAAGAGGTAGGGAAAGAGAGAAAGAGAAATACTTTGTCGTCAGTACGACTGATAAACGCATAATATTGTCATGTATAAGCTCTTTCTCGGAGTCGCATGATGCGTTTGTTGCATCAATTCAGCCTAATTATCCACTTATCTTGAGAATAGTGTCTTAGCGAGTTTTGTATCTAATATTGTCCCGCTGGGTGTGTTTTTGTTGTGTTTCTATGTGTTTATAGACGTAGGATGCAATGACCTTCGAAGGATTGATTAAGTACTAGTCAAAGGCTCGCAAAGTGCTAATTTGGAGAATTTCCAGAAGCATGATCGATCATGGAATTCCATGATCAATCATGGTGCAAATTATCTTCAGGCAAAACACTCCATGATCGATCATGGGCTGGCGGAGACACCCACCAACTTCTACTTTTAGCCTTATTTTGGGGAATTTTTTTCCTAGATATT
Source organism: Lonicera japonica (assembly GCA_021464415.1). Classification (NCBI taxonomy): domain Eukaryota; kingdom Viridiplantae; phylum Streptophyta; class Magnoliopsida; order Dipsacales; family Caprifoliaceae; genus Lonicera; species Lonicera japonica. Next base: position 252,871 of record JAKCWG010000655.1, read on the forward strand.
TTCCCTTGCCTTGTTTATTGATTTAAGTACATCCTTAGTTATTGTTTAGGCTAGGAAATCAAGAGTTCTAGAGAGAAGGAATGATATACCACACAAGAGTTCTAGAGAGGAAGGAGAGCTAAAAGTTTATTTGTTCTTCATTTTTCTCTTGTAAGTCTTTATTTATAAGAATGATTTCTTCATCTATAATATTTGTTTTTGCATCTATTATGGAGTAGTCTTTTACTAAGGTTTCGGAGGTTGATTGCGATATGATTTTCAGTAATTAAATTCTCAATCCATGTTTAAAGCTTATTAAATATTTGTGAATCATGTTATTTTTGAAATCCTTCATTCTACAAGCTTCTTAGGTATTTTCATTGTACGATTAGACTTTCCATGCCTTGTATGCTTAGTGCTTGTTGATTAATGAAAATACAACATATTCATATGGTTCTAAGAAGCTTGTAGCTCATTTCCCTCATCTATGGATTTATGTTCCTCGTTATAGAGATTACGAAGAGTTATTAAATTCCATAGATGATTTATAAAATTGTTAATTTAGTTTTTGCATTGCTTAATGATATTTTGAGTGCTTTGTACATTTTACGTGCTACATAGACTCATTATCGTCTTTTAAAAGTAATAATTAGCTAGTTGGTGATTTTATTCCATAAACTTCATTCCGTGTCATTATGATGATTCGCTATATAATTTTCATTCTTTTGAACCAAGAGATTTCATGTACATGTTTATTATAAAACGTTGTTTTGGTGAGACTACCATCTCTACCTCGGATTAGCTCCAATGGGAATGAGTTGCCTAGCTTCACACCCGTGACTAAGAGATAGATATGATAGCTTTATCTTTGGTGGAATTTTGTGATTTTCTCTCTTGATATAGCTCCAATGGGAATGAGTTGCCTAGCTTCACACCCTATGCTATTGAGAGTTATCATAACATCCCCCACTTAGGACACCTTTGTATCGAAATCTATGTATGAGATTGCTATTATCGTCTATCGCATCGTAGTTCACCTCCACCTACCTTAGTGCTTTCTTATCAATTTACATTTCTGTTGTTTTACAACATCTCCAACTTACAAAAATCATAAAACCATTTGATCCGTAATCCATTCCATTCCTTTTCAATTATCTCTGTGGTTCGACACTCAGACTTCCGAGACTATATTATAACTTGACGCGCCTGCACTTGGGCTAACACAACACAATATTCCTTCGGCGTCAACGACCACCCAAGAAGCTAAAAGAGTCGTCTGGGAGGGGGATCTCTGGTACCGTCACTACAAGAAAATGACTTATTTGGAGGAAAAAAGTTGGCCACTAAAAGTCTAAAAGTTGCCTCCAAAACATTTTGTGGCAAAATTTCTTTCGCCACTACTTTGCCTGTATAATCGTGCCACTAAAGGTATTAGTGGCGAACAAAATTATTTCCCCACTAATGTAAACCTTTGTTAGGGAAATAATTTTGATGTTATATATGTTTTTTTGGCAGAGATTTTTTGTCCCCACAAATACTAGACAATTTCACCACAAAAAACAAGTTATATCACCACTAAAATGCATTTTTGTTGGGGAAAAAACAATTGTCCCAAAAGAAGTATATTTAGTGGCAATTTGCTTTCCCACCAATAGTGAAATCGATTGCCAAAAAAAGAAAAGAATTTGTGGCAAAATAGTAAATCACCACCAAGTGCACTTTTGCTGGGGAAATAATTTTGCTACTACATATCATTTTTGGTGGGGATTTTTTGTCTCCACACATAGTAGACAATTTCGCTACAAAAAACAAGGTATATCGCCACTAAAAAGGCACTTTTGTTGGGGAAAAACAAATTCACCACAAAAGAAGTATATTTAGTGGCAATTTGTTTTTCAACCAATGGTAAAATCTATTGCCAAAAAAAGAAAAGAATTTGTGGCAAAATAATAAATCGCCACAAAATGCACCTTCGCCAGGGAATTGTTTTCCCATTGATAATAAATTTAAATGCTACAACCATAAGTTTTTTGTGGCGAAAAACGAAAATCTCCAATAAAGATAATATTTCCCGGCAAAATATTTTTCCACGGATTATAAAATTGATTGGCACAAGTTGAATATTTTTTGTGGGAAAAATGGAAATCGCCATAAAAGATAATCTTTGCTAGAAAATTGTTTTCCCAAGAATGATAAAATTTATTGCCACAACTTGAATTTTTTTTGTGGGAAAAATGGAAATCACCACAAAGATCATCTTTAGTGGCAAATTATGTTCCCACTACTTATAAAGCTGATTTCCACACCAAAGGAACTTTTTGTGGTAATATTATGGAATAGCCACAAAATTTTATATTTAGTGGCTAGTTGAAAAAATAAAATCCCCTTGAATTGAACTATTATCTTTAGTGGTAAATTTATAATGAGAATTTTGCTGCAAAATATAATAGTACTTTAGATGAACTTAGCTAGCAAAAGCAAAAAATCAATTACAAAAGTCTTTAATTAGCATTTTCATAATAAAACATAGTAGCAATCCATAGTTTAGCAACATAAGTCTTACTAATCCATCAAAGTAACAAATTCAAAATGAAATGCAATACGTAATGTAGCAAATAACAAAGAAACCAATGTGACTAAAAAGCGAGAACCAATATCACCATGATATACCTAATAGCTAGCAAAATAACAATGGTTAAATATTCAATTTTTTTTTTCTCGCTAACTATGCTTCGTCTTTGATCCTGAATCCTATCCTTCATTTGAAACCACTAATTAGCAATTAAACCATCTCAAATATAGTGATGTAGGTATGGATAATTTGTACAAGAGACATCAAATCAAAAATATCATAAGTTTCAAGTGCTGCCAAGTATCAGTACATACACATGTATATATATATAAATAGAGACTGTCTTTTGGTGTATTAATTCGTAGAAAGACTTAAGTAACTAAGAAATAAAGCAAGACCCATCAAATCCTTCAATAAATAATAAATTCAGAAGCTATGAATAACAATAGAAAATTTAACAAGAATAAGCAAAAAGCCTCAAACGGGAGATTCTAATATAAAAACCAAACAAATAGAATGACTTATATCTACCATATATTAATAATTTGAAAATATCATAGAAAGAAAAAATGGACATCATTTTATTTGTAGAAAACCAATATAATTTAAAAAAGAAAGTAACCGCCAATATAAACAACCCATTTTGTTCAAGCCCCTTTTTCTACGAAATAATATAATCTTATTGAAATAAAGGGTTTTTTTCATGTTAACAGAGTGTATTATTATAAAACATGATATTCTTTTCTGTTAAAGGGAACCTAATGAAGTGTTTAGACTAGTACGGGCTTCCAACTCCCAAAAGTTCACTTGTCTCAAGTGGACCTAAAACAATGTTATAAAATAAAATGGTAACTAACACATTAAAACAGTGTTCTAAACTAGATTGAAACAAACCTAGCAACCCAAGCAATTAAACAGACCTAAAGACACTCCAGATATAAAGATTAGTAATTTACCTTGATGGTTTTGCCTCATGAGGTTCATCATTATTTTCATTTTTTCCTTAAGTTGATCGACTTCACTTTGTAGATTTTCAACATTTTTATTTGCCTCATTCGCTTCTCTTTTTGCATTAGCCACTTGTTTGTCTCTCACAGCGTCCTTATCTTTTTCTTTAGCCCTTGTGGACGAAGAAATCGGCTTAAGACCAGCTCCACGACAACGAATACAACTGGATCTGTATCCTAAAACCTGTTTATATGCTTCATCATCATCCAGTGCCACTTTTTTAATAGATACTTGACCCTTAGGTCTTTAACGTCCTCCTACGAAATATAATTAAGTATTTTATGGTAATGAACATTCAATAATAATAAAAATTTAATCATACTATGAAGATAATTATATTGAGAAATCTTACATAAACTTTTTTAGCTTTTTTGTTCACCCAATGTAGACCATCCTCACCATTTACATCCAAACATCCTCAACATTGTCACCATCCTTCTTCTTCCTAGTACGTGTAGTCTTCCAAAATTGTTTCATTATTGGTTTCTCTCCAGCCTCTTGTGTCTTTAGTAAAGTAATTTAAATTATATAAAAGTAATTAGAATGATAACTCAAAAAATTTATTGAAAAACTTTTACCATTTCAAATTGCAAACAATGAAATCCTTTACTCCCAGTTGTATGAACAATAGTCTGTTGTGCCCTATTTTGTTGGTTTATTTTACTTCTTTCCTGCAAATTAAAAATAATTTGTTACAACTATACAATTGACAATAATTAACAAGAGAGAAAATAAAAAAATATAGTAAATATAAGGCTCAAAACAATATAAGGTTCATAATTTAGAATTTGCTATCAAGAAAAGTAAGGCAAAGATCCCGCCACCTATTTTGAGTCAACACAGGATGGCAATGTTGAAGTGCAACCTCCATTGACTCACATTTCTTAAAAATACTGGTGTGCATGAGTAATCTAAAGTCCTAAGGAAGCGGCGGTAGATCCAGTAAAAGAGCAATAGGGCCCACTAAAACTGAAGTAGATTCCCTCTCCTCGCATCTCGGATATAAAGGAGGTCGAGAAGATGAAGCGTCCATACCAGGAGATTGGGCTGGAGGGCCCGTAGCAGCTGGATGATTCGGGGTCAATGTGGCAAAAGTACAGACGCCGAGAGGATCTACAACAGTCATCTCCCTCAAAGGCGGGACCCCTCTAGAAGAAGTAGCCACAGCAACAGGAAGGGTCCGCCCGAACTGCTCATAATCAACACTAGAATCCGTCGACTCCCACGATCTCCCCGAAAAAGTGCCACTGCCTCTCTCTGTAACCTTTGCCTCATCGAAGATAGCTCTCAAGGATATGGTAGGGCCAGTGGGGAACTAAAAACCCTTGTGCTCGGTCTGCCTCTCCTCTCTAGGTTTGGTCTGCGGCCACGACTCAGGAACTACGGCCGTTCCTCCTCCATCACCACCATCAGGGCCGTCACCAACCTCCTTTGCAGCCACAGGCCCCACCCTATCTCCCTCGGGATCCTCGTTGTCGAAAATTTAAACCAGTGTGCCTTTGATTAAGGACTTGTGGCAGATGACCTTAAGCTTCTGATCGATCAAAGACTTCTGATTATTGTGTTCACAGTACTTTATGGCTAAACTTTTGGCTTTTGGTTATTTTTAGATATTTGTAAGATATATATATATTTTTAATATTTGTGTGAGGGCTTAGCTTCTCACACACTAGCTAGATATTATTTTCATCAAGAACAAGAGATAGAGAAAAGGGAGAGCTCATATAGTTTTTCTTCTTCATTTTTCTTATAAGTACTTTGATTGTAAGAATAATTATTCTTCTATAATATTTGTTTTCACAATTATTATGGAGTAGTCTATTAACTAAGGTTACAGAAGTTAATCGCGATATAATTTTCGGTAATTAGTATATCAATCCTTGTTTAAATGATGTCAAATAGCTTTAAATCCTTTTATCTTTCATTATCAATCATTTTACAAGCTTTCTAGGTATTTTCACTTAATATTTGACTTTAAATGCCTTGTATGTTTAGTTTTTGTGTGTTAATGATAATACAACATACTTGTGTGGTTTTAGAAAGCTTGTCATCACTTTCCCCATCTATAGCTTTTTCAACTTGTTGTAGAGATTATGATGAGTTCTTAAAAATCTATACGTGATACATAAATTTGCAATTTCTTGTCTTTGATTTACTTATTGATATTTTGAGTGTTATATACACTTTGTGTGATGTTAAGACTCATTCTTGTCTAGTCTAGGTAATTATCGACAAGATAACGAATTTATGCCATAATCTTTGTTTCGTTTCATCATAATGGTTTACTATTTATTTTTCATGATTTAAATTATTATATTTAATACATGTTTCATGTTAAACCATTGTACAATTAAATTATCATCTCTATTTCGTATTACCTTTATTGGGAATGGGTTGCCTTGCTTAACACCCGTTGCTAAGAGATAGACTCGATAAGTTCATGTTTGATGGAATTTAGTTAGTTTCCTTCTCGATATAGCTTAAACTGGGAAATGAGTTTCTTTCCTTCACACCCTTTGCTATTAAGGAAAACATTAATTTCCCCATCCATTAGAAAATTGTATGGATATCTTTGTATGAGATAGTAATCAATGTTTCTTATATCGTAAGCAACTTCCAAACACCTTAGTTCTTTCTTAATACTTTTCACAACCAATTTTATTTTTCCGCTATTTTACAACCAACCTTTCACCTAATCAAAAAAACCGTAAAATCTGTAATCCATTCCATTCCTTTATAACTTCAAGGGCCTACACTTGGGCTACCACAACGCGATAATTTCGCAGTGTCAGTTAATTCTTGGGGGTTAAGTTAAAGGATTATGAAAATAGGGGGTAACTCAAATATCATATTATAAATAGGGGGTAAGTCGAAAAAGCCATTTTTATTATAATATATCCTTTGTTATTGTAATTGAAAGTTCTAATTTTAATAAAGTTATTTACTTTGCAATTGAAGAGCATTTAAAAATGACATGAATAACATGTTCCAATTCCATTACACATGAGCATTTTCAATTGAAAATGATTTGCATTACACAAGTGACAACAACATGTTCCAATTCCGTAATAACAATAGCCATTCCATTCGAATTCCATAATAACAATATTTATTGCGTTCAAGAGTAAAATGTACCAAGTTACCAAATATATATACCATGATCTGATATAAACATGTGATCCATGAAAAAACAAATACATATACCATGTTTTGATATAGACTTCTGACCCACAAAAATGGTATTTGTACATGCTAAAATATGTTCAAAACTACACAAAAGAAAGGTCTTCATCTTGCAATTAAATTCATCTTGTATTGCTAATCCTTTACCTGTAATTTTTCCTTATTACATCAACTTTTGTAGGTAGCGGTCTGAGTGAGTAAAATGAAACAAATTAAAGTTAAATGGTCAAATTGAAGCTAATGTTTAATGTTTAATTAATTTTTTTGCTATTAACTCGACAATTTTAGTAAGAAAAGGATGAAAATAATCCAATGCTCTCTAGCAAACATATATTGATGGAAGTGGAGAGAGTGGGCTGATTTAAATAATTTAAAAGTTAAGTGAGTAAAAATGAAACAAATTAAAGTTAAGTGGGCAAATTGAAACTGTCCAATAATTTAGTGGCCATTTTTGCAGCTCACTCTTTCAAATTAAAAGTCTAGTCTCCTATTTACGACATAATTAATTTATCTTACCATAGGAAATAGATTTCATTTTCACCATTAATTTGGTCGAAATGAAAAATATATAGTAGCTAATTTAAGAATGAAGGAAAAAAAAATTAAACATATAAGGTGGTTTCTTAAAGGTGCAAGTTGCAGAGTGGTTGATAAATTCAAGGATTGTAGGTTGGGGTCTTTGAAGTGTAATATGTAATGACGTTATTTATATGAAACCCTAAGATCTTGAACATCATCATTATCACATAAAATATTAAGGAGAAGAATATCTCCATTCATCATGATATAGAGAAATTGTTGATGTTGCTGCTGACTGCTGTTGATCTGGTTTGTCAAATGAAGCCTTCAATGGAGAGATTCGGCTTCACTCTCTTTGCCTCAAAACCTTAATGTTTTGTATTTCACGAGATGCTTTATGATGGGTTAAAGCATTGTGTTTATAGGTAGAGAGAGGACAAAATTTCCTATTAGGGCTTCTTTAGGGTTTCAATCGAAACCGTCCATCAAGGCGGAATTTGCATTTGGACCAGATTATTGGTTAGGAAAGTTCTTCCGAGCTTGCAGAATTCGTTACATAATAAAGTGAAGTTTTCTAACAATTTCATGGAAAATTTTGTCTTAATGAAAGATAAATATAAATGCCTTTAAAGTAGTGCAAAACTGCAAATGATGGAGTTCATATAATTAATAGAAATTATTATCAAAATAATTAGTTTTTTCAAAAAGAAACGACAATTTTGTTCAAGGATAACTATTATAACATTTCAATAGTTAATGAAATTAACAATTGAAGATACCAACACTACTATTTTATTGGTTAAAACAGGCTGGTTCAAATTCAACCCATTTATTTTAAGTACTACCAATAATAAAAATAGCTATCGGCAATCCTCTTCAAAAGATGGCTGGTAGTTTATCTCATCGTATATTTTACTTTAAGCAAGCTTATTAGGAGGAAAAAAAAACATATATCGCCAAATTTCTATGGATTTGTTTTTCTTTACTTATACTTTGACAAAGCTGATCATGTACGAATTATATATAATATAAGACTTTATTTGTAATTAATTTAGTATTTAGCTTCACCCAATATTTCAATGCATTATTTTGAAACAATATTTAAAATAATAATAAAAATGGAAAATAAATGATATAGAATATTTACATTTACGGAGCAAACATGCAACAAGCATTATAATATATTGTCAATATATATATTGCCAATATTCATTCAAATATTATGATTTATGAAACTGTAATAAAGTATGACTTTAATTGTAATACACAATATGATATATTAATAATTTCATTTATAATTGTTTCACCATGAATTAGTCCCAAAATAAGTAACATCCATTTAACTAATTAATATATCTAATACACAAGTCATTCACAAAAAGAGCATTGATGAATTAATTGAGGTCACAATTGGTTGTGACCTTTTGAATTGTACCTTAAATTATTAAAATTACCCTTATTTTTTTTTCTCTTGACTGATATTCTTCTTTAGTTATAAAAACTACCCTTATAATGTGTTTGGTTAAAATATGTTTGGAAATAAATTCTTATTTAGTTTATCTTTTTTCTCTTCTTCATAATCATGCATTAATTTATGGTATTTTAGGTCATTAGTTTAAAATATTATTCTATCTCTCTCATGCTTAACTATTTTGTTCAAAATTATTGGGGATTTTTTTAAAAGACAAACTTCTTACTTTCTTTCTAACTGATAAACGCATAATATTGTCTTGTATAAGCTCCTTTAGAGAGTGACTTGACGCGTTTGTTGCATTAATTATGCCTAATTATCCGCTTATCTCGAGATCAGTGTCTTAGCGAGTTTTGTATCTAATATCGTCCCGCTAGGTGTGCTTTTGTTGTGTTTCTATGTGTTTTTAGGCATAGGATGCAATGGCCTTCGAAGAATTGATCAAGTGTAGCCAAAAGCTCACAAGAATGCTGAGTTGAGAAATTTCCCAGAAGCATGATCGATCATGGGTATACCATGATCGATCATGGTGCAAATCAATCATCAGGCAGAGGATCCCATGATCGATCATGGGTTGGCCATGATCGATCATGGCCTGGCGGGGACAGCCACCAACTCCTTCTTTTAGCCTTTTTTTGGGGATTTCTTGTCTAAAGATATTTTTCCTTGTTTATTTTATTAGTTTTTGTACTCCTTTAGCTATTGTTTTAGTCTAGAGGATGGGATATAGATTATTATCATCTAAGGGAAGAAAGGAGTTCTAGAGAGAAGGGAGAGCTAAAGTATAGTTTGTTCTTCATTTTCCTCTTGTAAGTCTTTATTGTAAGGATGATTTTTTCTTCTATAATATTTGTTTTTGCTCCCATTATGGAGTAGTCTTTCACTAAGGTTACGGAGGTTAATCGCGATATAATTTTCGGTAATTAATTTCTCAATCCATGTTTAAAGTTTGTTAAATATTTGTGAATCATTTTCCTTTCGAAATCCTTCATTCTACAAGCTTTCAAGGTATTTTCATTGTTCGATTAGACTTTTCATGCCTTGTATGCTTAGTGCTTGTTGATTAATGAAAATACAACATATTCATATAGTTCTAAGAAGCTTGTAATTCACTTCCCCATCTATGGATTTTTGTTCCTCGTTGTAGAGATCACAAAGAGTTCTTAAATTTCCATAGATGATTTATAAAATTGTTACTCTAGTTTTTGCATTGCTTTATGATATTTTGAGTGCTTTGTACACTTTACGTGATATCTAGACTCATTATCGTCTTTTTAAAGTAAGAATTGGCTAGTTGGTGATTTTATTCCACAAACTTCGTTACGTATCATTGTGATGATTCGCTGCATAATTTTCTTTCTTTTAAACCATGAGATTTCACACACATGCTTATCATAAAACCTTGTTTTGATGAGAATACCATTTCTCTCTCGGATTAGCCTCAATGGGAATGAGTTGCCTAGCTTCACACCCTCGGTTAAGAGATAGATATGACATTCCCACCTTTGGCGGAAGTTCGTGATATTCTCTCTTGATATAGCTTTAACCCGGGAATGAGTTGCCTGGCTTCGCACCCTTTGCTATTGAGAGTTATCACAACCTTCCCCATTCATGGCAACTTTGTGTGAAATCTATGTATGAGATTGCAATTACCGTCTATCGTATCGTAGCTAACCTCCACCTACCTTAGTGCTTTCTTATTAATTTTCACAACTGTTTTACATTTATTTTGTTCTACAACAAATCCAACTTACAAAAATTTGAAACCATTTAATCCGAAATCCATTCCACTCCTTTTCACTTATCCCTATGGTTCGACACTCGGACTTCCGAGACTTTATTACAACTTGACGAGCCTGCACTTGGGTTATATCAAAGCGCGTTATTTTAGTTGCGTCACTAACAAAGGACAATCTATTTTTAGAATTAGTTTGAAGGACAAATTTTTAATAAAGCACAAAATATTTTAAAAATATTAAAAAAGTAAAAATAAACAAATTTCCAACAGTGCCCTTATTCTAAATAAAAACGATAATTACAAATAAAAAGTTAAAAAAACATCTATATCAAAAAATAATATTTTATAACAAATCTAAATTAACGGAAATTTGAAAGTTGGTTTGATTTAGTTTTAACGATAATGATAACAAACAAACATTCAAATTAAGAATTAAATCAATGAAAATAAATTATAACCAATTCAAATACATATCACAAGAAATTCAAATAAAAAGATAAATACAAGAATTATTCAAAAAAAGTCAAATGATGTAAATGTCGAATTAACCAGACATAATATGATACTGATGTTGTAACTATGTCTGAACCACAATTTTTCCGCAGACATATTAAGTTGCATTCTTCTAGTTAATTTTTTGGAAGGCGTATTAAATTATGTTCTTCTGATTAATTTTCTGACAGACATAAAGCTCCATCTTTTTAATTTTCTAGTAAGACATATTAAGTTATACTTTTCAATTTTTTGCTAGACAAATTAAGTTAATTATTTTTTTCAATTTTCTAATAGACATCATAGACATGTATTCTCCTTGACATATGATTATTCCATCGGTATAATCTTAAATTAGAAGGACCGAAACGAATAAAAAAATATTACCAAGACAAATTAATTACTTATTCAATCGAAACAAATCCAAAAGTAGAAAAAACTAAAACGAATTAAAAGAAAAGAAAATTACTAACACAAATCAATTATACTTGGTCAATCATAGAATTCTACATTAGAAAAAACTGAAATGAATTTAAAAAACATTACCAACACAAATCAATTACTTATTCCATCGGTACATCCCTAAATTACCCAAAAAAACAAACAAACAAAACAAACAAACAAAAACAAATCAAAGAACTAATTAAAGAGAGTGTGAGTAAGAGCAAGTACCAACACGCTGTTGATGATTCTTCCTTCTGGATACTTCCAAGAAGCCTTCCTTCAAGATCCTTGATGATTTATCAGTATATGTGAACTCTTAACTTTATAGGTAATGATGATGGCAATATTTTGCTTTTCTTCTTATGCTTGTTATCTAATGATGAGGAGATTGACGACTTTCTTCTCTTCCGATCAGACTCTATCTTTACGAATTGTGGAAGATAGGACGGGTGGTGAGAAAGTAGGGTTTATTTGTTCTTACTCTTGGCTTCTCTCATCCTAGAGTTTGATTTAATCCCATTTGAGTTCTAGTCAACTTCTTGAGAGAAAAAAAAACTAAAAATGATAACTATAATTTGAATTCAAATTAATTACCAAAATTTTAACCTCAAACAACATGTAAGGATAAAAATTGCAAATGGAAAAAATCATCAAATGACCCATAAAATAAAATTAAAAGCAATTAATTAAAAACAATTTTTTTGTCCTTGATTAAAAAGTTGCCCTTTAAACTAATTCTAAAAATATAATGTCCTTTGTTAAATCCACTAATATACTAATGTTCTTAATTATTATTTTCTAAAATTATTAATTTCAAACCAATAAATAATAAATTAGAAATGAAAAATATACTTAACTATGATAAGAGCAAAAACTTGACACTTCACAAAAACTGGAATTTTAATGTTTATTTGAGACGTAAAAAAAAATAAAAACCTATAGAAAGAACAAAAGAATATATAACAATAAAAAATTAATAATGTAAATCATAGAAAGGAAATGATAATGAGACATTTATTTATGTTCCGTAGAAATTGAAAATAATATATTTCATCTAAAATTCTTTAGGATAAGAAGAACAAAAAAGGGCAATAAACATTATAACATATTGTTAATATTCATTCAAATACTATGCTCTCTGCCACTGTTAAGAGTATGACTGACTCCAATTGTCATACACAATATATAAAGTATGAATAATTTGATTTACAATTGTTTCAGGATGCATCAATTTCGTCCAATTAATATCAATTTAATTAATTTATCTAATACATAGTTCATTTACGAGAGTTTCAATCAACATCAATTTATGTGTTATCCATGTGTCGCCGCCAGTTTACCTTTTTTTTTTTGTTTTTGTTTTAATTTATGTGTCATCATTTCATCTTCTGGCTTTGATCATCCGAAATCCAGTGTTACTATGGTTCTTCTATTGGGTTTGACACAATGATGATGCATAACTTCATGATTAATTGTTGATAATCATCTTTATCTTTCCAAGTTTAGGAGTGATTCTTTTGGCTGTTCTTTATATATCTTATATTGTTTATTTCCTTCTATGTGTTGTCAGCTGTTAAATTTGTTTTAAAAATATGAATTTCTTTATGCAGTTTTCTGCTTATTTGGTGAAATCCCGACTTTGAATACACTATGCCTTCAAACCATTTTTAATTGATACATTCTTCAACTCAATCGATTCATTTATATTCAAAACATATTTACCATTATGAACACGTATTTTTATTATTCTTATTTGTTGATTTAGCATAAATTTATATACGCGCTATCAATTCCCTCATCCACTATTTCTTTATTATCTGCAGGCTTTTGCAAATATTTTTTTTCTCGATGGTCCTATTCTGAGAATGGTTGTTAACCATAAATTGGGTCACTTGTATGCTCGTAAGTCTAAATTTGAATATTTGTTAAGTTGACTTTTTTGTTTTTCATTTTTCATTACTAAATTTCTGTGTTTTTAAAAAAATAAATTGTGTTTGAATTTGTTTAAAACTTTTTTTTTTATTAATTGCAGTAAATTTACATAATTCAATAATTTTCCAAGAATATATTTAGTAAGGGAAATTATGGAATATTAAAAATATAATTAAGTTAATATAAAGAAATATAATTATATCCTCTAAACAAAAAATGTCCTCGAAACTAATATTCTATAAATGTTATCATTTGTTAGAAAAAGAATATGATCTTTGTCCTTAATAAAAAAAAAGCCCCAAAAAATAAGCAAGCTTCTTAATTTAAAACGGGAAAAATATTCTTTTATCCAATAAAACCAAGTCAGTCGTATAAATTTTACTCTTCAAAAAATAGAATAGGGTAGAAAGGTCGAAGTAATAAATTTAATATTTACTCCAGTGTAACATTCACAAAAAAATTACATATTTTTTAAATTCAATGATCAAACTTTAGATTCAATCTTTAAATTTAGAATCAATATCAATTAAAAGAACAAAACAAACGCCATCTTAGTTAAGAAAAGAAAATACTATTACTAAAGACATGATGCATGTGCTTAATTTGTTTAATAATTTAATGGAACTTCAAACACTTTGACTAATGTGATGTAAGAGTTTGTAGGTGCTTAATTTTCCTAAAGATGGATGTACAGAAAATGGCTAGTGTGTTTAATGGGTAATTTTATTTCTATTTACTACTTTTTGCAGTTAATCTGTGTCATTTAGTTAAACTGCATTCCTATTAAGTTAATGCACCGGCTCAATCGGATAGACTTACAAAAAAAATTCCTGACTTATTAATGAGTATATTCACTTTAATTAAATAATTATAAATTATATTAATAAAAGTAAAAGTAAAGTAAAAGACGATTAAAAGTAAAAAAGCAATTCCTCCTTCTCTCTTCATCGTCAAACTCTCTTTATGATAAGCAATTTCCGGCGCGTATTCTTCTGTTTTATATTCGCCGTCGGAAAGTGGTTTTTTTTTTGGGGATATATTGCTTTATTCTAGTCTTCTTCATTTGTTTAATCTTTTAAACCTTGGGACATACCAAGGATGTTTAACCGCAACTTCTTTCTTTGTCAAAACGGAAGATTTGAGTTCAACGTAACCAAAGTTTGTAACTTTGTATTCAAGATTAAGTTCTTAAACCAATAGTCAAATTAAGTCATAGTTTCAATTACATAAGAATTCGTAGCGACGAACAACTAACTTGTTTGAATATTAATTGAGATCGAAAGAAATTAACCATGTTCATTCAGCAAATAACTATTACTCCCTCCGTCCCCCCTCCGTCTCAAATTACTGTTCCCTTTTGGGGAACCCAACTTATTAAGGACCCAACATCATCATTACACTTTTTATCTTAATTTGCATGGACTTTCCCTTTTTATCTTTTACTTTATTTAAAACTTTAACTTTAAAAGTGAAAGTACAAAAGGGCAAAATAGGTATTCATTTACCTTTTATGGAAAGTGGACATTTATTTTGGGACATCCAAAAAAGAAAAGAGGGACTAGTAATTTGGGACAGAGGGAGTAATTCTTTCTCAACATCCATTGTCGTTTCCACACACCTTTTTTGTAAAATCCTCATTGCGTGACAAAAAATTGATAAACTGATTTGTTGACAAAAAAAATGTCATGTATTGCAGTGTTTGTAATAGATTGTAGAAATTAAGATAAATAAGGAAATATATTTTAATTAGGAACCTAATTTTAAAGTAATAATTATATATATGAAAGAATATTAATTGGTGGACATATTGTTCAATTTTTATAAGAAAACTTTGAGAAATTTAGACAAAAATTACTATAAATTTTGGGTGTATAAAACTAGGGGTGGAATAGGTCGGTAAATCGCCCCAACGACACATGTCCAACCACCGAACCGACTATCATCTGTGGGGAACAAATGCAACCGACCTCACTTCGAAATAGTCGATTGCACCTACTTTCGGTTGGGCAACATTTAAGTCGGTAGCAATTCGGTCGCCGCCTCTACTGCCGGAGTTCATTTCTACCACCATCGTCTAATGTGGAGATAGATCGGAATTTAAAGATAGATCTGAAGATTTCTAGATTTAGATCGGAGAGAGGAATGACGGCGGCGAGAGAGAGGACTATGGACCGTCTCTAACCCTAGAAGTCAAGCAAACCCAACAACAATCACAATAAGATAGGAAGATTCCGATCCAAATGCAAACTGAATAAGAGTCCATTTTGCCGAGAAAAACCAGAGAGGAAGGAAACAAAGGGAAATTAATTTTTTTGAGATTGTGGAGAGAGGGAAGGAAGAGAGATGGCCGATGGAGACTCTGAAACAGAGGATTAAGATTGTGGAGAGAGAGAAATGAAGATAGATTATATTAAATGATTTAATATATATTTAAATGATTTAATAATTAAATTAAAAGTGAAAGCTTTGTCAAATTGGGCTTTAGGGACTGTGAGCATGTGGGCAATGGGTTAATGGGTCAGAGATGACTTTTACGTGGCGCAATGTATATAATTACACGGCTCAATGCATAAATTTTAAAATTTATTATTATTTTTATAAAACTAGTCGGTTTGGTCCGGACGCGGTACTCTGACCTTCCGACCGTTTTCGTCACTGCCAGAAGTCAGTCGGTTTGTTTTTTTTGGTCTTTTTTGCTTGCCTTAGTATAAACTGAGAAAACATGTGGATAGAAACAAAATAACTCATATTTAATTGATTAAACTCAATTTTCACAGTATAACTAGGTTACAGTTTGCGCAATGCATAGACGTTGTGTAGATACAATTGTAGGTAGCTGAAATCTAGCCAAGCCTAATTTGAAAGGAACCTGCCCGGATCTGAGCGATTGGCAATTAGATGAAAATGATAAAGGTGTCAAGTTATGAACATTAAGACATCAATGTAAAAATGGAGATAATGTATGTAAGAGTGAGTGCAGGAATAGTTGGAATTGAATATCCCTAGCTGTGGGTTCTCATTTCCTATTTATCAATATAGGATAGGGTTACATTAGGGTTTGGGATAATTAGAAATTACCATGTATAAAGGGTAAATTTGATCACTAGTCCAAGATTTCAGGTATCCCTAACCCTGTTCACATTTATGGTAAAAGTTATTTTCCATTGTATATCTTGTAGCTCAGCAACCTTGCTTTTGTTATTTGATTATCCATGGATAGATGATAATCCACTGGTCAAATAATGGTAATGACATCGCATGGTCGGCTAGGAGGTGTTCCTACAGTTCCAGGGGCTTTGCTTGTGGATCGACCAATGGGATGGACATCAACCTCGAGTCTTAATTAGAAGCCCAAAGCCAAATTTTACCCCCACAATTGCCCCCTGAGCAACTGAGTTTGGCTTGCTAGTTGAACGTAGATGCTAGGTCTGAAAGAATCTTCTGTTCAGATAATCCCTTATAACATTAGATTTCATTCGTGCTAATCCGTTAATTTGAAGAATTTAAATGGTGCCAACTTTTTCGAGAAGTCTTATGCGTAACAGCTGTGGATGTCTATCAAGCCAGCTGTCAGCATTTTAATTGGCTGGACGTGCACACAAAATTGGGCCAGATGACCACGTGGGGCCAGAGCATTAAATGTCTTTCCATCATTCATTGTCTGTTTCCAAGGAGATTGGCGGATTAAGGAGAAAGAGTACATCAACTATATATGTTCTTGTGAACACCTTATTTTGCGACCTTCACAAGAACTTGATCCCCCTCGAAACAAGCACACATGCATGCACTAGAATTCATATACACATACATACTATGAACATGTGATACAGGTCAAGGAAGGAAGCAAAAAGGACACGCGAATGAGAGGTTACGAGAATAACCGAAAGCAACCAGAAATCGAAAACCGTCGATCTTGTGAAAACTTGGAAAAGGAGACTTCCGTATTTCTAATCATCCTCAAACTTTGAGGGTTGTTAGATAGTACCATAAGGAGTAACATATTTAAAAATAAGCTCGATCCAACGGTAGAATCTCCAAAAATTTGGGAAACCGAGAGTTCAATTTGGGTAATCAAACGGAGGCCTTTCGGAAGTCCGAATTAGATAAAATTTGGTCAGTAGATAAGTATTATAATGGCTAACAACATACTAAAAAAATCAAATCAATATGATACTCTGTTTGGCTAATGCAACAAAAACTGTCTTTGATGAATAGTATTTATTGTGTGGACAAAGGCTTTTGGCCTATTTGTTCACACAACAAACACCCTTTTCCTAGCCCCAAAATCCCTTTTTAGTTATAAATAAACCTGCACTGACCCCATTTAAAGCATTAAACAACTTTGGAACTTTTGGAATAATACTCAAAAATATTATTACCCTATTTTTAAGGCTCTTAGGTAATTTTATTTTATCAATTATAGTTGATCAATTGCATGTCGAAATTGCTGTTAATCTTAATTTCAATCCATATTTCATATTTTAGACCCGTTTTTAAAACCAAAGGCGTGGAACGAGCCGTAACCATTGTTGGACATATTTTTATCTATTAATTTCACAAAATCCCGATTTCAACAATCTCATTTTAGGAAGGAATCCCTTAGCGTTTGTTCCCGATTTGATCTATAAATTGCGGTGCTTATGTAAATATCCAATATGAGAGTACTGAATTCGTCAATGCCGGTTGAAATAATTAAACTATGGTATACTATTGACAAACGACTCTCGAGAATTACCAGAATCATATTCCAGATTGATTTAGCTTCCGAAAAACCCTGAGCATTACCAAAAACACTTGTTTTGCTATATATCATTAGCAAAATCACTTTCCAAATCACACACACTGATTTGTAAAATCAAAAGGCGAAATCTGAAGCACATGTTTTCTATCCTTACTCCAAAATCCTTTTTTCCTAAAACTATGGATTGATACGCGGTAATATAAATAAACATGAGAATTTTCGATTATAATTACACGCATATCTTACTTAGAGACTGAAAAGACGAATTGGGTGCCTAATACCTTCACAATTCGTAACTTACTCCCTGAACATGCAAATCGATTGGTCTTGCATTAATTGTGTTTAAGATATCGTTTAATTAATAAATATTCCTTTTTAACACGCATTTTTGTTTGTTTAGTAAAATAAACTGATGACTCTGATTTTCTTTACAAACTGTCACTTTTCTCTATAATCAAACGAACCATTTTCCAAATGAACCTAGAAATCGGAAGAATTGTCTCCCACAAGGACTCGGCATCGAAAGCGAGGGTTCTCACAATTCCTAAAAAAACCCTTCATTTTCATTTTTAAGCTCTTCTCCAACCAAACCCTTGCAAATTTGATTCTCGTTAGTAGAAAACTCAAAAGGCCTACCGGCTCGGATCTGATTATTTGGCAATTAGATGGAGATGATAAAGGTACCAAGTTATGAGTAGTAAGACAGCAATGTAAAAATGATGACTAGATTTTTTTTTTGGGTAGGTTCCTCTGGTGGCTTTCATATCCAGTCTGGTAATACGTCCTCCCTTATATGTGTGTGTTCTTCACTAGCTCAAATTGCTTTTCGTCTTCCGATTTTGCCCTTAGATGTGAGTTATAAGATGTCTCAACCACTAGGCCACTTATTAGTTTTTTTAAAATTTATTTTCTTTATATTACTTATATATATCTACAATGCACGCGCATCGCGTATGTACAAAAATCTAGTACTATATAGAAAAGAAATCCAACTCTCTATTCTTTAAGGACAATTATGACATTCAATTATGTGTTTTTATTTTTTCCCTTATATTTGTTACATTTTTTTTGGACAGTACAAAAGAGAAACCAACAAAAACTACAAAGAGAAAACAGAAAAAATAGCACCAATTTTTTAGGTAAGAAAGCCAGAATATATATACACATATGATTTCACCTAAGAAAATTACATAAAATATTCAAATGTTGGAGGCCAGGGACCACACACTCAGTACACACACACATATATATATACATCATTTTTAGAGTTTGGAGCGTTTAACCCAGAAACAATTAGCAATAGGTAGAATAACCCCTTAATTTTATATATTGCTACAAGAGATCAATTTTCCTAATTTGAGATTTATAGTCTCAACAAATTAATTAACTGGCTTGACACGCTAATTGTACCAGCATGCATGGGCAAATTATGCCAAATTATTGTACATATTAATTATGATGATTAAAAAGATTTTTTTTATCCAAGTATGCATATCCACAACCAAAAGTGTACTCGATAGTTTTTATTTTTTATTTTAAACTTTATAATCTATATGCACTGACAGTGATGATAATCAGTTAATCCAACTTAATTGACAATGATGATAACCCTAATCTTGAAGTTCCCCCAACGCTAGCGCTAGTGATTGAAGGAGGGGAAGGAGAGATTTGAAGCAAGAGGTTAGGAATTACTGAGGAGAGCTGAAACTAAAATGACATATATATACATATATATGGTCCCTGGCCTCCAACATTTGAATATTTAAGTAATTTTTTTTGGGTGAAATCATATGTATATATATATATATATTAGGGTAAAGTTTATTTTATCATAATTATGTATTATTTCGTTCATCTCAAATGAAAAGTTCAATTTTTCTTTCACTTACATGTATTTTTTTAAGAATACAATATTTTCAACATAATCGATGATTAAAAATAAAATTTACTTATATAATAAATTATGATACATTGATTATATTTTAAAACTAATTAATCAAAACTCTAAATTTGGATCATAAAAAAAATTTGTGAAGTCTTTAACTAGAAATCAAGAGAATATTTGATTAGAAAAACAAATATTGTTAAGTGTAGTCACAAGTCCAACTAATAAAACCTCAAACATCAAGAAATGTGAAAACGGAAGAGAGAGAGAGAGAGAGAGGGGGGGGGGGTTGTTAACTTTTTGAAAACTTGTCCATTAAAAAGTCTGTATATAGAGAAAAATGAGAGGAGCCATTTGCCCCACCAAGCCTTATGTTCATCCGCGATTGAGTGCAAATTTATCTTTGTATAACCCAAAACAATTATTGTTTGTGTCTTATTGATAAAGAAGTTTAGATTTGTAACTTGTTAAAATAATTCTAAATTAAGTCAATTAAATATTTAGACATAGTAATCTACTAAAAAACATGAGTGCAAACTTAATTTAGGATGATACCATAAAATATTACAACGCAAAAATGTACTGCAAAGTTAACGCTGCACTCATTCTAGAGTTTGGTCAAAAATAAGCTCTTAATTTACAAAAATATTATTCTTCAGTTCTTTTGTTGATTTTTTTTAAGGAAGCCCCATTTTTCTATATCATATTGTCCTTAATAAGTAGTTTTGTTTATAGATTGAATATGGACCAAGTCATGTAGTATCCAAATCCTATCCGACAGACAATATCAATCCGTTACGCAAACACCCAATGTCCCAATCTAATCCAAAAATTTGAAAACTATCGGGTACAAGACGCATGACTTTAATCAATCGAGTGTTTTTGCTAAACCAATAACTATTGTTATAAATGTGCATATATATATATATATATGTTGTATTGTTTTGAAATCAGATCAGATTGTTACATATAAATATATCTATATCCGATTTGTTAATCAAAAGGTTTAATCAACAAGATTCGGATAAATGAAATAGAGATTCCTCACTATATTTGAATAATCAGAGAAGATTCATATTAGTTTGGATAGAAATCCGATCCATTAACATGCTTACTAGCGGGAAAGATATCCACTGCATATATCTTGGAATGATCGATCTATCATTTAGCGGCGGAGACACTATTTAATGGTAAATGGGACAAAAAACTAAGGGTAATGATATTTGTACTCTACAAAAGTAGTTTGCCATTCCAAAACCATCTTATCTTTTGGGACATTTTTTTTGACATTAAAGACGTTTTTGGAGTGCTATAATACTTTTTGTATAGTGCCAATATCACTAGTCAAAATTAAATGTAACATATGTGACCTTTTGATACTCTAGTGTTTGAAAAAATGACACTAAAACATCAAAAATATTAAACGGAAATCACACAAAAAGTCATTTTAAAGTATTAAAATTAAGTACTACCCTTGGCTATAAAATTTATAAAAATTTATAAGAAAGGAGCTAAAATAGAAAAAAATTATATAAATTAAAGTAGATTTTAGATAGAAGCTAGTGAGTCACATGTCTTTGGTTTCAAAGTTCACATTACATTGCTCCATTTTTCTATAACTAGATATTTTAATCACACGTTTTGTAGGAATTAGAAAAAAAAGTATGACGAGCTAAGGATTACACCAGTATATTCACGGGGCATAAAATTAAAAATAATATTCAAAATGAGAAACTTACTCCTTCACATCTTGCAAGAGTGTTCCAAATTCATAAGGCAAGAATCAGGAGAAGAAATAATTAGCTCAATAGCGCATTTAAAAAATAAGTTGGTGCTTTAATTAGAAAATACTATACATCTTTTTTTTTTAGAATCTTAAAATACTATATATCTTTAATACTGTGAAGTTTACTACAAGTACGTTGATGACTTGTTAATTGCGTAAATATTCTTTTTAGCAAAAAAATAAATAATATTTTATGATATTGGTTGGTTCATAATTACAAACATACAACTTTCTCTAATTAGTGGACGAATTAAGGGTTATTATATTCATCGATCAAGATGGGTTGGGTTTCCCCTTTTGGTTTGGGAATCCAAAAATTAATTACTACTTTTAAGTAAAAAATCTATTTTAAGTAAAAAATCTTGAAACGGAGAAAGATGTGCAAAAAAGGTAAAAGGTCTTGTCTGGTTAAAAATTTTCACAAAAAATCTAACGAATAAAATTTTTAAGAAATAAGGGTCTAGATATTATTATTATTCTAAAATAAGGGCTTATTTATCAATTATATTTTAAAATAAGAGCTTTTACCGAGTGCAAACTTAACTTTGCACAAAATTGTGTTTTGTGCAAACTTAACTTTGCAATCAAAAAATATTAATGCAAATTTGTTTTGCATAATGTGTTTATATTTTTTAACAAGTACATTCATATATTTCATTCATAAAACTTTAAAACATCGTCAAATAAATACAAATACATAATAATATTTCATAAAATAAGGAGTGCAAACTTAACTTTGCATAATTCTGAAAAAATTATTATATGCATTTTATTAATAAATAAGCTTTGAATATACAATTTGTTAAAATTATCAAAAACACTGTGAATTAAATACTTATGTATAATAATATGCTAAAAAACATGTAGTGTAAACTTAATTTTGTATGATTCCATAAGAAAATATAATTTAAAAATCTACTACAAAATTAACTTTGCACTCGTTTTAGAGTTTAATCAAATATAGGCTCTTAATTTACAAAAATATTACTTTTCGGTTCTTTTGTAAAAAACTTTTTTATATAAGTTGATCTTATTTTTCAATATCTCCGAGAAAGATAGATGTATAAAAATATTTTTATTTTATTTTATTTTTGGAAAAAAGTATATGACAAAAATTAATTTTCTAAAGAAATACTCATTCGGTCCAATTAAAACTGCTCGTTTGACTTGGTTAAAAATACCTTTAACCGACACAAAATTTTGTGCATTTATTATCTATGATACAATTAAAACTTCATTTTTAATTAATTTATGACAGTCCAAAGCAATCTTAATATAAATTGATTAAAACCGTCCAAAAAATTTTATAATAATATAAAGTAAAACACAAGAAATACATTTTAGAAATAATTAGAGTCAATGGAATTCGAATACATGACATCTGTCTTACCAACATTAAACGTACTCAATTTTAGTGTGATAAAGACAATCTTATCTGTGAAACAGAGTAATAACAATTTTATTTGTTGTGCTTAAATACGCAAATACACGCCTACTGTGATACTAAATTAAATTATGCGTTTTCATTTTTGCCCTTATATTTGTTACTTGGTGTGGGAGGTAAATTTTAACTATGGGCTTTTGGGTCAAGGTCCAGATTTTATAGCTGGACTATCAATTAGCCCACGGGCAAAGCCCACAAAATTGTGAAGAGCTAGCTTTTAGCCCACCAAGTCATATCATTATGCCTATCTGACCAAAGGATTGTGAGCCCATCATGGACGGTCGGGTAAGCAAGACGGGTTAGCCTAGCTGGAAGATAGACAATAAAAAATAATTATTTTTGTTAATGTAAATAGGGTTAGGGACACCTGGAACGTTAGAGTAGTAATCAAGTTTACCTTTTATAATAATTTCTTAATATCTCAAACCCTAATGTAACTGTGAGAATCCGGACCCGCGACCCGAGGGAAGAGTCCTCGTTCTCGGTTTTCTTTAAAAAAACGTGTTTTGTAGAGTCGCCAGTTTGTTTTACAAGAAAACAAACAAAAGATCGTACGAAGGACAATTCGAAAGTGAATTATCTTTCATACGTTTGAAACCAGAGATTCATTAAAAATTTACTTTGCTAGGATTCGGGAACTACGTTACGAATTGGGAAGGTGTTAGACACCCAATTCGCCCTTTCGGTCTCTTAATGGATCATGTATCTAATTCCTATTTTAGATATCTTGCAAGTAGTTCGAATGGCTTTTAGAACAGTCCTTTCCGGATAAATTTAGTTTAAAATAATATTTTAAAATCAGACTCGAGCTTTGCGAGCGCCTACGTATTCATTCGTAGAATGAAATCAGAGTCTCGTAGTTCCATTCGTTTGGAAACTGTTTTTGTTTTTTGTTTATTTTGAAAACGTGTCAAAACGGATTTTAGTTTTCTTACAAAACTTAGAAAGGACTTGTTTTAAAAGTAATGAACTTCTTTGCAAGTTATCTAATTTTCTGTATTAAAAGTGAAACTAAATGCAGTATTGAAATTAAGGAGGGTTGTAGAAAATATACCTGATGCGCTTGAAGAAATAAGAACCTTGCCTTCCCTTGATTGCTCCTTTCTCTCTCTAGAACTTTCTCTCTCTAGAATCTCTCTCTCTAAAACTTTCTTTCTCTAAAGCTTTCTCTCACTAACTTCCTCTCACTCACCTTCTCCCTCACTAACTTTCTCTCAGAATTTCTCTAAGAATGACTCTCTCTCAAAACTTTGATAGAGTTCGTACTTACTAAAAATACTATTTAATGTTGATGATCCAAAAATGGGATCCCAAGGGTCCTATTTATAGCAAAAGTTCCGCAAAAAACGCTCCAAAAGAGGCCAACCGCATGGGATGCGGCTAGGGCGTGCGACAGGGGTGTGCCAACCGTACGGTTGGCAGGTAGCCGTATGGTTGGGCGTGCGACTAGGGGGTGCGGTTAGGAGGTGCCAACCGTACGGTTGGGAGGTAGCCGTTGTTATGTATTAGGGCAGCAAACATGCATCACATACAATAATTTGTGCGCTAATCATTGAACCCTATGATCTATGCAGTTCAATAAAATCGACAGATGACATACCTTAATCGAGATTTGGTGTCAATGAAACGAACAGGATGGATCTGATCCTTCTGTTGTTGTCGTCCTTAGCGTAGAAAACACGACGCCTCTACGGTATGCACACACGAACGAGATGAGATCCTTGCTTGGTGTACTAGCACCCTATAGGGTTCTCTCAACTATTTCGATTTTCTTGCCTCTCTGAATTTTCTTGACGGCCAAGAAGAATAAAGGTTCCCTTCTAAAGGGGAACCCTAGTGAGAACCCTAAGCAACAAACGAATTAGGCCCAAGTCCAACTTGGCCCGTTTTCAATTCGTTTTGATCCAACTCGTTTTGGTGTGCGACCCTGTAGGTTTATACTCTTCGGCAGTATAATTAAAATCCCGTTTTATTATACGAATAGTAAGCGGTCTTTAGTAAAACATTACTATTACTCAAAGGGTATAAAGGTAAAAAACGACACAACCTGTAATTGATATTCCACATATTAACTCCTTTTGTCAATCGATATCTAGATTGAACACAAGACTAGGCAAGTGTCATTCTTGTATAGTTCAATCTTTATTTCTTGATCTCTAAGTATAATTAATCTAAAACAAATGACATCTCATTTGTGCATGGCCATGCATATATTAATTATACTTATCAAGGGGCCCAACGATATCTCTCTCATTATATGAGAGTGACAAATCCCATTTTGATCAACCACATACCTCTACATAGTTCATAGTATGCTCGATCATCATCTTTATAATTACTCGGTCAAGAGCAACATTTGATAATGCCTGACATGCTAATCCCTATGTTGGTAACCATGGCGATCTCAGGTCTGAGGATAATACGATATCACAAATGGGGAACATCACTGATGACATTATGTAACACTCCTCGCAGTGTCCCCAAAGCGGGTCGGTCCAATACTTTGTTCCCTAACAAGTATCAGTATGTTCAGCTTGATATCTCCATATCCATGACTTGTGGAACATAGTCATCAGCTGACCCATACTCTAATCATTATATCAATGTGATCCAAGGTTATTGACACATGATTAGGGACATCTAAACAATATTATTATTACATTACTAGCATCCCACAATCTAGTCACGTACTTGATGAACTAGTATTAATAAATATTATTTGCAAGAGATTATAAAGTAAAATGAAATAAACTTTATAAATAACAATAAGCATAAGATATCCAAGTACAAATCATAATCTATGAATAGTCCTAGGACATATCTCTTTCAGTCTCCCACTTGTACTAGGACCATTCATTCATAAATCGAATGCCTAGTGCACTAAAATGACAATCATGTTTAGATTGAGAAAGTGGCTTAGTCAAAGGATCAGTTACATTTTCGTCTGTGGGAACCTTGCATATCTTTACATCACTATTACTGATAAACTCACGAATGAGGTGATAACGTCTCTGAATATGTTTGGACTTTTGGTGCGACCTTGGCTCTTTAGCCTGAGCAATAGCTCCATTTTTGTCACAATACAAATCCACTGGATTGGTGCTACTAGGAATGACACCAAGTTCAGTGATAAACTTCTTTATCCATACTGCTTCCTTTGCTACTTCTAAAGCAGCAACATATTCAGCTTCTGTTGTAGAATCAGCAACTGTGGCTTGCTTAGAACTCTTCCAACTCACAGCTCCACCATTGAGACAAAACACAAAACCGGATTGTGATATGAAATCATCCTTATCTGATTGAAAACCAGAATCCGTGTATCCATTTACAACCAACTCTTCTTCCCCACCATAAATCAAGAATATATCCCTAGTTCTTCTTAAGTACTTGAGGATATTCTTGACAGCGGTCCAGTGACTCTCACCTGGATCTGACTGGTATCTGCTAGTCACGCTCAATGCGCATGCTACATCAGGACGAGTACACAACATAGCGTACATGATAGAACCTATAGCCGAAGCATACGGGATTCTACTCATGCGATCTCGCTCAGCTTGTGTCTGAGGACACTTAGTCTTGCTGAGTGTTTTACCATGTGTCATTGGCAAGAACCCTCTTTTAGAGTCTTGCATGTTGAACCTACGTAAAACTTTGTCAAGGTAATTACTTTGACTCAGTCCTATTAGTTTTCTTGATCTATCTCTATAGATCTTGATCCCTAATATGTAGGCTGCATCGCCCAAATCTTTCATTGAGAAACATTTTCCTAGCCAGGTCTTCACAGACTCAAGCATAGGAATATCATTCCCAATGAGTAGTATGTCATCTACATACAATACCAGAAAGACTATCGCGCTCCCACTAGTTTTCTTGTATACACAAGGTTCTTCTTCGTTCTTTCTAAAATCAAACTCTTTGATAGTTTCATCGAAACGAAGATTCCAGCTCCGAGATGCTTGCTTAAGACCATATATGGATCTCTTAAGCTTGCATACCTTGTTAGCATTTCTTGGATCGACAAAACCTTCAGGTTGTGTCATGTACACATCCTCTTCAAGGTATCCATTGAGGAAAGCAGTTTTGACATCCATTTGCCATATTTCATAGTCATAATATGCGGCAATGCTTAAAAGGATCCGGATTGATTTAAACATGGCAACTGGCGAAAAGGATTCATCATAGTCAATACCATGGATTTGTCGATATCCTTTTGCAACCAATAGAGCTTTATAGACATCGATCTTGCCATCTTTATCAATCTTAATTTTGAAAACCCATTTGCAGCCTATGGCTCTACAGCCATTTGGTATGTCAACCAAGTCCCATACTTGATTGTCATGCATGGATTTCATTTCGGATTTCATAGCTTCTAGCCATTTCTCGGAACTAGAACTCTCCATTGCTTCTTTGAAAGTCAAGGGCTCATTGTTGTCTAACAACACTATGTCTTGCTCATCTGAGACGAAAAGTGATAATCTCTCAGGTTCGCGACGTGGCCTATTTGACCTTCGTAAGACTGTAACTTCTTCAGGGGTTTCTGTAACTATTTGCATACTTTGTTGAGGCTCTTCATTAAGATTACTATCATCTCGAATTTCTTCAAGATGTATCGTGCTCCCACTGTTTTCTTTGGAAAGAAATTCTCTTTCTAAGAAAACTCCATTCCGAGCTACAAACACTTTGTTCTCGGTTGGATTATAGAAATAATATCCTTTAGTTTCCTTAGGATATCCTACGAAGAAGCATTTATCAGATTTTGGTTCCAATTTAGTTGTGATTAGTCGTCTGACGAAAACGTCACAACCCCAAATCTTTAGAAAAGACATACTTGGAACCTTTCCAGTCCATAACTCGTAAGGTGACTTTTCTACAGCCTTAGATGGAGATCTGTTTAGTGTGAACGCTGCGGTTGTCAAGAGCGTATCCCGAAAATGATATTGGAAAAGATGTCTGACTCATCATTGATCGAACCATGTCTAACAGTGTTCGATTTCTCCTTTCAGATACACCATTCCATTGTGGTGTTCCTGGTGGAGTAAGTTGTGAAACAATTCCACAACTCTTAAGATGATCATTAAATTCTTGGCTTAAGTATTCTCGTCCTCGATCTGATCGAAGAGCTTTAATAGTCTTGCCAAGTTGATTTTGTACCTCATTTTGAAATTCTTTAAACTTTTCAAAAGATTCCGATTTATGTTTTATCAAGTAAACATAACCATATCTACTGAAATCATCAGTAAATGTGATAAAGTACTGATATCCTCCTCTGGCAGTTGTGTTTAGTGGTCCACATACATCAGTATGAATGAGGGCCAAAAGATCACTTGCCCTATCATTGTTACCATTGAAAGGGCTCTTGGTCATCTTTCCCAACAAAGAAGATTCACATCGTTCAAAAGACTGAAAATCAAATGAATTTAGAAGACCATCTTTATGGAGCTTCAGCATGCGTTTCTCATTTATATGGCCTAAACGACAATGCCATAAATAAGTAGGATTCGAATCATCAGACTTGATTCTCTTGTTATTTACGTTATAAACAGGTATTTCGAGATTTAGAATATAAAGACCATCCAATAATTGTCCAATACCATATTGCATATTATTCAAAGAAAATGAACAACGTTTGTCCTTAAAATTGAATTCAAAACCTTCGTCGTCTAACAAAGAAATAGAAATAATGTTTCTGCTAAAAGCAGGCACATAGTAACAATTATTTAATTCTAAAATCAATCCTGAAGGCAAAGGAATCTCAAATGTTCCTATAGCTAGAGCGGCAACTTTTGCTCGATTTCCAACGCGTAGGTCCACTTCTCCTTTTGCCAGCTTCCTACTCCTTTTGAGTCCCTGTACATTTGCACAAATGTGAGATGCACTACCAGTATCTAATACCCAAGAAGTAGAAGAAGTTGAAGTAACATTTACTTCTATAACGTAAGTACCTGAAGACGAAGGGGCTAGTCCCTTCTTTTTGTCGTCAAGATACTTCTTGCAGTTTCTCTTCCAATGACCCTTCTCATTGCAGTGAAAGCATACCATTTCAGCTTGTGGATTAGGCTTTGGCTCAGAACTTTTCTTCTTGTTCTTCCAGTTCTTAACTGGAGCTTTACCTTTGCCTTTGGCATTGGAATTTCCTTTGCCATTTCCACCTTTCTTGAAACCCCTTCCCTTTTGAACCATCAGAACATTATTCTTACCTTTCTTAACAATATTCTGCTCAGCTGTTTTCAGCATCCCATGCATCTCAGTTAATGTCTTCTCCAAGCTGTGCATATTGAAGTTCATAATAAAACCATCATATGACTCAGGCAGCGACTGGAGAATGACATCAGTGGCCAACTCTTGGCTAATAGTTGTCCCCAACCTTTCTAGGTGATCAATGTACCCAATCATTTTGAGTACATGAGGACTAACTGAGCCTCCCTCAGGAAGCTTGCAAGAAAACAAAGACTTAGTAGTCTCGAAGCGTTCGACTCGAGCTTGTTCCTGAAACAAACTCTTTAGTTCCTTAACCATGTCGAATGCATTCATATTTTCAAACTGCTTCTGCAGATCAGCATTCATGCTAGCAAGCATGAGACATGAAACATCTAAATCATCATTTAGATGCTTCTGATATGCATCTTTCTGTGCACGAGGAGCATTAGCTGCTGGTTCTTCAGGAATAGCATTTTCGAGGACATAATCTTTCCTCTCCTGTTTGAGAACAATTCTCAGATTCCTAAACCAGTCTAGGAAGTTGGTTGTGTTTAGTTTTTCCTTCTCAAGGACAGATCGCAACGAAAAAGCGGTTGTGTTATTGTTCGTCATCTATCTACAGCAAAATAACATATGCAAACATTTAATATGCTTATTTATAAAAAATTCCTACTATGTCTTACACGCAATTGTCCAAATAGGACATAATAGGTCCAAGATCCATATTACACAAGGTATTAAGAAAGCTTTGGCTTTTCACTTAAACTTTGTTAATTAGGTAAGCAACATTTGTTAATTACATCCTATGCAATTCTTGGTTTGTTGAGTTTTACATCTTATGTTTCGGCTTCTCAACACTTTGCCTCAAGGCCCAAAACCGTTTTGATGGCCTGTGAAATCAAACCAACACTTTTCTGATTGATGGATGTCCGACTTCCATACTATTAATTTATGATGATCTAAGATAACCCCGCTTTGGCAGGCGTCTTCTAAAATAATCATAAAATTAATAGTTATCAGTATTGGAAAGGCACAAATAATTTCATTTGTTCTAGGGACATGAATATGCAGTTTTATAATAATACAACAGAATATTAAAACAAGCATAAATCAATAAATATGTGATATAGCATGGCCAAGAAATAAAGCTACTAATTAACTATGCTCTCCATCCTTTGTAGCTTTGGACACTCTAAAGTTCTTGGCTATCTTCTCTTGTGATGAGGGATCCTCCATCTTCTATGCGAGGTAACATACAAAAATTGTACAGCCTAATACAAGAGACTAGTAATATAAAATTACATTACAAAACACAAAACGACACGCAGGCCGTATTTATATATTACAATAAAAACAAGACGACGCGCAGGCCGTATTTAGTTTGGCCATACTATATCACTATAAATTATAACCCTGCAAGTTAGTATTATCCCATAACACAACACATTGCATACACATAAATGCGAAAATTAAATTTAATCAATTATTAAATAAACACTAAGGGGTCGAGGGGCAACGCCCCCGCGGGGTTTGGGGCAGCGCCCCAACCGGGGTCCGGGGGGGGGACACCCCTGCAATAGAATCACACTTCTGCCACCGTGGAGAATTTGAACGATTTCAAATTATTTTCTCCAGAAACGTGTCTAACCATATTAGACAGATTCGTTTAGATTAATCATATTAATCTGTCCTATCTCATTAATCAAATTAATCGTGAAGAACCCTATAGCCGTGATCTTATCAGGTTTATAACGATTGCGTAAACCCTAACAGAACGATTCTGACATGCTTGAATGATATCGCGGAATTAAAATCATTACAGCATAAGGATCCTAATCGAGTAACATGCCAAAAGATGAACCCTAACGCAAAACGACTTAACAGAACCATACTATGAAATGTCGATAATAGTCATACAGTAATCACGTTTTGACATATCAGATCTCTATTAATCAGATTATGAAAGGTCATATCGTATATGTAAACTGATTAACGAAAACAGAAACATGCTACAGAAAACGATTAACCCATTAATCGATATTACTAAAACCTAGCATGATACTAAAATCCGAATATGAAATTAATCGAAATTTTAAACGAGAACAAATCTTCAAGTTATAAAACGACTATAATCATGATCGAAATTAAAGAACAGCAATAACCTCCCTCTGATACCGCTGTTATGTATTAGGGCAGCAAACATGCATCACATACAATAATTTGTGCGCTAATCATTGAACCCTATGATTTATGCAGTTCAATAAAATCGACAGATGACATACCTTAATCGTGATTTGGTGTCAATGAAACGAACAGGATGGATCTGATCCTTCTGTTGTTGTCGTCCTTAGGGTAGAAAACACGACGCCTCTACGGTATGCACACACGAACGAGATGAGATCCTTGCTTGGTGTACTAGCGCCCTATAGGGTTCTCTCAACTATTTCGATTTTCTTGCCTCTCTGAATTTTCTTGACGGCCAAGAAGAATAAAGGTTCCCTTTTAAAGGGGAACCCTAGTGAGAACCCTAAGCAACAAACGAATTAGGCCCAAGTCCAACTTGGCCCGTTTTCAATTCGTTTTGATCCAACTCGTTTTGGTGTGCGACCCTGTAGGTTTATACTCTTCGGCAGTATAATTAAAATCCCGTTTTATTATACGAATAGTAAGCGGTCTCTAGTAAAACATTACTATTACTCAAAGGGTATAAAGGTCAAAAACGACACAACCTGTAATTGATATTCCACATATTAACTCCTTTTGTCAATCGATATCTAGATTGAACACAAGACTAGGCAAGTGTCATTCTTGTATAGTTCAATCTTTATTTCTTGATCTCTAAGTATAATTAATCTAAAACAAATGACATCTCATTTGTGCATGGCCATGCATATATTAATTATACTTATCAAGGGGCCCAACGATATCTCTCTCATTATATGAGAGTGACAAATCCCATCTTGATCAACCACATACCTCTACATAGTTCATAGTATGCTCGATCATCATCTTTATAATTACTCGGTCAAGAGCAACGTTTGATAATGCCTGACATGCTAATCCCTATGTTGGTAACCATGGCGATCTCAGGTCTGAGGATAATACGATATCACAAATGGGGAACATCACTGATGACATTATGTAACACTCCTCGCAGTGTCCCCAAAGCGGGTCGGTCCAATACTTTGTTCCCTAACAAGTATCAGTATGTTCAGCTTGATATCTCCATATCCATGACTTGTGGAACATAGTCATCAGCTGAACCATACTCTAATCATTATATCAATGTGATCCTAGGTTATTGACACATGATTAGGGACATCTAAACAATATTATTATTACATTACTAGCATCCCACAATCTAGTCACGTACTTGATGAACTAGTATTAATAAATATTATTTGCAAGAGATTATAAAGTAAAATGAAATAAACTTTATAAATAATAATAAGCATAAGATATCCAAGTACAAATCATAATCTATGAATAGTCCTAGGACATATCTCTTTCAGTCTCCCACTTGTACTAGGAACATTCATTCATAAATCGAATGCCTAGTGCACTAAAATGACGATCATGTTTAGATTGAGAAAGTGGCTTATCTGTTGGAACCTTGCATATCTTTACATCACTATTACTGATAAACTCACGAATGAGGTGATAACGTCTCTGAATATGTTTGGACTTTTGGTGCGACCTTGGCTCTTTAGCCTGAGCAATAGCTCCATTGTTGTCACAATACAAATCCACTAGATTGGTGCTACTAGGAATGACACCAAGTTCAGTGATAAACTTCTTTATCCATACTGCTTCCTTTGCTGCTTCTGAAGCAACAACATATTTAGCTTCTGTTGTAGAATCAGCAACTGTGGCTTGCTTAGAACTCTTCCAACTCACAGCTCCACCATTGAGACAAAACACAAAACCGGATTGTGATATGAAATCATCCTTATCTGATTGAAAACTAGAATCCGTGTATCCATTTACAACCAACTCTTCTTCCCCACCATAAATCAAGAATATATCCCTAGTTCTTCTTAAGTACTTGAGGATATTCTTGACAGCGGTCCAGTGACTCTCACCTGGATCTGACTGGTATCTGCTAGTCACGCTCAATGCGCATGCTACATCAGGACGAGTACACAACATAGCGTACATGATAGAACCTATAGCCGAAGCATACGGGATTCTACTCATGCGATCTCGCTCATCTTGTGTCTGAGGACACTGAGTCTTGCTGAGTGTTGTACCATGTGTCATTGGCAAGAACCCTCTTTTAGAGTCTTGCATGTTGAACCTACGTAAAACTTTGTCAAGGTAATTACTTTGACTCAGTCCTATTAGTTTTCTTGATCTATCTCTATAGATCTTGATCCCTAATATGTAGGCTGCATCGCCCAAATCTTTCATTGAGAAACATTTTCCTAGCCAGGTCTTCACAGACTCAAGCATAGGAATATCATTCCCAATGAGTAGTATGTCATCTACATACAATACCAGAAAGACTATCGCGCTCCCACTAGTTTTCTTGTATACACAAGGTTCTTCTTCGTTCTTTCTAAAATCAAACTCTTTGATAGTTTCATCGAAACGAAGATTCCAGCTCCGAGATGCTTGCTTAAGACCATATATGGATCTCTTAAGCTTGCATACCTTGTTAGCATTTCTTGGATCGACAAAACCTTCAGGTTGTGTCATGTACACATCCTCTTCAAGGTATCCATTGAAGAAAGCAGTTTTGACATCCATTTGCCATATTTCATAGTCATAATATGCGGCAATGCTTAAAAGGATCCGGATTGATTTAAACATGGCAACTGGCGAAAAGGATTCATCATAGTCAATACCATGGATTTGTCAATATCCTTTTGCAACCAATAGAGCTTTATAGACATCGATCTTTCCATCTTTATCAATCTTAATTTTGAAAACCCATTTGCAACCTATGGCTCTACAGCCATTTGGCATGTCAACCAAGTCCCATACTTGATTGTCATGCATGGATTTCATTTCGGATTTCATAGCTTCTAGCCATTTCTCGGAACTAGAACTCTCCATTGCTTCTTTGAAAGTCAAGGGCTCATTGTTGTCTAACAACACTATGTCTTGCTCATCTGAGACGAAAAGTGATAATCTCTCAGGTTCGCGACGTGGCCTATTTGACCTTCGTAAGGCTGTAACTTCTTCAGGGGTTTCTGTAACTATTTGCATACTTTGTTGAGGCTCTTCATTAAGATTACTATCATCTCGAATTTCTTCAAGATTTATCGTGCTCCCACTGTTTTCTTTGGAAAGAAATTCTCTTTCTAAGAAAACTCCATTCCGAGCTACAAACACTTTGTTCTCGGTTGGATTATAGAAATAATATCCTTTAGTTTCCTTAGGATATCCTACGAAGAAGCATTT
This sequence comes from Lonicera japonica, assembly GCA_021464415.1. Classification (NCBI taxonomy): domain Eukaryota; kingdom Viridiplantae; phylum Streptophyta; class Magnoliopsida; order Dipsacales; family Caprifoliaceae; genus Lonicera; species Lonicera japonica. The sequence goes on from JAKCWG010000655.1 coordinate 287,669, forward strand.
ATCAGATTTTGGTTCCAATTTAGTTGTGATTAGTCGTCTGACGAAAACGTCACAACCCCAAATCTTTAGAAAAGACATACTTGGAACCTTTCCAGTCCATAACTCGTAAGGTGACTTTTCTACAGCCTTAGATGGAGATCTGTTTAGTGTGAACGCTGCGGTGTCAAGAGCGTATCCCGAAAATGATATTGGAAAAGATGTCTGACTCATCATTGATCGAACCATGTCTAACAGTGTTCGATTTCTCCTTTCAGATACACCATTCCATTGTGGTGTTCCTGGTGGAGTAAGTTGTGAAACAATTCCACAACTCTTAAGATGATCATTAAATTCTTGGCTTAAGTATTCTCGTCCTCGATCTGATCGAAGAGCTTTAATAGTCTTGCCAAGTTGATTTTGTACCTCATTTTGAAATTCTTTAAACTTTTCAAAAGATTCCGATTTATGTTTTATCAAGTAAACATAACCATATCTACTGAAATCATCAGTAAATGTGATGAAGTACTGATATCCTCCTCTGGCAGTTGTGTTTAGTGGTCCACATACATCAGTATGAATGAGGGCCAAAAGATCACTTGCCCTATCATTGTTACCATTGAAAGGGCTCTTGGTCATCTTTCCCAACAAAGAAGATTCACATCGTTCAAAAGACTGAAAATCAAATGAATTTAGAAGACCATCTTTATGGAGCTTCAGCATGCGTTTCTCATTTATATGGCCTAAACGACAATGCCATAAATAAGTAGGATTCGAATCATCAGACTTGATTCTCTTGTTATTTACGTTATAAACAGGTATTTCGAGATTTAGAATATAAAGACCATCCAATAATTGTCCAATACCATATTGCATATTATTCAAAGAAAATGAACAACATTTGTCCTTAAAATTGAATTCAAAACCTTCGTCGTCTAACAAAGAAATAGAAATAATGTTTCTGCTAAAAGCAGGCACATAGTAACAATTATTTAATTCTAAAATCAATCCTGAAGGCAAAGGAATCTCAAATGTTCCTATAGCTAGAGCGGCAACTTTTGCTCGATTTCCAACGCGTAGGTCCACTTCTCCTTTTGCCAGCTTCCTACTCCTTTTGAGTCCCTGTACATTTGCACAAATGTGAGATGCACTACCAGTATCTAATACCCAAGAAGTAGAAGAAGTTGAAGTAACATTTACTTCTATAACGTAAGTACCTGAAGACGAAGGGGCTAGTCCCTTCTTTTTGTCGTCAAGATACTTCTTGCAGTTTCTCTTCCAATGACCCTTCTCATTGCAGTGAAAGCATACCATTTCAGCTTGTGGATTAGGCTTTGGCTCAGAACTTTTCTTCTTGTTCTTCCAGTTCTTAACTGGAGCTTTACCTTTGCCTTTGGCATTGGAATTTCCTTTGCCATTTCCACCTTTCTTGAAACCCTTCCCTTTTGAACCATCAGAACATTATTCTTACCTTTCTTAACAATATTCTGCTCAGCTGTTTTCAGCATCCCATGCATCTCAGTTAATGTCTTCTCCAAGCTGTGCATATTGAAGTTCATAATAAAACCATCATATGACTCAGGCAGCGACTGGAGAATGACATCAGTGGCCAACTCTTGGCTAATAGTTGTCCCCAACCTTTCTAGGTGATCAATGTACCCAATCATTTTGAGTACATGAGGACTAACTGAGCCTCCCTCAGGAAGCTTGCAAGAAAACAAAGACTTAGTAGTCTCGAAGCGTTCGACTCGAGCTTGTTCCTGAAACAAACTCTTTAGTTCCTTAACCATGTCGAATGCATTCATATTTTCAAACTGCTTCTGCAGATCAGCATTCATGCTAGCAAGCATGAGACATGAAACATCTAAATCATCATTTAGATGCTTCTGATATGCATCTTTCTGTGCACGGGAGCATTAGCTGCTGGTTCTTCAGGAATAGCATTTTCGAGGACATAATCTTTCCTCTCCTGTTTGAGAACAATTCTCAGATTCCTAAACCAGTCTAGGAAGTTGGTTGTGTTTAGTTTTTCCTTCTCAAGGACAGATCGCAACGAAAAAGCGGTTGTGTTATTGTTCGTCATCTATCTACAGCAAAATAACATATGCAAACATTTAATATGCTTATTTATAAAAAATTCCTACTATGTCTTACACGCAATTGTCCAAATAGGACATAGTAGGTCCAAGATCCATATTACACAAGGTATTAAGAAAGCTTTGGCTTTTCACTTAAACTTTGTTAATTAGGTAAGCAACATTTGTTAATTACATCCTATGCAATTCTTGGTTTGTTGAGTTTTACATCTTATGTTTCGGCTTCTCAACACTTTGCCTCAAGGCCCAAAACCGTTTTGATGGCCCGTGAAATCAAACCAACACTTTTCTGATTGATGGATGTCCGACTTCCATACTATTAATTTATGATGATCTAAGATAACCCCGCTTTGGCAGGCGTCTTCTAAAATAATCATAAAATTAATAGTTATCAGTATTGGAAAGGCACAAATAATTTCATTTGTTCTAGGGACATGAATATGCAGTTTTATAATAATACAACAGAATATTAAAACAAGCATAAATCAATAAATATGTGATATAGCATGGCCAAGAAATAAAGCTACTAATTAACTATGCTCTCCATCCTTTGTAGCTTTGGACACTCCAAAGTTCTTGGCTATCTTCTCTTGTGATGAGGGATCCTCCATCTTCTATGCGAGGTAACATACAAAAATTGTACAGCCTAATACAAGAGACTAGTAATATAAAATTACATTGCAAAACACAAAACGACACGCAGGCCGTATTTATATATTACAATAAAAACAAGACGACGCGCAGGCCGTATTTAGTTTGGCCATACTATATCACTATAAATTATAACCCTGCAAGTTAGTATTATCCCATAACACAACACATTGCATACACATAAATGCGAAAATTAAATTTAATCAATTATTAAATAAACACTAAGGGGTCGAGGGGCAACGCCCCCGCGGGGTTTGGGGTAGCGCCCCAACGGGGTCGAGGGGCAGCGCCCCCGCGGGGTTTGGGGCAGCGCCCCAACCGGGGTCCGGGGGGGGGGACACCCCTGCAATAGAATCACACTTCTGCCACCGTGGAGAATTTGAACGATTTCAAATTATTTTCTCCAGAAACGTGTCTAACCATATTAGACAGATTCGTTTAGATTAATCATATTAATCTGTCCTATCTCGTTAATCAAATTAATCGTGAAGAACCCTATAGCCGTGATCTTATCAGGTCTATAACGATTGCGTAAACCCTAACATAACGATTCTGACATGCTTGAATGATATCGCGGAATTAAAATCATTACAGCATAAGGATCCTAATCGAGTAACATGCCAAAAGATGAACCCTAACGCAAAATGACTTAACAGAACCATACTATGAACATGTCGATAATAGTCATACAGTAATCACGTTTTGACATATGAGATCTCTATTAATCAGATTATGAAAGGTCATATCGTATATGTAAACTAATTAACGAAAACAGAAACATGCTACAGAAAACGATTAACCCATTAATCGATATTACTAAAACCTAGCATGATACTAAAATCCGAATATGAAATTAATCGAAATTTTAAACGAGAACAGATCTTCAAGTTATAAAACGACTATAATCATGATCGAAATTAAAGAACAGCAATAACCTCCCTCTGATACCACTGTTATGTATTAGGGCAGCAAACATGCATCACATACAATAATTTGTGCGCTAATCATTGAACCCTATGATCTATGCAGTTCAATAAAATCGACAGATGACATACCTTAATCGAGATTTGGTGTCAATGAAACGAACAGGATGGATCTGATCCTTCTGTTGTTGTCGTCCTTAGCGTAGAAAACACGACGCCTCTACTGTATGCACACACGAACGAGATGAGATCCTTGCTTGGTGTACTAGCGCCCTATAGGGTTCTCTCAATTATTTCGATTTTCTTGCCTCTCTGAATTTCCTTGACGGCCAAGAAGAATAAAGGTTCCCTTTTAAAGGGGAACCCTAGTGAGAACCCTAAGCAACAAACGAATTAGGCCCAAGTCCAACTTGGCCCGTTTTCAATTCGTTTTGATCCAACTCGTTTTGGTGTGCGACCCTGTAGGTTTATACTCTTCGGCAGTATAATTAAAATCCCGTTTTATTATACGAATAGTAAGCGGTCTCTAGTAAAACATTACTATTACCCAAAGGGTATAAAGGTCAAAAACGACACAACCTGTAATTGATATTCCACATATTAACTCCTTTTGTCAATCGATATCTAGATTGAACACAAGACTAGGACGATTCTCTTTCAGCCGTACGGTTGGGGCGTGCGGCTGGCTCACAAAAAAGTGCAAGAACACTCGGAAAGCGAAGTGGCAACAAGGCTGCGGTAGATTTCTAACGCGCTCGAAAATCAGGGTTTTTCTAACGGTCTCCTGTATGCATGACGACTCAAGACTTGATGCGGAATGCTTGTTAGGTTCACACGAGGGTCGTGGATTGGGGTGTTCACAGTAACTCTATCCTATACGTATAAATAGGAAGGAAAAATCCACAGTAAAGGGATCCAAATCCTCGTTATCCCGTACACTCACTCCCACACATTTTTTCTTTAAGAAGAAACCCAAAACAATTATTGTAACTACTTTCCTTAAAGCCATTAGAGTTAAGTGAAGAACACTCATATACAAGGGAGGACCTATGCCGAACTAGGTATAAGAGCTACCGCAAGAACCTACCCCACAAACAAATCTCATCTCTACTTTTGTGTTGATTACAGTTCATCACCTTTTCACCCACATTTGATTGCCATCTATTGTTTTAGGACGATTCTCTCTTAGTTGGGTCTGGTCAGATTTTTACCATACTCACTTGGATAAAAAGATCATTTCAATTAAGCAACTTTCTTAATTATTTTTCACTTTAAGTTAGACGTGTGAGTCAGAAAAATTAAAGAAACAGCGTGCACACATATTGCGTGTGCATATCTAAATAGTTATAGGATAAACAACAAAGCTTGAAACCTTAAATAATATAACTTTCAACCACTACACCACTTACTATTATTATAATATTTTTTGTAAAAAAATTTATATATAATCAAATTGCACATTCATTAATTGCATTACATTGTATGTGCCTGATAATGTAATTTTAATTTGTTAACACCAACCCCCCACCCCACCCCCAGCCAGCCAACACCAAAAGCTAGCGGGGACTACAAAGTTGAAGGACAAACAGTTTTTACATTAGGGTATATATCGAGATTTGGCTCTGTCCATATGATAAAGTATTTACCTCAAAAGATATATATATATATATATATTTATATATATAACTCTTGGTTTTAAACCCTTCACTATTATGATCCTTTTCCCATTGAACTAATTAAGATATATACACTCAAATAGAAAGATTTATAAGTTCATTTTATATTAGATATCAAGATTTGGCTATCTCCATTTCTTAATTAATTACCATATATATATAAGCAACTGAGTATGCTTCAAAGCAATGGACAATAAACACACACACACATATATATATATATATGAATCTACAAATAACCTCGAGAAATATTAAAATGGGACATCTTTTTATTTCATCAATCACACAAATTTATATACATAGGTAATGATAATAAATGCATGATAAGTAGAATAAAAGAAACATATATATGTATATATGTCCCTTAAACTCTCCAATAATTATGCATGGGAAACACACCGAAGATGTCTGAATTGTAAAGAGACGCACAATTCATATTATATTACACACATAAAAAACAGTATTGATTAATTAACCAATGCTTGATTGCTGTTCAGATCGATCACAGCTTTTCCTCTTCGATCCCGTACTCGAAATTGTAGTAATTGGCACATGTGTAAATGCCATCATCCATGGTGAGAGTCTCTATGGTCCCATTAGTAAGTGTGTCATCCTGATCATAAGAGAAGGGAAGGTCGCATGAAGCCTTTGTCGCGAACAAATTTACTTTTACTTGAGTCATCGGTGGTGCAGTGACCTTATAGACAGGCTCCGACATACTGCTCGATTCAATATTTTTCCCCCATTCAAATACTCCAGTAGAGTCTGGATTAATTTCGACTTTTCCATCTGCAATAACTGGAACGCTAGCTTTGATATCTGTTTTAACGCCCCATTTAGGTGACACGCTTGCATTCCAAGCCATGCTCTTACTATCTGTATAAGCGAGCTTCACGTCATATGTGTTGGGTTCTTTGTTCCTATTAAATACAGTTCCACGGGCCACCAATAGGCTGTCGCTTTGGTGGTACATCCTAGCATCCTTAAGGTGATAATTGACGTTGTAGATATTCCTCGACATAGCTAGCTCTTTAACTTCCAAGCGTTCATCCTCAGAAATGCTTTCGCTTTTGGCACTGAGACAATTTTTCATGTTCCAGGTGGTCAATCTCTTGCAGAACTTATTATTGTTCCCCTTAAGAGCGATGACATTGCCGTCAACTTTAACTGGCAAGAACATTGTGTCAGGGTCGTTGCTAGTGTTGTCATCCGCATCAGCACAAATCCAGTTCTTGCTAGTGTTGTCATACGAGTCAATGGTGCTTGTAAGCCGCCAAAATTTGTTGTTCTGTTTGGACATTATACGTACGCTTCCATTACCAGTGGTGACGATCTCGATCATTGTTGCCGGATCAATGTCAGTAGATGAAAATTGCAGATGTGGATTGCCAAACATTTGGCGAAGGCCGAGGTAACAGCCATTGATGCCCATGAAGCACACATTCTTGGGCAATATGCACAGAGACTCCCAATCTATGACTGTGAAGACATCGCACTGGTCCTTGTCAATTCCTTCGCTTCCGGCGAATAAGCAGGAATCATACACATTCTCGCTACCGAGCCTCCACAAGCATGCATAGTGACCGAGTTGGACATGGCGAAACCGGATCACTTTGCCATCCATGGGAAGAATCTCAAACAATGTGCATGACCATTTGGACTTGTCTTCCTCTGGTTCGTCAGCCCCTGCAACAATCCACCAATGGTAAGTCGACCACCGTGCGAAGTACTTGTTATTGTAACAGGATTTTATGTGCACAAGACCATCCCCAGTCTTTGCCATCTCTACTTCATACTTTGCATACGGGCTCAGTAGGTTTTCCCCAGATAATTTGTTGAACCCATGAACCTCCACATCTTCCTTTACGTACTGCATGTATTTGTTGTTGTACTTTGATTTTAGCCCGAAAATTTTTGGCAATGCCATTTCTCTCTCTCTCTCTCTCTCCTTCACTCTCTCTCAAATTACTTCTTTGTAGAATGGAACTGTAAATTGATCTTCTCTCTTGTGCTTTCCCCAACTGCAAAATGCTGCTATTTATAAGAAAATATATATATATATATATATATGTACCAAAACTTACTCTTTGTGTGACTTTTCATCTCCATTTGATAGCTACTTTAATTTGTGGAGTTTCACCAACAAACAAATTGCTATCTTTGTCGTCTTCTCTTCTAATACATTCTTCTTTGTCCCTAAATCACAAGCAAGCAATAACTAGGTTACATATGAGAGAGAAACGAGAGCAATTCCATAGATCAAAAATAATAGTAAAAATAACTGATTTTTTTTTGAAGAATTAGAAAATGAGTTGATTGAAGTGATTAAAACGAATTAGAAAATCTCTAATCGTACCATCGGCAAGAGTGAAACTAAATGACATCCAGTTTAGGGAAATGTGTCAAGTGCAACAAAAAAAGGTACTTGCTTATGACAATATACTCGTTTAGATAATTTAATGCATACGTGAACATAACAATTAACTGGTGTGACACGTACTCTTGTACTTGTATATGTAGAGCAAAATTATTTTACATATTTATGATAATTAAAAAGATAAAAGTTTTTCTCCAAGTATCTATCTATATATATATATATCCACATGACAAATCTATTTATATGTTATATATACTGCCTTACTGCTTTAAAGCGCGAAACAAATTAAATTTTGGATTTCCAAACCAAAAGAAGCTAGACGACTGAAGCGATGGTCAATTTTTAGTTCGATATTTAATTTACTCCTCCGTCATTATGATCAAACCAATATCATAAAAAAGTTATTACATTGTTTTACTTTTGTTGCTAAAAAGTTACGTAAGTAACAATTCATCAACTCATAATAAACTTAATTAATAGTATTAAATCACAACTTGTCTTTTAAAAACTTTTTTTTTTTTTAATTAAACTCTATATGCACTGATAAATAATGATGATAATTAATTAAGCCAACCAAATGATGATAGCCCTAATCTTGAAATACGCCCAATATATGAGAGTGATTGAAGAACATTTTTTATTTTAAACTCACTCTCTCTCTCTCTCTCTCTCTCTCTCTCTCTCTCTCTCTATCTATATATATGTGTGTGTGCACTATGATAATGATGATAACCCTGTTCTTGAAGTACCCCCAACGCTAGAGATTTAAGAAGAGGGGGGGCGCTACGAATTACTGAGACGAATTGAAACTAAAAAACCATTGAAATATTGTCAGGAATTTTCTTTAGTACGTGCAATCATATATCTGTGTGTATACATTCTTGCCACTTTTAATATTTTTTGTTTTGTATTTAAGATCTTATTTTGTTTTTACTGCCTGTTTATTACTTCGATCTTCCAGCCAAATTAAGCGTACATATATATATATGCTTGAACTTAAAGGATAAACTAATTTTAAAATAAATAAAACTTAATGTTTAATATATTTCTTATCCACTATGACTATGATAATGATTATAATAACCCTAATCCATGGAGTATGTGCCCCCAATGAGAGTCTACTGGCGACCCACCTTAGAGGCTTAATTTCTTAAATGTTTTTATTTTAGCTAATAATTTTAGAAAATAAATAAATTTAATACGTAACTTTGGGTGCACTCTATATGAATATATTTTAGTATACAAATTGATGTATTGTAATATTTAATTATAAATTTTTAAGAGATGTCCTTCTCCTTCTCCAAATCTTTTTTTTAATGAATTAATTAAAACTTTGGAATTAAGAGAAGTCCTTCTCCTTCTCCCTTTTAAATGAATTAATTAAACCAATGTTGTTGTTAATGGTGAAATAATACATAAAATTTATCAAGTTGATCCATTACTTTAAGTTTTAAGTTTGGTTTAATTCCTCAACTGCTTCCCACTTTGTTGAGTTTTTTATTTCCCCTTTTCAATTAATACTTTTCGCTTAGTTAGAAATACATGACAAAAAAAAAAAAAAAAAAAATACAATCTCAATGAGATTGTTTAAGAAATTTTTTTAAACTTTTTTTTTTAATTATATTTTGGCCTTGTAGATGATATATATATATATATATATGTTACAAAGGCTACCCTTATTGTCAAAGTGCCTAAATAATTATCGCTTTGACATACTATAGTACTATTATAAAAAGTTTTACTGTATGCTTCTAAAATTTTATATTATTCTCAGAATAAAGATAATTGTTTTGACAATAGTATTACCCTAACATGAACCAGATAAAGAAGAAGAAGGTACAGGACTTTCAAAAAGTGTTTTCAAGGCATTAAAAGTGTCCCAATTCGTTGGGTTTTTTTTCCCCTTTTTGATTAATACTTTTTCGCTTAGTTCGAAATACATAACAAAAAATGTGATTGTTTAAGAAAAAAATTCAAAGTTTTTAAAAAAAATTATTTTCGGTCTTGTAGATGATATATATGTTACAATTTTAAAATTGTATGCTTTTATCTCTCTATTGCATGCTTTTAAAATTGTATATTGTTCTGAAAATAAGGATACTTGTTTTGACAATAGTATTACCCATTTCAAAAAGTCTTCAAGGCATTAGAAGTGTCCCAAAAAAATGCATTTAAATTTCAATAAAGATTGTTTTGGATTGTTAAGAGTTCTCACCAGCTTGGAGTGCTAATTAATATCCTCACCTTTTACAATTTTAATCTGAATATTATATATGAATAGCTAACATATAGACAATATGGCATCTTCAAATTTTCAATTCGACTCAAAACAATTATAACGAAAAAATTGCTTTTGACATCGGAGTCAAGCCAACTATAAACCTAACATTTTAAACCCACCTTTTCTGTAAAATCCTCATTGCGTGGCAAAAAATTGATAAACTCATTTGTTGACTAAAAATTACCATGTTGCAATGTTTCTAATAGAATATAGAAATTAGGATAAATAAGGAAATATATTTTAATTAGGAATCAAATTTAAAAGTAATTATATATTGTGAAATAATATTAATTGGTGGATATACTAATCAATTTTTATAAGAAAACTTTGAGAAACTTTACTCAAAATTACCATAAATTTAGGGTGTATAAACTGACAAAGCGTGTATATAGAAACAAAATAACTCGTGTTTAATTGGTTAAACTCAATTTTCATCATATAACTAGTTTGTAGTTTGCACAGACGATGTGTAAAGACATATAATATATATGTACTAGGGGTAACCCGTGCCGATGGCACTACGGGTTAATTCGTGTAACCATTACGTACCGAAATATGAAAAAAAATATTCTTTGCTTTACAAAAGGAAATAGAAAAAAAATTATACTGAAGATGTGCCCTACCCAGGATATAATTTGCCTTTCTTGTACTATTTTAAGAATAAAATTATTTTACCGTTATTAATGAAGTTTTGTAAGCATCATTGTGAGTGCATGTTGGTCCTCGATTAATCAAATGCAGAATCTGCATTCAACAGAGATGAAAAATATTAGTTTCAAAGTAATCCTAAAACACGAAAAGCCCGAAAGAAACGATAATGAGAATCAAAATCCAATATAGACAGTTATCTACTATGCATAAATTTAGGACACATACAAATTAAAAGGAAAAAAAATAAGCAGCATATACAGGACAACCACGTACATACAACATGTGCATTATTAAGGATTATTAAGGAAGCATGAGTAAATATGCATGTTAATTATGAAGTATTGAAACATAATCTCTAACGATAATGTAAACCAACATTGACATACATAACAATCCTTATTTAACAGAAAAAAATAATTATATAAGAAAAAATTAGTATGTAAAAAAACATTGACATACATAACATACCTACAACATTGTTAAAAAAAATAATAAGAATGCTTGATCAGTGTGTGTTGGGTGGGTGGTCCACAGAGGGTTACTCAGTGTGCATTGGGTGTTAGTGGCTTTTTCTTCCCGTTCAATTAGCTTGGAAACTTGAAGCTAATTTCCAAGTTAGATAATTTTTTATTTTATTTTTTAATTTGTTGCTTTTGGTTGTATTTCCCTTTGTTCCAAAGAAAAAGTCCCATGAACATATGTATTTTAAGACTGATAGAAAATAACCATTGAATCTAAACGTAACAAACAAAATTATATGAATTGTAAAGATAATAATTACCACAAAATTAATGGGATTACTATCAGCAATGGCAAGCATCAACATCTATAGTAAGGTTAATAAAACTAATTTAGTTCAAGTATAATTGTTACCCCTTACTGCAATAGCAAATTCGGGCTCTTCACTTAAGCAAAGTTCTTCACAAATTTGTTCGTCTTGCTAAACAGGCTTTTAAGTTCCAAAAAAGGTATGCTGAAAATCACATAAAAACAAATCCCATTAGCAATCTCTTTATTTTGCTGATATTTTCCTGTTCACTAAAAAATATAAGGCACGAGTGCACGACACTACAAATTCTGGGCAGCTGAGAAGTTTAACCCATATATATCTCAAGTTCATTAGAGCTTAGAAAATAAACATCTAGAAGGAGCTGTAGAACTATTTCACCCGAAATGTTTGCTGGCTCATGGAATTAAAGTATTAAACTACAAAAGTTTAATGATGTTTGAAGTATAATAGTGGGAATATTATATATGGTTGTTGTATGAAAGGAATGCAGACAAAAGACCAAACACGCACAATTATAGCATTGATTAGCCAATCTTCTAGCACAGTTAAAATCACCGTCAAGTCCTAAGTTATATGTTAGGTACTATTTTATTCCTTGTGTAGCTTCAACTTCCACTGCCTATCCATTTGTGTTACTTCTTTTTTTCAACTTCTACTGCCTAACCCAACACCAATTATCAAACTAACCCAATAGATAAGAGGAAGAAAGCACATTCGTTCCCCGCCAACACCAATTAGTAAACTAAATAAGTCCAAGCAATGCCGAGCAATCGCACTATGGTAATTATTGCCACTTCATAAGTTTATTAAACCAACCTAATGAAATGGAAATAACTATACCAATTGCTTCCCACACAATGACAGTGCCCACTTAAATTAGCTGATTTGAATGTTATACACAATAACAAAACCAAGTTAACGGGCTAAGTATAATCAAGATGCACTCAACCTAGTCTAAAATTTGAAACTCCAAGCAAGTACTTGGATACACCACAAAAAGACACATTTAGTAGTTTAGACACTCCAGGAAAAATGACTTGCTGTGTAAGGGAGGCATGTATCACTCCTAATTTGCATGTGAATTATTTTCAGTAAAAAGTTTGAACTCCCAATTTGCTAGAAGAAAATAACAAAATTTAGAAACAAATTATAATATTAGAGGACTTCTGAAGGTGCTTTTACATGAAGTCAACAAATTTATATATTTACAAAACAAAACAAAAAAAATCACTGTGAAGAGTATTAATTTTACCTCACAACATAGTAGCATCAAAGTGTATGTTTTCCTCATGTGAGTTCGTCTATATCTGCAAAGGTATTTTATCAAATCCTCACTCAATAATGACATGTGAATAAAAGGAATGAACCTTGGATGCCCAAAATTAAGATCCCAACGTTCTATTTTAGATGTTCTAAATTGAGAGTCTACTCTAATTCTAAAACTCACGATATGAAATAAATCTAGTTATAAATCATTAATTGTGATAAATTTAGTGCATTCTTAAAAAGTTGTGAAAGTCAAATATAGACTCTTAATCAAGAATGAAGGGACTAATATACAGGTTAACCGTGATAGCGTATTGTTGATATACGTACACAATTCTCATAATGAAGAAAATTCTGATGAAATTTGGCCCGGCAAGAAATATGACATAAATGGTTCAAAAAACATTAATATCTTACTGTTGTTATACAAACACAATTCTCATCTAGAAGAAAGTTCCGATGAAATTCGGCCCAAACCGCAAAAATATATGCCTTAATCAGTACCTGAATTGCTAAAACCCATTCCTATATTGGACAAACGTCAAAAACAAAAATAAATAAAATAAATCAAGTAGCCAACCTAACTTCCAAGTCCCATCTCCTCAAAATAGTACCACATAAGTGAAAGCTAACCTCTTTGAAGATTCCCCTGTGTACGAACCGGTAGAAATTGGGGCTCAAATTTGCATGTGTCAAGGAAATTGGTAGAACTTTGGCAATTCTTTGGATCTGCGTCAAGGATGTAGTGAGAGAGCATACTATGAACCCATGATTTTAAACCCTAATGAAAAATAAATAATAGACTACATCCAGTGAGGGGTTTAAAACCTAGAGAAAGAACATCTCCGCATGTGATGGTGGTTCTAATCTGGGCGGTGGACAGGAGTTTGCTTAGAGGTGGTATTCTTTTTTATTTTTTTTTCCAATTTTATTAAGATAGAGAGTTTGTGGGTGAGAGAAAGATGTAAAGAGAGACAGGGGGAGAGTGATTCAATTTTTTACCTTGTAGTAGTGAATCTACTGTCGTATAGCGATAGGATGGAGAGTCCGCTTCGTTCACGATGGTGGTGCTCGCTCGCACATAGTGGGGGAGAGACGGAAAGCGGTGGAATTTGAGAGGGAGATGAAAAGAAGATGCAAGAGAATTTGTTTAGGACCGCAAGACGATGAGTATTTGTGGAGTAAAAAAGAAACCAACGGCCAGGGATATCTGAAAATTTGGATGGCCAGGATTACTTTTTGTGTTTGAGCGGGATAATTTAAGGTTCAAAAACTTCTCTACTTTGTTATTATAGATATATATTGATATATTTTTGTTTATACTATTAGTTATGTTGGGAATACATTTGTCATGATTGTAGATACGTTGCTTTGTGTGAAATTTGTAACTATAGAAGAATTGTTTGTCACTTTTTATTTCATAAAGATGTATGTATAAAGGTTGAAAGATAGGTGGGTATTACGTTATGTATATTAAGAATTGCATCCGAAATGGTGAATTAAACTAATTAACATAATTCATTTCTATGACTATAGATCGATATATCTGTTATTTAATTTTGGATTTTTATTCTTATAAATTTAGCATTACAAGTACATCTATTATTTTTCTCAATTTTATTCTTATAAATATATATGTTTATTACATCTTTATTTATACGCTTTCTAATTATAACTGTATGTTTATTTTTATTTATGTGACTACACATATATATGCTATTTAAATCAGTAAAAATATATCTGTTATTTAAATTTTGAATTTATATCCTTATAACTTTCGCATTACAACTATATATGTTATATATAATTCCAATTTCATTCTTACAAATGCAAAGATTTTTCTTATATATATATAGCAAGTTTTGTATATACATGTATGTACGTTATTCTATATATATTTATTATATATTTCTATGACTATAGATATTTCTTATATATATATATATATGTATCAATTTTATGCTTATAAATATATATGTTATATATATGTTTGATTTTATATTTTATGTTAATAATTATATTTGTTGTTACATTTTAGGTTACAGTTGTAAATATATCTTTTATATCTATATTTTTACATTTGTGACTATATTAGCTATTACAGTTTCAATTTTACAGTTATAAGTATAATGTTATGTATATTTTTAATTTTACGTTTGTAATTATATATATTATTACATTTTTACTTTTATGGGCATATAAATAAATATGTTAAATATATATATATAATGTAAAATTAAATATATATATATATATATTTAATTTTACATTTGTGATTACATATGTTTTATGTATTTTTTATTTTGGATATATATATTTATATATTTATCCGTATGTATGAATATTTATTCATTTTCAAATATGAAGAGTATTATCTATTTAATGTAACTATCTTAATTACGTGAATATATATTTATGCATGCATAAGTTTGAATATATATAATTATATCTGTTATTACATTTTCAATTTTAGGCTTATATATATATATATGTTATATATTTGTTTGATTTTAGATTTTATGTTTATAATTATATCTATTGTTACATTTTTCAAGTTAATGTTGTAAAGATATCTTTAATATATATTGTTATATATTTTTGTATTTTTGATTATATCAGTTACTACATTTTCAATTTTATGCTTATAAATATAATGATATATATACATACATATTCAATTTTACGTTTGTGATTATATATGTTATTACATTTTTACTTTTACGGGCTTATAAATATTTATGTTATATATATTAATTTACGTTTGTGATTATACCTGTTTTATGTATTTTCAATTTTTCGTATATACATACGGGGAGGATCTAAAGAGGATTATTTATTTGGTCCTTTAATGCAGACCAATCATTTTGAGGGAGTAAACGGATGGATTTTTTTATGAAACTTGGTGAAGATGATCTCCAGTAGATCATCTCCACCAAATTTCATCAAAAACTTGTGTTAGCTAAATATCTTAAATTTTAACTGCCAGAAACGCATATATACATATATATATATATATATATATATATCAATTTTTTAGTTAACCCTTTTCTCGATTGAAGTTTTCAATGAAATTTGGTGGAGGTGATCTAGTACTAATTATGAAGATCATATTCACCAAGTTTCATAAAAAAATTCATTTATTTACCCCCTCAAAATGATTGGTCTGCATTTAAAGACCAAAAAGTTGGTTCTCTTAAGATCATTTCCCATATATATATTTAGATGTATATGAATATTTATTCATTTTCAAATATTAACATCATTATCTATTTAACGTAACTATCTTAATTACATGAATATATAATTATATATGCATGCATATGTTTGAATTATATATAATTATGTGATTATATCTGTTATTACATTTTCAATATTATGCTTACAAATATATATGTTTGATTTTAGATTTTATGTTTATAATTATATATGTTATTACATTTTAAGTTACAGTTGTAAATATATCTTTTATATATATATATATATATTTATGTATTTTTACATATATCAGTTATTAAATTTTTAATTTTATGCTTATAAGTATAATGTTATATATACTTTCAATGTTATGCTTGTAATCATATATGTTATTACATTTTTTCGTTTATGGGCTTTTAAATATATATGTTATACACACATATATATATATATATTTTGATTTTATGTTTGTGATTATATATGTTTATGTATTTTCAATTTTGTATATATATATTTATATATTTAGCTGTATATGAATGCTTATTCATTTTCAAATATTAACATTATTATCTATTTAACGTAACTATCTTAATTACGTAAATATATAATTATACATGCATATGTTTGAATTATATATAATTATGTGATTTTATCTGTTATTACATTTTCAATTATATGCTTATATATGTATGTGTATATATAAATATATTCAACCATATGTAAATATTTATTCATTTCAAATATTAACATTATTATATGTTTAATGTAAATATCTAAATTATGTAAATATATAATTGTTTATAATTACGTGACTACCATCATGGCAAATATATGGGTGATTTAGACTTTAGATGCCGTTTGTTCTTATATATCAGACTTTGCATAATAGGTGTTTGGGTGCCATTTTGGATAGAATCCGTTAGTCAACGTGGTCAACTGTTAGCTCAATTATTTTTTGACCATTTTACCCCAATGCAAGAGCAATATGTTTTGCCGTTTTCTGGGGGTAAAATGTGTCAAAAATTAACGAATCTAACAGCTGACTACTTTGACTAACGAATTTAATCCAAAATGGTACCCAAACACCTATTATGCAAAACTTTGGCTCCCAACGTATATGTAAGAACAAACGGCACCCAAAGTTTAAATCACCGCAAATATATTATCTGTTTTGTAATTTGAGCAGGTACTAAATATTATTTATATATATATATATATGCATATGAATGAAGTATTATTAATTTAAAAATTATTGCTACAAATAGATTATTAATTACTTAATTCGAGTAGATAATATATGTGTGTGTGTGTGCGCGCGTGCGCGTGCCACATAAATATATTTGACTAATAATTAATTTCAAAAATATCAGTTATCAAATAAATTATAAGTTTCCTAGTTTGAGAAATAATTAGAACTTACATTAATTAACATGTATATACATATATAGGATAAATAAATATATATAGGGATAAAATTCCTAGTTTTCTAATATATATTATTTGTTAATGAATAATTTATATCTTTCCAAATTTGTTTAACTATTTAATAAAGATATTGTAGTTATATATATTTTCTTTCTCTTCACGATATTTTATTTTATTTTATTTTATTTAAATTTTTTTTTTTGCAGATCAAAAGTCATAAGTTTCTAACAAGAGCGAAAATCAATTGGATGATGTGAATTTTTAATTAATCGACAAAACGAGAACTCAACTTTTAGATTTTTGGTTTCAATATTCATTGTTCTATTATAATTGTTACAAAAAATCTATGACATACATGTGCTGCATATGCGTACTAATATTGTTTGAACAAGTTTGATTGAAGGATTATGTTTTTGTGGTTTTTTTTTATATAAATTTATTGTAAGTAGTGTTTAATATTTAAAAACCATCAAAATCAATTAGAAAAGCACACTCATTATAGATTTTATATATCATACATATATAAATATATATTAGGTTTTGCTAACATAAATAAATTGAATAAATATATATATTTAAGACTCCCGTGCATTGTACAAGTTGAAAAATAGTTTGATATTAGTTTTAATATAAACATAAATATATTTAATAAAGTTAATAAAAAAATAATTATTAACAAAAATATTTTTTATCAACTAACTTGCGAGATAAATATTGCATATAACAGTTATTGTTTAAAATTATATGCAATTCTTTAACAATACTATTGATTTTTACGATATATAACATGTGATATTTTAGTCTAATTTATAAAATTCACCTTAATATAAATTTTGTTTCTCTTCTACCATTTTCATTTTTACCATTTCTTGTACATTTGTAAATATTGATTTGATTAAACTATTGTGACATTTAAATTTTCAAGTTTATAAAAATATTTTTATTTTATCGAAAAAAAATTAGTATGAAATATTTTTTATTTTTAATCTTTCGACAATAATTCTCATTACTTGTCAAGAGCAAATCCCTTCACTAAAATTTTCGTGTATCCCTTTTACATCATTCTACCCCTCATGAAAATCCTAGATCCGCCTTGCAATTATAGAAGTGTAGTATTAAATTGTTAAAAAAATAATGATACCTAAATATATCATAGTGTATTATTATATTTTTTATTCCCGTAACAGTTCATCTAGTCGTACTACAAACTAAATATTTATCAATGGTACAAGTTTTACAAATATATAGTTATTTTCCTAAGAATAACTTATTCGTGCATGTTTCTTTTTTTTTTTCCCATCTTTGTTTTAGTTATATATAAAATACAAGTTTTAATAATTGTGAATAAAATAAAAAAATATATACTTAAGATTATGTCTTGTTATATGCGACAACAAAACAAGAAATAAAAACTTTCAACAAGAACATATAATTACATACCATAATTATAAAAAGTGTTGATTAATGTCCAAATTAAAACAGGAAATATTTCAAAAACCCATAAAACTTAGCAAATATGTTAATATCAAAAATCGAAAAGAAGAACAAAAAAAAAAGTGAAATTAAGCCTACAAAAACAATTCTTCAACTCCTTACCCTCCATCTTAAGCTCCATCATCTCTTTCAACACCATTACTTACATCCTCAATTCTTCATGTTCTTCAATCTCATCTTCATCTTCATCATCATCTAGATGTTCGTCTTCCTTAACATTATCATCTACATATGCATCTCCATTGAAACCGTCACAAGGTACTTTGTTATCGTTTTGCTGATAATATGAATTTTCTCAAGTTTTGGGTTTAAGATTAGGATAACCCGGTTGAGTGGGTAGGATTTTTAACTTTAATTTATTTAAGATGATTATTTGTTTCTATATGGATCTGTAAGCATGTTTATTTAGTGGCTTATTACTTTTGTTGTAAATGCATATTAATGGATGGAAACTCCATTTGTAACTGTTTGGAGAAACCGAAGTGTTGTGCCTGTTGAATTTAATTATCGGTGAGTTGCAAACGGTACAATTGTAGAGCGTAACTGTTTGCACAAAAAATTATATAGGTATGCATCTATTTATGACAAATCGTGTTTTTCTAGTTATCATTGCGCACTTTAATCCAATAAATCTACTTTTATAGTTGTTTTGAAAATATTTTTTATGTATTCTTTGTATATATATATTAAGATCATACTTTAATCCAATAAATTCTCTTTTTATATCTATTTAAAAAATATTATATATATATATAATATGAATGTATATTTAACAAATTTCATTTTCAATATTATGTTCTACAATCAAACAGTTATATAAATGTTTGAATATCATTGATTTTTCTACAATGGCAATATAAATTTTCTTAATGAATATACGAACAAACATATATATATATGTTTTTTTTTGTCTTATTATTATGTGGTTATTATCTCTTATAATCAACATAAATCCATTTAATTTCTATGTTATTATTAGCTATATTATTTTTGTTTTTAAAAATACTATTACATTAAAAAAATATAATTATAATAAAATCTATTTTAAATGGTAATTATTTAAAGTCAACCTTTTACAAATATATTAATCAATCATATTAATTGCCTTAATTAATAGGTCGAGGGTCATAAAGTTTTAGCATTAATTGATAGATTATGGATAATTAAGGTAAGAGGGACTAACTACTAATTTGAATAAGTTGGTAGTCCTAATCCTTAATAACTATTGAAACTAGGGGTGTATTACTAATTGCTGAAAAACATATACAACGTTGGGTAGTATGAAAATTTGAAGTCTAAATATACTTTAATATTAATGAAAAGCATTGATTTATATATATATATATAGTCCATTTTTTGTACGGATCGGACTTTTTCATGACATTTTTTCTTCGAAAAAACACTGAGAGATGTTTTTAACGATGAAAAAATATCGTAAAAAGGACCAGTCTGTATGAATCGGTCCACACTTAAAAATTTCCATAGATATAAATATGCACATCGTTATCTTATAAAATCCATTTATCTTTGAAAAGAGAAAACTAATATATATATTAAGAAGGAAAATCCTTTTGGAGGTGAGGCAACAAGAAATCTAATATATATATATATATATTAAGAAGGAAAATCCTTTTGGAGGTGAGGCAACAAGAAATCTGGCACCTCCTCCATCCAACATTCAAAATCTGACACAAACTTGGTTGCCTAACATGACAATGGGAGACTCCATATACAAATGTATATATGCAATATATATTTGTTTGTGTTTTGCCTGCATAGCCTTTCTTTATCCCAAAAAAATAAATAAAAAAAAATACTAATCCATATACAAACATACATATGCAAAGTAATTAAGTATTTTGGTTATTTTAATAATTGCTGAACTGGCACATAATTTATGAAAATTAAAAATTGAAATCAACTAAATATGTGAAATATATATAGTGGTATTCTTAACTTTGATCAATCTAGTCTAAAATAACTAGTATTAATAATAAGTAAAGCTAGGATTTAAGCAATTAAAAATATTGCAAGAGTGAAATTAAAATTAGTAAATTCAATAACCAAGTTAAATATATGTACATATATTTTTTGTGTAATGAATCATGAATAGATCCTTGACAAAATGTACATGCCATATGTACTTCTGTTATTTATTCGTGCTCTATGCATTCGACTAGGTATTATAGTCTGACACATTTCTTCACAAAATTAATAGCAGAAGTAACTATGTTCCTTGATAAATAATCCAAATAAAAATCTATGATTGTTGAAATAATAGAGAGAGAAAGAAAGAAGAGAATAAGAGAAATCTTATTACTCAACTGATATCTAATATGTGTAGGGGTTAGCTCTATTTATATTAAGAGCTAACCTCCTCACTTCTCTACATAATCAATGTGGGATAAATCCACTATATATACTATTGGGTAATCCCTCATTCATACCACCATTCCAACGTGGGATAAATTATATCTTATAATATTACTTATGGACATCCACATATCAATATTTTTACAACACTCCCCCTTGGATGTCCATTCTGCCACAATTCAATGACAGTTGCCTCATTAAAACCTTCCTAAAGAAAAACCCTATGGAAAAAAACCATAAGTGAAGGAAAAAGAGTACATGATTCTTCTGGATCATTAAATCGGTATCAAATGCACAATATGCTGCCTCGTTAAAACCTTTACTAGGAAAACCCAATGGGACAAAACCTAGTTAAAGGAAACAGAGTAGAGCATGCAACTATTAAGTAGCATACTTCAGGATGCTTCCCCTGATTATTTACTCCGCCTTATGTACATTTAATTTGATGATGAAGTCAAATCATAACAATCTCCTAAACTCATTTTGGAATATCAGCTTTGACAATCACCTCATGAGCAAACTCTACTAAGTTGTCATCAAGTGGATTTACTCGACTTCAATATTTGTGTTCTTCTAATGCTCATGTGAAACATGTCTCATACTTGTCAACTTGAAACTTTCTTGAAAATGTGCTATACACGCTATATTGTCTTCATAGATAATGGTCAAAACATCTGTCATATAAGACAACTAACAAGAACTACGAATATGCTGAAGTAAGGATCTCAATCATATATATTTCTGATTAGTTTCATGAAGAGCTAAAATTTCAAAGTAGTTTGATGAAATTACCACAAAGAAATAACAGCATTACTACTAATAAATACTGGATGTAATTAAGATCATACCTTATGATAATCAAAACTATATCCTGAATTAGCACAACCTATCAACTTGGAACCATAAGAGTTATGTGCATAAAATAAAATTAGTGGTTCCTTGTGGATAACTGATGATATGTTTGATACATATCTGGTGTCGTTTAGTTGGTGCTAAGCTATATATATTGAGCAAGTAAAGAAATAAGGAAATTTCTGGTCTAGTGCATTGTGAGTACCAATTGCACTTAAGTATGGTGTTTCGAAACCAATACTTCTTCATATTTTTCTTTAAAACAGTATGGATTTTCATATAAAAAGCAGACAATCATAAGAATGCTCGGCGGTTTTACCTTATCCATCATTTTAAATTCATTTATCAAATAGTTAACAGTTTTCTCGAACTCTTCAGGAGTCTCGATTAATGTATCCACATAAACTATTACTATTGAAAATCATTTTTGGTTATTCGTTTATAAAGACACATGGCAAATGGGATTGTTTCTATTTCATTCCTTAGACAAATCTTACTAAGACGATTGTATCACATTCTTCTAGAATGAATTTGTTTCGCATTCTTTTGGAATGGATAAGTCCATACAATTAGCGTCTTAATTTTATTGAGTATGTACTCTTCGACTTTGCTTCAGGCAAAGTCCTTTTGGGATTTTCACATAAATGTTATAGTCTAAGTTCCCGTGTAAATTAACAGTTTCATAATATTTGAGTCTCATATATAGTATTTCAACAGATGCTAAGCTAATTATAAGATATTTAAAATTTATATATTGGATCCATAATCAAGGGAATACAATACTCAAAATCAATCCCAAGTTTTTGCAAGAAACTTTGTGCCATAAGTTGTGCCTTATTCCTTGTGATTTTATTATTACAATTTAATTTTCTTACGAACACCCATTTGTAACAAAAAATGTTAAATATCTATTTGGGGTTCGTACTATAGGTCCAAATATACTACGTTCATTTAGAGACTAAAATTTTTGCCTTAATGGCAATTTCTCATTTGGCCAATTTTTTTTTTCTTTGTCGACATTCATTTATTATACATGGTTATGTATCATTATTATCATTGCCCTTTAATATTCCAATAGCTATTGTATATGCAAATAAGTCATCGATGATATTTTATTTTATATTAGAAAATCTCTCTTATTAAATATTGAGATCTCTTTATTATTTGGTACCAATGCCTCTTTAGGGGCTTATGTAGTCTCTTCAGGGACTTGCGTCTTTTTAAGACAATGACCACATATGGGCCTTAAAGAGAGTAGATTTTCTTATAACTCTTCTTGAGTGAAATGAGGAACCTCTTCAGGAGTGTTCTTAAGGCATGATTAATCAGATTTCCTCTTCTAGGGAGTTGAATCTTTGGAACTTATAGGTATGCCACGCTTCTGGCATAGTACATATTCATTAATTTCCATATTTTAAAATTGTCCTATATGGATACTAATTATGGCAACTGCATTTATAGCTGGCACATATAACTTTGTTTCATTTTACTGCATCATTAAATCAATTGGTAATGTGTTTGCAATTTCTTACAAAACACTATTCTCCGTACCTTCTCACATTGTGATGTATGTGGGTCTAGATGAGGCATAGTGGAATTGTTCCACTATAATTCTCGCCGTTCTTCTGGAATGGATAGTTCTACAGGAACTTTTTTATATCCCCCTAACGGCGGGAATACTTTCTCATCAAAGTGATAATTTGCAAAACGTGCAATAAACCCGTCTCCTTTAATTGGTTTTAAATACGGGATAATTAAAAATGGGTCAAAGCATATATGAATAACGAAACTAACTTTAGGCAAATTAAATTTAGTAGTTGTATTTTTGAATTTGCATGATACGCTTGTAAAAAAAATAATATATAGTAGAATGAAGAAAACTTACATATCAATAGGTGTCTATAGTCTTGGAGCATCTATAGAGGGACAAATATCATCTTGCATTATTTTAAAAAAAATGTCAATCTATAAAAAAAATTTAAATAAAATAACTTAGTAACAAGTTTACCTTTGCAAATACATGGTAGAAAAAAAAATACAAATTTAGTAAACTTGTACCCGTAAGAGTTGTTTATTATTTTTCTTAATATGGTACTTCTAAGATGCATACCTATCATGCAAAGAGTTAAGATTTTTGAGATAACTAATTTTTTTTTGAACTTTTAGCTCGGCTTGAGCTTCTGACTCATAGTGGAGAGTGATTTAACACTAAAAAGTGTTATATAATAGACACTTGATGAGAAAATACTTAATTTTTCTAGTGGGAGCTTCTACCTATTAACACTAGTAATGATGCACAATGTTGTGCAATAGAGACCCTAGAAGAAAGTAATAATGATTCTAGTGTGTGTTTCTGGCTCCCAACACTAGTTAATAATGCATAGTAATTCATTATTACATTCACTATTTATTTGAATAAGATACTCATTAAAGCTAAGCAAGTTTCTTCGGGAGTTGCTTGATAGTAATAATCTTTAATGAGTATATTGGTACTATTTGGTAACATTATATAGGCTCTTCTGGAGCCTTCAATCTTTTGTATAAATCCAGATATAGTAGATACTTTGTGTATATATTAAGCACCAACTCATTAAAAAACTTATGGTTTTTTAATATAGCATATGATATGACACAATCTGAAAAGTGTATTATGCAATTCATAATCCATACCTTTAAATAAAAAAATCATAAATAAATGATAATTTAGATCTTCTGGACCTATATTGATTTTTGCTCTCAACTTCTCATCAAAAGCCTCTTTATCAAGAGGATTGCAATCAGCAACTTCATAAAAATAATTCCAATTATAGGATATCAATTAAATATGTACTCATCAAGATCTCCCTATTCAGTATAAGTGTTTCCACATTATTAATAGTGGTCTTGTATTTAACTACCACATATTTTGATATATAGTTATGATTTAAGGTTCGGCGCTTATCAACAAACCAGTTCAGGTGGTTCTTGAATTTTATTTATTTATTTATTTATTTTTTACCTCAGCTGGGGCAGTTACCAATTTTACCTCTAGTAGAGAAAAAAATATTATCCACCTCTTCTGGGGGATTGTTGGACCTATTTTCTTGACTTTTATTTTTATAAAAGTTTGCACATTCTTCAGGAATTGCCTTAGAACTAATTGTTCTAAAATTATGACTTCATCAATATTTGGCAACCAACTTGCCTAGACCACTTGAAAAACAATAATCTTGATAATGCTACTTCTGGAGCATATTCAAGGTATAATAGATGGAGAGTCTTTAATAGTGCTATGATAAATGGAGAGTCTTTTATATGCTGATCTAATATGTTTGTAATACTTTAAGCAATTATAGAGAAAGGGTAGAATAAGAGGTTTATTAAGTTCAAATATGAAATAATATAACAACAGCATACTTATATATAATTTTAATTAAATAAGAATTTAACAGTTATATGGGACTTCAGGCCCAAATTTAGGTTACCAAATTTATGGGACTTTAATTCAATATCCTTTTATATCAAAATTTCAGATTTGATTATTGAGACATATTGTTATTGGAACTTTAGGTCCAAATTTATGACTATGGAACTTCAGGTCCAAATTTATGATTACAGAACTTCAGATCCAAAATAATTATTATGAAACTTCAGGTCCAAATTTGGAGAATTTCAGATCTCTAAATAAAATAAAAGCCTTTGACTTCAAATATAAATCATAAATCTTCGGGTCCAGAACAATGAATGTGGAACTTCAGGTCCCAAATATAAATTACGGATATTCGGATCCATAATAATGAATGAAAAATTTCAGGTCCCAAATAGAAATTATGAATCTTTGGGTCCATAATAATGAATAGGGAACTTCAGGTTTCAAATATAAATTATGGATATTTGGGTCCATAATAATGAATAGGGAACTTCAGGTCCAAAATATAAATTATTGATATTCGGGTCCATAATAATGAATAGGAAACTTCATGTCCATAATAATGAATAGGGAACTTCATGTCCCAAATATAAATTATGGATCTTATGGTCCATAATAATGAATAGGGAACTTCAGGTCCTAAATATAAATTATAGATATTCCGGTCCACAATAATTAATAGGGAACTTCAGGTCCCAAAAATATAAATCGTGGAACTTCGGGTCCAAGATAATAATGATTATAAATTTCAAGTCCCAAAAGTATAAATCATGGAACTTCAGATCCAGATTATTTATAAAATAGAATATTTAATATTTATAACAATAATAAAAGACAAACAATAGAAATCGTAATATTATGAAAGAAAAAAAAATCATAGATTTGATCTGTATAAAGAAATTACGATGCTTGCTATTGAGCTGGCCTCTAAGAAGAAGAAATATGAATTTTAAACTATGGTGGCATGCTTTCGCATGACCGGTCTTCAAGAAGAAGGAAAAAAATTTAACTATGGTGGCCTGCTTTCGCAATGCCTCCAATGGACTGTAGAGTAGTCATGTTGATAACGTGTTGAAATAATAGAGAGAGAAAGAAATAAGAGAATAAGAAAAATCTTATTACTCAACTGGTATCTAATACGTGTAGGGGTTAGCTCTATTTATATTAAGAGCTAACCTCCTTACTTCTCTACATAATCAATGTAGGACAAATCCATTATATATACTATTGGGTAATCCCTCATTCATACCACCATTCCAATGTGGGATAAATTGTATCAGACAATATTACTTATGGACATCCACATATCAATATTTTTACAACAATGATATATTTTTATTGGAATTTTTATAATTAAGATGTTTGAGGAAATTAAATATATTTCTATTCTCAACGGAAGATAAAAATCTCTTGATAGAAGTAAATGATAGTTTACTATTCACATGTTGTTGGTAAATATGAACTGCAGAATTAAAATAGACAAGGTAGAGAGTACACCGGGTTGAGTCGCGGACTAAGTCGCTCTCTTTAAGACGTTTCGTGGCTCTACCCGGAATTATGCTAGCAGTTCTGAATATGCCACGCAGTCCCCAGGATGAACAGCCCAGAAACTCTCTGTACGATCGATGTGCACTAATTCAATCGCTCGACAATCACACTCTTTTAATTGCTCGGGATCGGAAAATTTTCTACTGCCGGAGGCTAAAATTTTTTTTCTGCCAGGAAATAATTTTTAGATTGATCTCCTATTTTTTCTTAATCAGTCTTTGAAAATATTTAGATCCGTTTAAAGGGGATAAAGTGGAGACCAAAAAACAGCTTTCCGAAAAAACCGCAAGAAAACACGGAGGGAATAAAGGGAGCGTGGGAGGAAATCGTGGGAACATGTTGGGGTAAAAACTGATGGAGCATCTTCTAGTATTTTTATTTATTTAATAAATAAAATTCTTTAAATGTATTTTGTATAAAAAGATAATACACTACGCAAGACAAGCCCAAAGCCCGAGCCCGAGACCGGACCGGGTCGGTCGGCGCGCATGTGGAGAACCACATTCATCCAAGTCCTCACCCAATAGCACAAAAGTGTAATGCCCAAAGGGCTCAAGCCCTTAAGCAAATTCTTCTATATAAGAACCCATGAAAGGTTTTATATCTCTCCTATGTGGGACTTGGGATAACATCACATTGCATTAAATCACCTTGTCTTGGTTTTATTTTTTCTTTAAATACACAAAAACTCCAACACATGTTCTTGATAAATGTTCTTATAATTGGTTGATTACCTCAATAGGGTCAACATTGTTAGTGGATTAATATCATATGATCCAATCAATGTAGTTAAAAATTTTAAATATTTTTTTGTATACACCTTTAAAATAAGTCAAATTTTAGTCTGGTCATGTTTGTTGGATAGATGTAAACAATTTTAAATGTTATTTTTCTCTTACATCATTTTTGTTTTAGTTATTTTGATACTTCTTGAAGCTGAATTGAATAAACTTTTTAGGGCACAAACGTTTAATTAAGCTGAATAAATATTAAGATTAATAACCAATTAAATTAAAATTAAAATTAATAGCACACTCAATATAATCAATATGATACTTAATAATTTATGAAGGGGGAATGGGAAAAAGTTACCAACTATGCACCATATCAACATGATGGGCTAGGCTGGAATACTAGGTTCGAGGAAGAGACGAAACCCCACTAAAATTAGCTAATTTCCTTTTTTCCTCTACAGTATGGACCCAATTTCTTTCGACCAACCACCATCGCTCAATTCTGCTTGCATGGGTTTCTGGATGTGTCCAGATAGCCGCACCACCACCACCACTAGTCCAGCTAACTAGTGAGTGGTTCTTTTGAGCGGGAAGTAGGCCGGGATCTTTGGGGGGGGGGTGGGCAACTTCGGCAACGCAAGCAACATTGCTGCTGTTTGTTCAATTGATGCTGCTTCTACATGACCAAGTTTTAAATAACATGCCAACTGGTATTGGTTCAAGGGGTAACTAGTAGTGATATACGTATGTCTTCTTTTAGGTATAATCTCATAGGTTCAAGTCACTATCCCTCTTCACTCTTTATATATAGTATACACTAGTTGGGGCAGAGTCAAGAATGTAACTGGGATGGGGTACAAAAACATAACATGCATAAATTATTATTTTTGTTCAAAGATAAAGATAACGAAAATGAACTAATTTCACTGCGTTTTAAGATAATATAAGTTTTTTCTCACATAAATAATCGCATTAGAAAGTATCTAGTAGAACCGTGTATCTATATATGCACTATACAAAGAAACCTATACAAGGTTATAGCGTTAACAAAAAATCGAGTTCAAAAAGATCCTACAATTCACAAAAGCTTCTACCATACAAGTCGGCGAGTCTTCTTCTTTTGAAAGCGATGCATGATCGCTTCATTGGTGATACTATTAAATACAGCTTTCTCAATGTAAGCAGGATGTGGCTCGTCTGTAGTGGACTTTTCCAATGTATGGTAATGTTGCTTGAATCTCCACCTTCAATGGGGTGAATATTGTTAGTGGTTTAATATCATATGATCCAATTAATGTAGTTAAAAAAATTTAAATAAATTTTGTATGTTAATGTTGCATGAAACTCCACCTTTAATTAATGGAATGAACATTGTTAGTGGATTCATGATCCAATTAATGTAGTTAAAATTTTTTTAAAATTTATTTTACCTTACTTGAGAAACCTGTACAACCACCTTGACAGTACCCCGGGTGTTAGTAGTGGATTAATATTATAACATCCAATTAATGTATTGACAGTACCCCGGGTGTTAGTAGTGGATTAATATCATAAGATCCAATTAATGTATTAACGGCTCCGCCAATTGGATGCTTTTTATATCTATATGGTTAGTACCACATGATGCTTTTTATGTCTATATGGTCGGTACCTAGAGTGTTAGTAGTGGATTAATATCATATGATCCAATTAATGTATTGACGGCTCCACCAACAGGATGCTTTTTATGTCTATATGGTCAGTACCCCAGGTGTTAGTAGTGAATTAATATCATATGATCCAATTAATGTATTGGCGGCTCCACCAACGGGATGTTTTTTATGTCTATATGATCTGATCGACTTAATGTATTAAGGCTCCGTTTGATTGTAAAGATGGAAAAGGAAAATAAATATAGTTAGTTTGTGTGAAAAGATAGAACGTAAGGTGAGAGATATTGCTCATTTTATGAGTAGATATCCTCTATCCTTCTATATTTTTGATGAAAAATTTTTACTCACCACCAAGCAAAGAAAATTTCTTCATGGAAAAACTTAAAAATCAAGAAGATATCACCTCTATCACTCAACTTATTTTCCATCTTTTCACCAAAACTAACTCAATTTATTTTCCTTTTCCATATTGCAATCAAACGGAGCCTAATAGTACCCCGGCTCCACCAACAGGATGCTTATGTCTTCGGGATGCTTTTATAGAATCCCGGCTCCACCAACGAGATGCTTTTTATGTCTATTTGGTCAATACCTCGGGTGTTAGTATGATCCAATTAATGTGTTGACAGCTCCACCAATGGGATGATTTTATGTCTATATGGTCAATACATTTTTATGTCTATATGGTTGGATGCTTTTTATTTCTATATGGTCAGTACCCCAGGTGCTAGTAGTGGATTAATATATAATATCATATGATCCAATTAATGTATTGACGGCTCCACGAACAAGATGCTTTTTATGTCTATATGATCTGATCCAATTAATGTATTGACAGTACCCCGGCTCCACCAACGGGATGCTTATGTCATCGGGATGCTTTTTACAGTACCCCGGCTCCACCAACGGAATGCTTACGGGATGCTTTTTATGTCTATATGGTCAATACCCCAGGGATGCTTTTTATGTATCTATGGTCAGTACCCCAGGGATGCTTTTTATGTATATATGGTTAGTACCCCGGGTGTTAGTATGATCCAATTAATGTATTGACGGCTCCACCAACGGGATGCTTTTTATGTTTATATGGTCAGTACCTTTTTATGTTTATAGGGTAAGTACCTTTTTATGTCTATATGGTCAGTACCCCGGGACGGCTCCACCAATGGGATGCTTTTTATCTCTATTTGGTTAGCAACGGGATGCTTCCACCAACGGGATGCTTTTTATGTCTTTTTAGTAGGTGCTACTGCAGTCAGTTGGGTTTCACAGTGTGTATTCAACTCTACCATAGCCTCCACAAAGTCTAGCTACCAGGACGCTTTTTAAGGCTCCACCAAGTTCAGCTACTGGGATGCTTTTTGATTCTCCATCACCTTAGGCCCTGATTCACCATCGCGCTCTGATACCAATTGTTGTGTCCACTAGTGCACAGGTCTGGCCCGGGCTCCAAGTGAGCCAGTCGGTCCGTGCACATAGTAACAATATTGTCCCCAACTTAAACACCTTTGGGCCATAGATATGGGGTTTTACTTAAAAGCCTCGTTACTATGTGGTGACACTCTCCAACTTATTTACCCATGTTGAGTTCTACAATTTCATGTGGGTTCAATGGCTTCAGCCAACCATTCTTAATAATATAGATATTGTAGGGGGAATGGTGATAAACGCATAATATTGTCATGTTTAAACTCCTTCCTAGAGTCGCTTGACGTGTTTGTTGCATTATTTTTGCCTAATTATCCACTTATCTCCAGATTAGTGCCTTAGCGAGTTTTGTATCTAACATGGCCCAAGTTGGTGTATATTTTGTAGTATTCCATGTGTTTGTAGGATTGGGATTAAATGGCATTACATGGATTGATTAAGAGCAAGCTTGGAGGCTTGCAAAAGTGCTGAGTGAATAAGTCCCAGGCCCATGATCGATCATGGCTTCCAAATTTTTTGGCAGAACACTTCCATGATCGATCATGGTCTGGCGAGTACACCAATTACCTGCTCCTTTCAGCCTGTTTTGAGGGATTATTATCTCAAGATATTTTTCCTTGTTTATTTTATTATTTCTTAGACTTTTGTGGTTAGTTTTAGGCCAAGAAAAGGGGTAGATAGGGATTATATTTTTTTTACACAAGGAAGTTCTAGAGAGAAGGGAGAGCTAGGAGTTGTATATTTTATTCATTTTTCTCTTGTAAGTTCTTGTTTTGTAAGAATGATTTCTTCTTCTATAATATTTCTTCTTGCATTTATTATGGAGTAGTCTTTTACTAAGGTTACGGAGGTGAATCGCGATATGATTTTCGGTGATTATTAACTTAATCCATGTTTAAAGTTTGTTAAATATTTGTGAATCTTTTTCCTCTTCAATACTTTCATCTTATGAGCTTTTTAGGTATTTTAATCTAAAGATTAGACTTTATATGCCTTGTATATTTAGTTCTTGTTCATTAATGGAAATACAACATGTTTACATGGTTCTAAAAAGCTTGTAGTTCATTTCCCCCATTTATGGATTTTTGTTCCTTTTTGTAGAGATTATGAAAAGTTCTTAAAAATTACATGGATGGTTTATAAATTTGTTTAGCTCATCTTTGATTCATTAGTTGATATATTGAGTGCTTCTTACACTATATGTGATACTTAGACTCTTTATTGTCTCTCCCAAATGATAATTGATAAGTTAATGAATTTATTCCATAAACTTCGGCTCGTTTAGTAAAGATTCCTTATTTAATTTTCATTCTTTTAAACCATGAGATTTCATACACATGCTTCATGTACACCTTTTTACCATGAAATTATCATTTCTATTTCGGATTAGCTACATCGGGAATGGGTTGTTTCACTTCACACCCGTTGCTAAGAAATAAACTCGATAATTTCATACTTGGTAGAGCTTGGTCATTTTTCTTCTCGATATAGCTTAAGTCGGGTAATGAGTTGCCTTGCTTTGCACCCCTTTGCTATTAATAAAAATCATCAAATTCCCCATATCTCAAGAAATCTTGTGTTGACATCTTTGTATGAGTTATTAAATACCGTTTATTGAGTCGCGAACGACTTCCGAATACCTTAGTGCTTTCTTACTAATTTTCACAATCGTTTTACATTTCCGTTGTTACACAACCAATCTAATTTACAAAACCAGAAAAACCATAAAATCTGCAATCCATTCCATTCCTTTTCGACTATCCCTGTGGATCGATACTTGGTCTTCCTAGACTATACTATAACTAGAGGGGCCTGCACTTGGGCTAACACAACGCTGTGAGAATCCGCAAATGCAACCCCCGGGTCTCAATCCCTGGTTTGGGAGTCTGAAACATCGGAAAGGATTCCGTTGTTCCATTTGCTTCTATGTGTTGATAATTCATATCGGGTGTCTCTCTATCCTATTTCTAGATGCAAGAGGGTTCGTTCAGAGTCGCCAGTACGTTTTACGAGAAAACGGACAAAAAGGGTCATGTAAGAGGAAAGGCTACAGATAAGCCTTTCTTTACACGTTTGTCTACGAAACCATGATTCTATAGAGTTCGGGAACTATATTACGGTTTGGGAAGGTGTTAAGCACCCATTCCGCCCTTTCGGTCTCTAGTGGTCTTATATGTTTATTCTATGTTGGAAAACTTGGATGCTTTTACTGATATTCTACTGCTTTCTGAAAATAACTAATGAAAACTTGGGGGTGTTGGCGAGAATAAGGAATTTTAGTGTAGAGATTGTGGCGAGAAGTTGCCGTCCAGAACCCTTGGGGGTGTTGGCCTATTTATAGTGCTCGGGAGAGATTGTCGCGCGACATTCCCCCAGAAAGGGCAAGTGTCGCGCGAGATTTCTCTTTGTCGCGCGAC
The DNA here is from genome assembly GCA_021464415.1 of Lonicera japonica. Taxonomy (NCBI): domain Eukaryota; kingdom Viridiplantae; phylum Streptophyta; class Magnoliopsida; order Dipsacales; family Caprifoliaceae; genus Lonicera; species Lonicera japonica. Next base: position 320,883 of record JAKCWG010000655.1, read on the forward strand.
AATCCCATTTCACTGTACCTGTTTGTCGCGCGACATATCTGTTTGTCACGCGACAAACGGCTGAAGTGATGGGTTCTGACACTGAGATGTGTCAGAAAGTGGTTGGTCGGGTGCAGAGGGGTTTGTCGCGCGACAAGGCATGATTGTCGCGCGACATATCAGGGATTGTCGCGCGACAATGTGATATGTCGTGCGGCAATCTCTCTTAAAAACATGTTTATTGGCCAACAAACCCTCCTAGGGTAGTTTCGGGTGCTCGGGTGGGTCTCGGACCCAAAAATAGTAGTTCTCAAAGGTCGTTAGGGTTCTTGCGGGGGTCACGGATCGGGGTGTCTACAGACCCTATCGACTCAAGCTCCTTGCTTGCAAGGAATTGAGGCGACTAGAAGATACTTCGATTTGTGGCTCCCGCAAGAACCCTAAGAGAGTGTACGCATGCAGAAGTGTTTGTGAATGCCTCCGGAGAGGGCTTGTGCCTGTAGGAAGGACTTACTCTGCCTCTGAAGAGGGCTTTTGTTACCTCGTTGCCTCTCTAGATGGCTTGATTTGCTCCACTTGCCTCAGATGGGAGGGCTTAGCCTCAGGTGGGAGGACTACCGTTTGCCTCTCTGGGAGAGCTTCGCCTCAGGTGGGAGGACTACCGTGTGCCTCTCTAGAAGGGCTTTTGATCTGTAAGAAGAAAGAAAATTGCCTCTGGGAGGGCTCTCGTGAGTAATTTTGCCTCTGGCGAGGGCTTGTGTTTGTGATTTGCCTCCGAAGAGGGCTTGTGTTGTGATTTGCCTCCGAAGAGGGCTTCTGTTTTTATTTGCCTCCGAAGAGGGCTTGTGCCTGTAGAAAGGACTTGTGAATGATGTTTTGCCTGTAGAAAGGGCGTACGTGAATGGATGCCTCCGGAAAGGACTTTCGCCTAAAAAGGGCTTAGTGATCGATTTGCCTCCGCAAAAGGGCTTATGTGAATGGATTGCCTCCGGAGAGGGCTTGTGCCTGTAAAAAGGGCTTGTGAATGATGTTTTGCCTGTAGAAAAGGCTTATGTGAATGGATTGCCTCCGGAAAGGACTTTCGCCAAAAAGGGGCTTAGTGAATGGTTTGCCTCCGCAGAGGGCTTATGTGAATGTATTGCCTCCGGAGAGGGCTTGTGCCTGTAGAAAGGGCTTGTGAGTGATGTTTTGCCTGTAGAAAGGGCTTATGTGAATGGATGCCTCCGAAAAGGACTTTCGCCAAAAAAGGGCTTAGTGATTGGTTTGCCTCCGTAGAGGGCTTATGTGAATCGATTGCCTCCGGAGAGGGCTTGCGCCTGTAGAAAGGACTTGTGAGTGATGTTTTGCCTGTAGAAAGGGCTTATGTGAATGGATTGCCTCCGGAAAGGACTTTCGCCTAAAAAGGGCTTAGTGATCGATTTGCCTCCGTAGAGGGCTTATGTGAATCGATTGCCTTCGGAGAGGGCTTGTGCCTGTAGAAAGGGCTTGTGAATGATGTTTTGCCTGTAGAAAGGGCTTATGTGAATGGATTGCCTCCGGAAAGGACTTTCGCCTAAAAAGGGCTTAATGATCGGTTTGCCTCCGCAGAGGGCTTATGTGAATGGATTGCCTCCGGAGAGGGCTTGTGAGTTTGGTTCTCTGTAATATCGATAGACGAGAAGCTAAAGAGAGAGTTCTTTGAGGGAGAAAAAAGCTCATTTTGGGAGTTTATATACCTATTCTAAAAGTTTTGCTTTTTCTGGGAATTTTTTGGAAACTTGTTTTGGAAGTTTTTCGAAAGAGGAATTTTCACGATGGATTTCTCAATTTTTGCACTTCGTGCGTAGCAATGGCTCAACCGTCTGCTTTTTTCTAAGTCATTTCTGATTTCATCAAGCTGAGAAGGAAATCTGTTTTGAAGGAGTCTCTGATCTCTTTGATATTCTTTTGGCCATTCTGAGGCATTTTTGTAGGCCTACATCGTTTTCTATTTTTCGATGTCCTTATTTCTCCCTCGTTCGGGGAAGCTTTTCCTGCCTTTTCTGTTTTTAGTCAAGAGCTTCTTTTCCCGTTTGGCGTGATCAGGAGCCTTACTCACCCAAGACGAAGCCCTGAGCCGGTTTGGCCTAGCTGTCACTCTTGGTGTGGCTCTCCCTGCCACTTTATACAATTCTGTTTCTCTTGCTCGCTCTGGGCGTTTATACGGGATTTTTCTCTTTTCTACTCTTTCAATTTTTTCTATTCCCGTCTTATCTGATATTTTCTCATTCTCATTTGCTAGATTTTTAACCCTCTAAAGATCAGAGATTTCTTTGTAGGCTGTTTGCTCTCGCGATTTGAAGAAACGACTTAGAATTTTGCATTCGATATTATCGTGCAAGTGTGTGTTTTTTTCCGCACAAAAAGTCAAGAAAAACCACTTTGAAGTTCCCTTATGAAAAAAGCCAAGTCTGAGCTAGGATTGGTCATGCGACAATTCAATGGAGTAGGCTTTGTCCCACAAGCGGGCTATTTTCTTCTCATTCTTATTCTCTCTCTAGCTTCTCATTTATCGACTTTTCCTGTATCGGATGCTTAGGGCGTTCTTTGATGCAGTTCCCATGCTAAATGATAAGGGATAGGGTAGGTAGTGACTGTGGTGTGGTTTACTAAGATGTGGTATGTGCCAAAAGTGTACATGCTTGTGTTTGGTGATCTATTGAAAGATGATGTATGTTATGCGTGTATTGGTGAAGTGGTGTTTGAGCATGCTTTTTGTTGATAACTTTTGATATGAAAAAATACTATCTGTAGGCTTAAGGATACTTCTCATGCTGTTTTGTTGATCTTGATTCGCAGTTTCCTGCATGTTCAAACAAACATTCATTACTTCTCATAATCATCCCGGTAGTAATACCCGATTTTTGGAACTTACATACTTTTACCTTTCAAAAAACTCTCATAACATATGCACTTAGGTTAATACATAATTTACTCTAAAGATCATATAACTCTCATAACTACCCTAAAGTACCCTCAGGTTTTAAAAATTACATAATTTTACCCTGTAGGCCCATAACTCTCGTAATTATCCCCAAAGTACCCTCAAGTTTTGAAAATTACATAATTTTACCCTATAACTCCCATAACTCTCGTATTTACCCAAAGTACCCTCACGTTTTGAAAATTACATAGTTTTACCCTCTTATCTATATAACTCTCATAATCACACCAAAGTACCCTCAGATTTTATAAAAATATTACCCTTTTATCATATAACTCGCCTAACTACATAAAAAAAGTACCCTCAGGTTTAGGTAAAAATCACCCCCCCTTTTTTTTCTCGTAGCTTACCCTCAGATAAATTACATACAAAAATACCCTCAAGTTTTGTTCAGGAAAATATCCTCTTAAGAAGAGGGTGGGTTACGTGTGTGCTTCAACAAAAGGGCTACGTGGGTGCGTTCCTCGAGAAGAGGATTACATGTGTGTGTGCGCCTTGAGAAGGGGGATTGACGTGTGTGCCTCGAGAAGAGGGCTTGATGTATGTGTTCCTCGAGAAGAGAATTACGTGGGTGCGTGTTCACCTCGAGAAGAGGGATTAACGTGTGCGTGAGCCTCGAGAAGAGAATTATGTGGGTGCGTGTTCACCTCGAGAAGAGGGATTAACATGTGTGCCTCGAGAAGAGGGCTTGATGTATGTGTTCCTCGAGAAGAGAATTATGTGGGTGCGTGTTCACCTCGAGAAGAGGGATTAACGTGTGTGCCTCAAGAAGAGGGCTACATGTGTGCCTCAAGAAGAGGGCTACGTGTGTGAGGGTGTGCCTAGAGAAGAGGGCTTCGGTATATGGGTGTGCCTCGGGAAGAGGGCTTCGATGTATGGGTGCCTCGATAAGAGGGCTACAGTGCATGGGTGCCTCGGGAAGAGGGCTTCGCATGTGAGTGTGCCTCGGGGAGAGGGCTTCGTGTGCCTCAGAAAGAGGGCTTCGTGAATGCCTCGGGTAGAGGGCTTCGTGTGTGTACGTACCTCGGGAAGAGGGCTTCGTGTGTGTACGTGCCTCGAGAAGAGGGCTTCCATGAGTGAGTGCCTCAGAAAGAGGGCTTTGGTGCGTGGGTACCTCGAGAAGAGGGCTACCGTGTATGTATGTGCCTCGAGAAGAGGGCTTCGATGCATGGATGCCTCGAGAAAAGGGCTTGGTGTGTGTAAGTGCCTAGAGAAAAGGGCTTCGATTTGTGGACGCCTCGGGGAGAGGGCTTCGTGTGTGAATGTGCCTCGAGAAGAACGTTTCGATGCGCGGATGCCTCGAGAAGAGGGCTTTGGTGCGTGGGTACCTCGAGAAGAGGGCTACCGTGTGTGTATGTGCCTCGGGAAGAGGGCTTCAATGCGTGAATGCCTCTAGAAGAGGGCTTGGTGTGTGTAAGTGCCTCAAGAAGAGGGCTTGATGTACGTGGGTGCCTCGTGAAGAGGGCTTGGTGTGTGTAGATGCCTCGAGAAGAGGGCTTGGTGTGTGAATGTGCCTCGGGGAGAGGGCTTCGTGTGTGAGTGTGCCTCGAGAAGAGGGCTTTAATGCGTGGATGCCTCGAGAAGAGGGCTACCGTGTATGTATGCGCCTCGAGAAGAGGGCTTCGATGCATGGATGCCTCGAGAAGAGGGCTACCGTGTGTGTATGTGCCTCGGGAAGAGGGCTTCAATGCGTGGATGCCTCGAGAAGAGGGCTTTGGTGCGTGGGTACCTCGAGAAGAGGGCTACCGTGTGTGTATGTGCCTCGGGAAGAGGGTTTCGATGCGTGAATGCCTCTAGAAGAGGGCTTGGTGTGTGTAAGTGCCTCGAGAAGAGGGCTTGGTGTACGTGGGTGCCTCGTGAAGAGGGCTTGGTGTGTGAATGTGCCTCGGGGAGAGGGCTTCATGTGTGAGTGTCCCTCGAGAAAAGGGCTTAGTGTATGTAAGTGCCTCGAGAAGAGGGCTTCGATACGTGGGTGCCTCGTGAAGAGGGCTTAATGAATGAGTGTGTGCCTCGAGAAGAGGGCTTCGGTGTACATGTGTGCCTTGGGAAGAGGGCTTCAGTGTATGGGTGCCTCGGGAAGAGGGCTTCGGTGTATGGGTGTGTGCCTCGAGAAGAGGGCTTAATGAATGAGTGCGTGCCTCGAAAAGAGGGCTTCGATGTGGGTATATGCCTCGTGAAGAGGGCTTGGTGTGTGCAGATGCCTCGAGAAGAGGGCTTCGTGAATGGGTGCCTCAGAAAGAGGGCTTCAATGTACGAGTGTGCCTCGGGAAGAGGACTTCAGTGTATAGATGTGTGCCTCAGAAAGAGGGCTTTGTGAATGGGTGTGTGCCTCGGGAAGAGGGCTTTAGTGTATGGGTGTGTGCCTCGAAAAGAGGGCTTCGATGTGGGTATGTGTCTCGAGAAGAGGGCTTAATGAATGAGTGCGTGCTTCGAAAAGAGGGCTTCGATGTGGGTATGTGCCTCGGGAAGAGGGCTTGGTGTGTGCAGGTGCCTCGAGAAGAGGGCTTCGTGAATGGGTGCCTCGAAAAGAGGGCTTCAATGTACGAGTGTGCCTCGGGAAGAGGACTTCAGTGTATAGATGTGTGCCTCGGAAAGAGGGCTTTGTGAATGGGTGTGTGCCTCGGGAAGAGGGCTTTAGTGTATGAGTGTGTGCCTCGAAAAGAGGGCTTCGATGTGGGTATGTGCCTCGGGAAGAGGGCTTTAGTGTATGGGTGCCTCGAAAAGAGGGCTTCAGTGCGTGTGGTGTGATCACTATGTTGCCAGTTTTCTGGATTGTAGACGAAAGTTTTTAATTTTCAAAATATACACATACGAATGGTGTGAACTCCTCTGCAAAAAGTTAGGCAAAATAAACAACGAAAATCAATTTTCGGGTGTTTGTAAAGACGCATCAACAACAACTTGAGAGAATTCCCAGTGGGAGTTTAAGGTAGGCAGCAAAGTGCTCCTTAGGTTACCCTACTTATCCTGAATTTTGAAAAACTCATCTTTTGACTTTTGAGCTGCTTTTCATGGGAGATGTACCGGGGAAAGTCACAACGAGCTGATCTCGTTGTAAGTTTCTACGACGGAGGTTGGTCAGCCTCCGACCGTACTTGTCAATATCTGGGAGATATATATATGGCAAGGCCCGATGTGGTACGAACTCCTCACGGTTGATAAAAAAAGATAAGAGTGTTCTGTCTCGACTCTTCCTATATGCAACGCAGGTGTAATGCAAGGTGAAGGCTTCAGGCTCCCTCCTTTTTGGCAAGACCTCGCGATATACCCAGGGGCGGGTACGTGCAAGAATCTTTTGATATACTTCCCGGGTACGTGAGTGTTCTCGTCACTCGATATACCTCGGGGGCGTACTTGGCCAAGGAGAGTGGAAGTAAATGCTTTCGGTTTATGTTGGCCCAAGCAAGCCAACTCCCTACTCACTTATAATACTTCCGAGGGTTTGGGGTAAAAATCACACTCGTAAGAACCATGCATGAATAGTGATGTGCGTGAAAACAAGAGTTTTCGAAAGGTTTATTTTGCAAATATCTTATCTTCGAGGTGTATTTTGAAAACACAATTTTTACTTTGAAAAGAAATTTCTTTACAATCAAATTAACAGGAAAGGGGAATCCTAAACATATGTCTATGTCAATGAATGGACTCTACTGCGCCTCTAGGTCAAGTCAACAATAAAATCCAGGCGCCACGTTAGGGGGCTTAAAAAGGCAGGTAGGGAAAGCAGTAAAAGCATGTATTTCAACATATTATAAACAAAAGTCCACATATAAGAGCCTAGTTCTCTCGGTCCCCAGCAGAGTCGCCACTGTGAGAATCCGCAAATGCGACCCCCGGGTCTCAATCCCTGGTTTGGGAGTCTGAAACATCGGAAAGGATTCCATTGTTCCATTTGCTTCTATGTGTTGATAATTCATATCGGGTGTCCCTCTATCCTATTTCTAGATGCAAGAGGGTTCGTTCAGAGTCGCCAGTACGTTTTACGAGAAAACGGACAAAAAGGGTCATGTAAGAGGAAAGGCTACAGATAAGCCTTTCTTTACACGTTTGTCTACGAAACCAGGATTCTATAGAGTTCAGGAACTATATTACGGTTTGGGAAGGTGTTAAGCACCCATTCCGCCCTTTCGGTCTCTAGTGGTCTTATATGTTTATTCTATGTTGGAAAACTTGGATGCTTTTACTGATATTCTACTGCTTTCTGGAAATAACTAATGAAAACTTAATTTTCGGGTGCGTTAGGAATCTACCACAACCATGTCGCCACTTCGCTTACTAGGACGGGGATCGACCTAGTAAAACTAATATACAAATATCTTATTTAATTAATAGAAGAGACTTTAGTTACCTTCCCGACGATATATATAAGAATAAGAGAGAGAAAATATAATCCGACAGAGAAGACCTCCGGCGAATATTAGCTTTCCTCTTAGAAATATTTCCAGCGGTCTGACTCTAGAAGGTGGCACTCCGGGTGCCAAGGTTAGATCCGAGACTCTTGCGGAAATAAATATTATCACAGATGCTTCCGAAGAAGGCTTAAAGATTAAAAGATATCAGAGAGAATAAGGAATTTTAGTATAGAGATTGTGGCGAGAAGTTGCCGTCCAGAACCCTTGGGGGTGTTGGCCTATTTATAGTGCTCAGGAGAGATTGTCGCGCGACATTCCCCCAGAAAGGGCAAGTGTCGCGTGACATTTCTCTTTGTCGCGCGACAATCCCATTTCACTGTACCTGTTTGTCGCGCGACAAACGGCTGAAGTGATGGGTTCTGACACTGTGATGTGTCAGAAAGTGGTTGGTCGGGTGCAGAGGGGTTTGTCGCGCGACAAGGCATGATTGTCGCGCGACATATCAGGGATTGTCGCGCGACAATGTGATATGTCGTGCGACAATCTCTCTTAAAAACATGTTTGTTGGCCAACAAACCCTCCTAGGGTAGTTTCGGGTGCTCGGACCCAAAAATAGTAGTTCTCGAAGGTCGTTAGGGTTCTTGCGGGGGTCACGGATCGGGGTGTCTACAAACGCGCTTTTCTAGCGGTGTCAAATGGTAAAACCTTACCAAGTATGCATCGGTATCAATTTTATGGGCCAGGCTGCAATATTAGGTTCGAGGAAGAGACCAAGCCCCACCTCAAACTAGATGACTTTCTTTTTTCACTATAGTATGGACCCAAGTTCCTTCGACCAACCACCACTTGTCAACTCTGCTTGCATGATTTTCAGTATGTCTCTAGATAGGGCCACCACTAGTCCGGTTAGCCAGTGAGCGGTTCTTTCAGGTGGGAAGTATGATAGGCTATACAGGCAGGCATCTCCCACAACACAATCAGCATTGCTATTGTTTAATATATTCAATTGATGTTGTTGCTATGTGATCAAGTTATTAAAACAAAATAACATGCTAACTCATATTGGGTCAAGGGGTAACTAGTGGTAAGACATCTTCTTTTAGGTATAATCTAATAGGTTCAAGACACTATCCCTCTTCATGCTTTATATATAGTATACACTAGTTAGGGCAAAGCCAATAATGTTACTGGGATGGGGGTGCAAAAACATAACATGCATAAATTATTGTTTTTGTTCAAAGATAAAGTTAACAAAAATTAACTATTATTTTACCTTGTTTTAAGATAATATAGTATTTTCTCACATAAGTATCGCATTAGAAAGTATCATGTAGAACCATGTATCTATGAACTATACAAAAGAACCTATACAAAGTTATAGCATTAACAAAAAATCGTGTACAAAAGGATCCCATAATTTGCAACAACTTCTACCATACAACTCGGCGAGTCATCTTCTTTTGAAAGCGTTGCATGATCACTTCATTGGTGATACTATTAAATACATCTTTCTCAATGTAAGTGGGATGTGGCTCATTTCCAATGGACTTTTCCACTTTATTGTAATGTTGCTTGAATTTCCACCTTCAATCGTGAGTATGTGGTTATGATTTAGGTATGTTATCCAACCCTTTAAAATAGGTGCTAAACTACGTGGTTTTCTATCATTATACTTTATATCTCTTCCCCAAGCCTTATTCTGCAAATTCCAAAACTAACCATGACTATTAATCACTGGCAAATATTAGAAGCCTTTGACCCACCTCACCTTTTCATATTTCTAATGTTGAGTAGCTCCAAAAATAGAAGAAAGGAGAGATATATATATCAAAAAATAAGGGGTTTTTTGTGTTACCTTCCAAGTGTTTTTGAGTTACCCCTTATTATTAATATGAAATTAAACGTACCCCTATTTTGTTAACCCTTTGAGCTAGCCCCCCAATACATGATATGTTTTATTAATCATTTGAGTTCCCCAACAAATTGACCGATCTTTAAAAGTAGTTTTAAAAAAAATTGAAGTGACCAAATTACTCTTACCTTTAACCTCTGGCTCATGTACTATGTTCATATCACCAATTTATTCATACATTTATATACAAACTTCATATATATATATATAAACTCATACACAATGCATTTCAACATATCTACAAGTTATATCGAATCATATATATATACTCACACATACGCAATAATACAAGTGACTAGAGTTAGCAAAGAATAAATTGAAACATAGTATATATCGAATAATTAATTTAAACAAAAAGAAGACAAACAAAATTAAACCGGTAAGGTCAACAAATCTTTTGGGTTAGAAATGTTGCTCACATGCAGATTTATAATTAAGTGAGAAAAAATAAATTGGTTGAACACACACGTTTTGATTAAGGATGCTTATCCCAGCCAATGGATAGTATGTCTAGTTTACATCCACCATTTGATGGTGCTTTTTTATTGATGATGATAATGGATACAAATTGATCAGTAGTTAGCCTACATGGGTGAATACTTTATGCCCCGAAATATCTAGGGCTTCTTCCTTTTATAGATGCAATGAAGTAGCTGTTACAACGTGATAAGTCCCACTTCTCACATTGGAGGAGAGTGGAGAGAAATGTGAAGTTGTGTAGTGGGGGGTTTAACAACTAGTTGTTGGAAATGTTGGCCACACTTTCACTATGCTGCTGCCATGTGTCATTGCTTGGGAAGTTTCTTTCTCACCATTTTTGACGAGGTCAGAATCTTATGAAGCTCGGACTTTGCCAGTGCTAGGAGCTCGGGAGAATATTTTTATGTCCTTCAATTGCCCCCTAAGTGTGTGATCTCGACATGTTCCTAGAGGTCGGACAATTATAATAGTGAATGGGACCCACTATGCAACGTGGTGCCCTGTAGCTGGCTTGAACTCAAAAAAGCTGGCGGGAGGATTGAAATGACCCGCATTAAATGCGTTTCCATCATGGGCGCAATCTCAGAGGGGAAGAATCGCTGTTTGGACAAAAAAACTGTCCACCTTACTCTCTTTCTCACTCTTCCCATTTTATTTCCATGTCCCATTCTACTACGATTTTCTTCCCCCTTTTCTTTGCGTGAGAGAGGAACTATACCCACAATATGAATCCACGATTAATTCACCAAGAAGAGATACCACCATCACTATAAGTTCCCTCATCCCTCACTCTGTTTCGATTTCAATTTTGCCTCTTTTAAGAGTTAGGCTTTAGGTAAGAGAAATAAAAATGAGGGCGATTCACGGTTTCTAGGGATGAAGAGCTTGTTGTCTTCTCCCAGCGATTCGTTCCTGATGGATGTAAGGTGACGCTTGATGAGGCGCAAGAGGAGCCCACCGTTGATCCAAGGGATGGGGAAATCAATATATACCCCGTTATATTCGAACATGCAAGGTTAGAACTGCCTTTAGACTTTGCATGCAATATAATGAGCATACAATTTCCGTAAAATTTCATAAGTAAATTCGAACTTAAAGTAGTTGTAGTTAAAAAATTATATATATATATATATGTTCTATTTTCAACCATTGAAATTTTAAATGATCATCTCACTAAATTCTAAATCAAAATCTTCTAATGAAATTTTGTAGAGATGATCATAGAGATTATCTCCACCAAAATTCAGGAATTTTTATAATTAATGAAGATAGATGTGTCAACACGACGGAAGAAAGGCTTATGTTTTACCCATTAATAATAGATACCATTATAAAATTATAAACAATTAATCAATAATGACTATACATAATGATCTAAACTTTGAATCAATATTTTTTTTTATGTTTAGATCGATTCCCTCATATGTAGGTATAGTGTGTATACGTATTGTGTGTGCTGCACATATCTAGTGGTGATAAATAGAGGGCAGCGGACATATATTGTTAGCTTGTTAACAAATGGGCCTAAAACCATTATGGATCGTGAACTCAAAATTATTGCCACCAACAAATTTAAATAGATTTATTTTATTTAGTTTTGAAATGTCTGCTCCCAGATATATATATATATATATATATGGAGGAGAGGAAGGAGGAAAAATGGGGAGAGCCAAAACACAAGAGAAAAGATAAACATAATAAGGAGTTGTTGAAATTTGGTTCGAATTTATGTTGTTGTTATTATTGTGTCGTCGTCGACGTCGTCCTCATCATCATCATCATCATCATCAAATTAACTATTATTATTATCGTTATTATTATTAGGGATTTTTTGAGCTACCCCTTATTATTAATGCAAAACTCAAGTTACCCCTATTTTATTAATGCTTTAAGTTACCTCTTGTTTTCACTGTTCCAGCTGTTTCATTCCGTTGAAAATGTTAAAAAATAAGGGGTAACTCAAAGGACTAGTAAAATATGGGGGTATCTTGAGTTTTGCATTAATAATAGGGGGGGGGGTAACTCAAAAAGTCCCTTATTATTATTATTATTATTATTATTATTATTATTATTATTATTATTATTATTATTATTATTGAGGGAGCATAAACTTTGGTTAAGGTAAGCTGGGCCAGCCCAACATGTTTAAGATCCCGTACGACGAACCAGCCTTACAGGCCTGGCATGAGCAAAGGGAATGAATAGAATGGTACGCCGAGTTGCTGAGACTGCTAAACTGAGGCCGACTTTAACAAGGAATGGCACAAGTGGCCCCACACAGGGAAAATGCGTGAGGAGAATTATACCGAATCGCACAAACCTGTACAGAATCGTACTGACCTCCACTATGCCACTACAAACGTATAACTTCAGAAGTTGTTAGTTATGAACAAGGGAGAGAAGGATGGAATGTAATCCAAGTCTTACTCTCTTTAATCATTTTACCGTAAACACTAATGAACAAGTGTAACCCTAATTCTATACGCATAAATAGAAGAGGGAGGGCCTGAGATAAGGGTTGGTTGTTGAATACTCTAGCTATTAGTAGATTGCTTTTTAGCTTTTTCTGTTTGAGAGAGAGAGCTTATAATCCGTATATCCCTTCATTGATCAACAGCCTTAGAAGCTCAACATAACAATCACACACACACATACAAGTGGAAGACGTACTGCCGGATTAGCATAAATGCTATCGGAGGAACCTACCATATCAAAAAAATCCTTTGTCTAATATCACATTTTCGCTATCATAACAAAACTTTTTTCTTAAATCATTAATGTGGGTTGGGCCTAAATTTTGCACCACCTACAATTATTATTATTGTTGTCGTTGTCGTTGTCGTTATCATCATCATCATCATCCTCATCATCATCATCATCATAATAATAATAATAATAATAATAATAATAATAATAATAATAATAATAATAATAAGTCGAGGTCTCACCACCAATTTCAAGCTCACCAAGTTCGCCACAGCCGAGAGAACCTATGATGTTATATTGTGATAACAAAGCAGCATGTGACATTGCTCAAAATCCAGTTCAACATGATAGAACAAAACATGTGGAGGTGGATAAGTTCTTTATCAAAGAGAAATTGGAAGAAAACGTGGTTGTTGTGCCCCATATACGTTCGGAAGGTCAGCTGGCTGATGTCCTTACTAAAGCTATTTCTAATAGAATATTTGCCAGGTTGATCAACAAGTTGGGTATGTTCGATATTTATGCACCAACTTGAGGAAGAGTGTTAGAATTATATTTTAACTATGTTTCCTTATACTAGTAGGCTTAGATTTCCTTTTCCTATTAGGTTTCTTATTCTCATTGCATTGTATCCCCCTATAAATAGGGCTTCCCTTGTACCAATATCATTCAAGTAATATAGATTTCTTTTTCCTATTTTTAAGTTGGTATATTATTATTATTATTATTGTTATTGTTATTATTATTATTATTATTATTATTATTATTATTATTATTATTATTATTTAGTTTTCTAAATTTTTTTAACATAAGTTTATGTCAAATACAGTAATTGTAATTTTATTAAATTCACTAGTAGGGCGTAAGTTTTTCCATGTTCTTGTTCTTTCCTTTGGAAATGGGAAAAAAAATGAGAACCAAAATAATACTAAAAAAGCAGAGAATGACCAAATACAAGTAAAAAGATTAAAAAGATTAAAAAATATATATATACCAATTGACAAGGAAATGGTAGTACCCTCGAAATTCCAAACACTACTAGCTATAAGGATATTTCAGTTTCCATTTATGGTAGTCACTATGGTATGATAAGAAAACAAATACATACGTATCACAATACGTATCTTATAAAAAAGAATTTTAAGAGAAGAATATAAACTTTGTGACAAATAAAATAAAAGTGAACGACTACGAGACTAAAAAGGAAACAAAAAAGTGATAAATTACACGAGACACAAATCACGGATGCATTAAATCACGGGGGGCATAAAGAAATGTGAGAGTTGGGTTCGAACATAAAACCGTGTCCTTACAAGGGCAACACATGACCATATATATGTAGTTCAAATGGCACATAAATTTTGAAAATTAAAAAATTGAAATCAACCAGATATGAAGAAATATTGTGGAATTCTTAACATCGATAATTCAAATCTAAGCTAATTGGCAGTGGTCATCACACTAGGATTGAAGAAATTAAAATTATTATTATAAGAATGAAAAAGTATTAAATTCTGCGTTTTTAGCTTGAATCATTACGTACTAATGTCCATACAACGCCTTTTTGAGTTGGCTAACTAGATGTGAAGAAGAATGAAAAAGTATTAAATTGATGAATTGATTTAAACAGATATTCATACATTTGTGTAATTAATCATAAATTAATATATTGCTTACAAAATATATACATGGGATAAGTACTTCTATATTTATTAATCACTTATGCATTCAACCAGGCTATAAAAACCCTATTTTTACTTATTTTTTCAGATAATCATTGGTAAATATATTAGCTTTTGTGGAACAACTTATAAGCTGATGCTGGTATTCTGGTAAATATAAATGTATCATATATTTTTGTTGGGATTTTTATAATTAAGGTATTTGAGAAAATTAAATATATTTTTATTTAGACAAAGAAGATTTTGGTGCTTTTAATGGATATATTCTCATTTAGACAATGAAGATTTGGTTGTTTGACGGAAATGCATCTGATTTAGATCCTCTTGTTATTAGGACAATATTCTCTTCTAAAAAAAACTAGTATATTTTATCTTTTATGCAATTTAGTAACTTTGATATTTTTTTTCTGTTTCATTTATCTATTAATATTGATAGGGTAAATGAATAAAAACCTATTGATCTAAGTTACTAATCAAATTTTTATAGAAAGCACTTAAAAAGCGTTAGAATAACTGTCTTATATATTTTTGTTTTGCGTAATTTTTTTATAACTTATAATTATCATTTATGTGACTAGTAGCCCTTTTAAAATTGAAGTTCGTGTTAAATACACTCTCATTTTATAATGCCACGTTAACTCTTTTTTTCTACTCTTTGCATGTTGAACCTTGCAGGTTGAGACATGTCCAAATTTTCAGTAGTTGGAGTAATTTAATCATAAATTTACATATTTGTGTATTTCTCTGAGTTTGCTCGGGAATGAACTAGTTGAAATACGTACAACTGCGTAAGCTGCGCAGATAACTGTTACAATTCAAAAAAAAGAAAGGCAATTTAATGTTCAATAATCAAGATAAAGACGGTCCTACTATAAGGGCCACTTTGGTCATCTCCATAATTGTGGTAATTCGACCATTTATAATTAGTCAATTTAAAATTAGATAATTTATACGATCAACTGGACCATTGATCAACAAAATAATATTCACCGCTTACAAATAAAATTAGTACATGCGTAAGAGTAGTCATGTGGTAAAGTCTCCTTAAAAGGACGAGTTCTCAAGTTCAAACAACATAACACCTCGCCCCCCCCCCCCCCCCCCCCCCCCCCCCCCCGGTCCCCCTCTCCCAATCCAATACCCCTCCCACGTATTTCAAATTCCGGAGCTATCCTAGCTTCTTTTTTTTTTTCCCTTTTTTTCTAAAAAAAAAGAAAAAAGGTGAGTTGAACCAAGTAATTAGTAAATACGGAACGCTTATATTTGAGGTACAGTATATTCATTGGATGGGCCCAAAGGGACTTTGACCTACCATATATTAAAATGAAAACTTTGTAATACAGTCCCTGAGGTAACTTTTTCTCTAAAAATAGTCCAAATTTTGATGTTTTAATTAAAATACTCTTTTCTACATTTCTTTTAAATTTTAATTATAATATTTGTCTTTTTAATTACTTTAATGGCTATTTTACACTTTTGGGCAGTTTTCTATCAATAGTTTTTTAAATTCTTTCTTCACCAATGTTTGGGTGGTTATCAACTGTATCTTTTTTTATTTTTTGTTTTGATTTTCCTTTCTATTTGCATTGTGTGTTGGTAAATTCTTATTATTTTTGTTGATTCTCTTGATAGTGGAAAATTCTGTTGGTATAATTTGTTCTGTCTCTTCTTGATTTTGTGTTTTTGTGGGTTGTATGGTATTTTGGTGTTTATATATGCCCCATATCAGAACTCCTTCGTACTTTTATGGTAATATTTGTATACTGGTGTGGCTACTATATCATTGTGGCCGATTACACTCAGACCGGTATAGTGATTTTGCCACACCGGTCAAGTGTGACACTATTGTCCAGATTTTCTGTCTTTTATACGATGATTTGCTTCTGCAGCGGTTGAAGTTATCATCTCAGTGTAAATGAACACCAAAATTTAGTAATTGTAATTTAGTCTTTCATATAAATACTAGGGTATATCCGTGCCATTCGGCACGGTGAAATAAAATAAAATCCGATAATAGGATAAAAAAATTAGCATGTGTCGAATTTAAATCGACAAAATCAATCAGTCTATTTTGAACCGATTTGTTTTAAATCGACAAAATCAATCATTCTAAAAGTATACCGGATTGAACCGATTTGTTTTAAATTTTTTAAAGTCTTTTAATCATAATCCAACCACGTAATGACAAAATCAATTAGTCTATTTTGAGCCCATTGTCTAGTTTAGTCTAACGTTGTGAACAACTAAAACGTAAGTTCAATATATCATCATGTTGAAAAAACTAAAAATATACCGGATTGGACTGACTTATTTTTATTTTTTAAAGAGTCTTTTAATCATAATCCAACCACGTAACGTACGTCCTAAAAATGACAGATTGAAATGATCAATAATGTACGAACACATAACGTACGTCCTTATATGTTACACAATAATTTTTCTTGATTTTTGTTTTTTGCATAATTATATAGTCATGATGGATCTTGTTTAATTGATCTTGATTAGCATCTTTTAAATATTAAATTTTGAATTTTTTATTTTAAGTTATGACATTTTTAATTTAGACAAAATTATTATTATGTGAGAGTTTATTGTGTGTATATTATTGGTGTGAGTGTTTTAATTTTGATGTGACATCTTGATGTGTTTATAAAACTCATCCAATGGTATAGAACTAATGCATACCATAACATGTGTATTTTTAACCATTAGATTCTTATACTTTTTGGAGAAAATTTTGGTCAAAGATGGTGTTTTATAATATAGATATACATATATATGAGCTAGTAACATACATCATTCGTTTTGTTCGGTGGATCTTGTTTTTCTCGCTGACCGATTACACGCAGACCCAAATTTGGTAATTTATTAGGTCAATTTTTGGAGCTTTTTGGCTTCAAATTATTAATAATATGATTTTAAGATTGTTTTGTTGAAGGAGATGACAATGATATGGTGCCCCAATTTTTGTCGATATTAAGTTTCTCTTGGGGCCCCAAAATCCCTCAAGCCGGCCATGGGCAGACCAAAGTATAGTGACTTGGCCATACGGATTGAACCTTTAATTATCATGCTACATGTTTGATCACTAACACGATGTAATGTCGATTGAAGCTTTTATTTTCTCAAAATGAAAAACCTATGAGTTTTGATATAATCGAAGCTAATAAGTTAATAGTTCAAAATTACATTTTTTAATAGTCATTACAATAGTTGCTAAACATTAGGGTTTATACATAAACTTTGTGTCACCAATCTAGAGTAATAATCATGGGCTATTGATAAACGCACAATTTTCCATATGCTAACGCTCTTTTAATTAAATTTATCGCGTTTATCTTAGCATTGATTAATTAATTTAGCTCACTTTTGCATACACACTTTAAATATCAAGAATTGCTTTCACATGGTTCAAATTAGCCTTTTTCTAGCGTCTTTATTATACCCATAGACTTTGGAAGCAAGTTGGGGAGCTTTGGGAAGTATTCAAGGAAGATAAAGGACAAAAGGAAGCTCTAATCAATCAAAGACCCCCAAATCAAAGTGCAGCCTCCAAATCAGATATTAATTTTTTTTTTTATCTTTTGATCCAAAGAGTGATGGACCTTCTTTCATTATTGAGGCTCCTAGGGGTGGTTGAAAAGGAGGGATAGACTAGCCATCTTTGGACATTATTTCTCTCCCTATTTAAACTTCTCATTGTCCATTATTTTGGGGGGTTGTAATTTTGAGTTCTAGATCTATAATACAAGTTTATTTCCTGCATTTTATTTTTCTCTTTAATTATCATCTTAAAAATAAGTTAGTTAGAGAAACTCTTGAGAGAAATGGAAATAACTTCAATGGTCTTTGTTCATACAATTATCATGGAGTAATTTCATTGCTACGGCAAAAAGATGAAATTTGCATTCCATTAATTATGTAAGTCTAATGCTCATTCCATTGTTAGTATTGTTAAATATTTGTTGAATCATTCTCCTTCTAAATTCAATCAACCATTCATAAGCTAGTAAGATAATCTCCATAAGGTGATTTGACTTTGTATGCCTTATATGCATAGATCTCAAGCATTAATGAGGAGATGATACACTTGTGTATTTCTTATTAGTATGTGTCCACTCTTTCTATGAATGAGATACTTTTAATTGCCAATCGTGTTTAGTCTTTGAATATTCATAAAAATACCATAAATTTGAGATTCCAATCCTTGCATGCTTTAATGATATGTTGAGTGCTTTCTACACTTTATGTGATTTTGAGACTAAACATTTTCTGAGTTAGAATGTTGCCAAGGAGGATCACTTAAGTTTATGCCATAATCAACTCCACTAATCATATTAAGGATTCAATTTGTATTTATCAAATATGTCTATTTAGGATGGTTTGACCTCCACCTAGACCTCTCAATTTTAAACAAATGAAATGTTATGATTTATTGAGCTAAACTCTTTGTAGTTGGCTATTTTCATAATCAAATCAATTGCCTAGGGGGAACTGACAATGAGTTCTCAAATGCCTAGTTTAAATTTATATATTTTCTTTTGGTATATCTCAAGTTTGTATTTTGGTTGAACATTATATGGGAATGGGTTGTACTTGCTTCACACCCTTTTTTACATGATAAAAAAGAGAGATACACTTGCATTGAGTTTTGCTTACACTATTTCTTTATATGGTATTTATATGGAAATGGTTTGCTTTTGCTCCACAGCCTTTTCCTTAGAAATGGGTAAAATACTCAACATTAGGAATGCATTGAGAACATTGAATGAGATTGATTTTACATAAATATTGCAGAGCAAATGGATTCTATAATGCCTTAGCCATTTTCTTATCAATTAATACAACATTTTAATTTTTATTGCAAGACATTAAAATTAACAATTAAAATCAGTTAATTACCTTATCCTAACAAAGCCTTGAACTCGTAATCACCGCATCGCCTTTTCGACTATCCTTGTGGATCAACATTTGGACTTACCAAGTATTATAACTTGACAACCTACACTTGGGTTCCTAAGTACGTAAGTATTTCCGGCTCATCAGCTTTTGTTCTTTAGTTAATTAACCAGCGGTTACCATTTTAAACCGTAACTAACTTCCTACTAATTCAACTCCATTGTCATTATTTAACTTTCTCGATCTTCATGAGGTTCAAATCATAAGATCTCATATTTGGAATATTTCTCGAAATTATTCTAACGCAATGAAGATCCTTTGAGATTTCATTATTTAGTAGGTTTTTTCAACAATCGAAAGCATAAATCAAAGGTAATCTCCATTACAACCTATGTCATATAGTATATTTATGACCATTTATTGTGAGGTTGTTTCTCTTTTTCTTTTCTTTTTTGTTTATGTGGAATGTTAATGCAATTTTTTCGCAATTACGATTTAAAACACCATTTGTAAAATTATGCAGCAATGACCAAACAATTTGAAGATACTGTGAGAAAAAACAAACGAATTGTATCTCCGAATTTGAGGAGCCTGTGAACGAATCATCATAAACGAGTACGTTATAATTTTCATGATTACAACTTTAGGTATCATTTTCAATACTTTTTTGTAATATCTACATTTATTTTCAAACCATCAAAGGCAAAGTCCGGAGCATAAGGATGGCTATTCAAAACCAAAAACATAAAATAAAATTTAATCAATATTAGATCACAACAGAAGAAGCATAAACAACAAGCGCATGAGTTATTTTTATCAGTAACTTGTTGTAGACACCCTAATTTGCGACCCCCACAAGAACCTTTATATTATACTAAGTTATTCTCCATTTCTAAGCTTAAGTTTTGATTTTGGTAGTTTGGCCTTTTTAGGCTAATTTTGCATTTTCTTTGTTTTGGCCACTTTTTTAGATCCCACATTGGATGGGAGCTAAAAGTGAGGCCTTGGGTTTCCTTATAAATAAGGGCCTAAGGCTTGTGTTTTAGAGGGGGAGCCAAATGAGAAGGAACATGTAAGAGCTTTTTTAGCCATTAAACCCATAATTCTCATTAGTATAAGATTCTCCTATTCTTTTACTAGAGATGTCGAGAATTATGCTCTAGTTAATTTTATTAGGTTCATAGGAAATAAGAAACTTTTTAGTATAAAGTTTATACCCGGAGTGTCAGTCTTTGTCAACACCAAAGGTTTGTCTGCTTCTCTTGTATTTATATTATCGTCGGGAAGGTAATCATCTAACCTCCCCTCTTTTAATTAAGTTTGTTATATGCATATTTGTCTTATTTTAATTAAGTTTATTATATATACTTGTTTAATTTTAGTTTATATGAATGCTTGTCTTATTTTAATTAAGCTTATTATATGCGTACTTGTTTTAAGTTTCTTATATATGTCTTTATTTTTAAAGTTTATTATCTGTAGTCTTGTTTATTTAAGTTTATTATATATACGTACTTGTTTAATTTCTCTGAAGTATTATAAGTGAGTAGGGAGTTGGCTTGCTTGGGCCAACATAAACCGAAAGCATTTGCTTCCATTATCATCTGACCCCTTATTTTAATTAATTTATTATATGCATACTTATTTATTGTCTTAATTGAGTTTATTATCTGCGTATGTGAGAATCCGAACCTCCGACTCTCAAGAAGAATTCTCGTTCTCAGTTTTCTTTATTTTGAAGGAAAATGTGTTTTGTAGAGTCGCCAGTTTATTTTACAACAAAACAAACAAAATATCGTACGAAGGATAATTCGAAAACAAACTATCTTTCATACGTTTGAAACCAAAGATTGATTGAAAACTTGTTTTGCTAGGGTTCGAGAACTACATTACGAATTGGGAAGGTGTTAGGCACCCAATTTGCCCTTTCGGTCTCTTTATGGATCATGCATTTAATTCCTATTTTAGATATCTTGCAAGTAGTTTGAATAGTTTTCAGAATAGTCCTTTCTAGATAAATTTAGCTTGAAATCATATTTTGAAATCAGACTTAAGCATTGCGAGCGCCTACGTATTCATTCGTAAAATGAAATCAGAGTCTTATAGTTCCATTTGTTTGGAAACTATTTTTATATTTTTGTAAACGTGTCAAAACGGATTTTAGATTTTTTGTAAAACATAGAAAAGTCTAGTTTTGAAAGCAGTGGACTTCTTTGCAAGTTATCTAATTTTTGGTATTAAAAAAAGATATTTAAATGCAGTATTGAAATTTAGGAGAGTTGTAGAAAGACGTACTTGATAAATGAGAACCTTGACTTGATTGCTCCTTTCTCTCTCTAGACTTTCTCTCTCTAACCTTTTCTCTCAGTAATTTTCTCTCCAACTTTCTCTCTCTAGAATTTCTCTAAAAGAGACTCTCTAATAACCATGACAGAACTTCCCCTTACTAAAAACACTATTGAGTGTTGATGTCTCAAATGAGACCCCAAGGATCCTATTTATAGGGGAAAAAATGAAGAAAAATGGCCTGGGTAGCCGCGCGGCTAGAAGCCAGCCGTACGGCTAGGGAGGGATGCGACTAAGGCGTGCGGCTCGAAGCCAACTGTATGGTTGGGAGCCAACCGTGCGGCTAGGGTACGGCCAACCGTACGGTTGGGGGGCGTGCGGCTGGCTATTAAAAAACCCAAATTTTTTTAACGGGGCGTACGGCTGGCCGTGCGGTCGATCCCCGTCCTAGTAAGCGAAGTGACGACATGGTTTTGGTAGATTCCTGACGCGCTCGAAAATCAGGATTTTTCTTAACGGTCTTCTATATGCATGACGACTCAAGACTTGATGCAGAATGCTCGTTTTGTATGAAAATCATGTTCACACGAGAGTCGTGGATTGGGGTGTTCACAGCATACTTGCTTAATTTTATTTAAGGTCTATTTTCTATATTATAAACTCCCACAAAATTCATATCAAGTCCGGAACTCACCTACACACTAGAGCACCCTACTAGACGGATTTGTAGCACGACAAACCCAATGCAAATACAATTTGTCGCACGACAAACCCACCAATCGCACGACAAACCTTGTCATGTCGTGCGACAATCCCCCCAAAACACCAACCAACCACTTCCTGACACATCAGTCCGACAGAACCATCACCTCAGCCGTTTGTCGCACGACATATGTATATGTCGCGACACAATTGTTCCCCTGTTGCAGTATATCGCGCGACAATTACTCCCGAGTACTATAAATAGGCCAACACCCTGATAGGTTCTAGGCAGCCATTCCTCACCAAAAAGGACACGGTTCTGACACCAAAAATCCTTATTCCTCTCTCACATTTCTAATCTTTAAGCCTTATTCGGAAGCACCTTTGATAACATTTATTTCTGCAAGAGTCTCGGATCTAATCTTGGCATCCGAAGTGCCACCTTCTAAAGTCAGACCGCTTGAAATATTTCAAAGAGGAAAGCTGATATTCGCCGGAGGTTTTCTCTGCCGTATTATATTTTCCCTCTTTCATTCTTATATTTATCGTCGAAAAGGTAACTAAAGTCTCTTCTAGTAATCAAATAATATATCTGGATATTAGTTTTATTGTACTTTATTTAATAATGATAGATTTGTTTAATTCTTAATTAAGTTTATTATATACATACTTGCTTAATTTCTCGAATGTAATATAAGTGAGTAGGGAGTTGGCTTGCTTGGGCCAACATAAACTGAAAGCGTTTACTTCCACCCTCCCTGTTTCAATTTTAATTAAGTTTATTATTTGTAGACTCTTTTTATCTGTTGTTCTGTCCACTTTCTAGTTGGATCAACTTATTGTCAAGTTACTGTTATTCTATCATTTTCAAACAAAACAACTTGATAAAATCATTTGTAAAACCAGAAAAAGTAAGATCATTTATCATCCGGCTAAAACCAAGTTTTCAAAACCCGGACTGATAAAGCTTACTTATGAATTAAATTCAGACATATTTTGTCTTCCATATATACTGTAATGTATCTGATACACTCTCCTCAAGAGTTCACTTCCATATCAAATCAATTCCAATAAGATCCGATCTTTTCTAAATTAACCTAACAAGATAATTGAAATTGTTATATGAGGAAAAAATACCGAATCATTCTCATTTCAAAATAGATAAGATAAACTTTTGTCACTAGTAATCAGATTTCGACAAAACCAAAACATCGGATCACGGAATACAAGGTTTTCATCCCTTTCCCCATTTTTCCTAAAAGTCAGGTTTTCATGAGTTATTTCCAGAAAGCAGTAGAATATTAGTAAAACCATACAAGTTTTCCAACATAGAATAAACATATAAGACCACTACAGACCAAAAAGGTGGAACGGGTGCTTAACACCTTCCCAATCCGTAACATAGTTCCTGAATCCTATAGAATCCTGGTTTTATAGATAAACGTGTAAAGAAAGGCTTATCTATAGCCTTTCATCGTACACAACTATTTTGTCCGTTTTCTCATAAAACGTACTGGCGACTCTGAACGAACCCTCTTACATCTATAAATAGGATAGAGGGACACCCGATATGAATTATCAACACATAGAAGCAAATGGAATAACGAAATCATTTCCGATGTTTTAGACTCCCAAACAAGAGGTTGAGACCCGGGGGTCGCATTTGCAGATTCTTACACTTGTACATCCGTTATTACTTTGTTTTATGAAATCGTAATAAGGTAAAATTTTATAAATACTGTCAAGTAAAAATTTTTAAATAATGTATAATATTCCATTAATGAAGAACAATTGAATTGGACCTAGTTGTTGGGTTGGTTTGCTAAATTAAAAATATTTTGTAGTGTGAAAAGCAACAAGTGAAAAGGTATGTATTTGGGTTTTTTTTTAAATAATGTATAATATTAAATTCTATATTTTATGACTTGAAATAAGACAATATTGCTCTAAAGTAATTTGGTTTTGTTTCCTTTTCTATTTATTTATATATGTATATATTTACATATTAATTTTTTTTTTGTTTTGCTAGAATTTTTGTGAAATTTTGGTTGTTTATGTTTATGTTCTTTGTGTTTTATATTTTTTAGATGTTTTTATCATTGTGTTGAGATGTTAGTTATTAGCTTATTGAGTTTTAGGTGTTTGTTTTGTTAGAATATATTATAGAGTATTTAGTATTTAGTATATATTTAGTTTCCTTATATTAGTAGGTTTCCTTATTCTTTTAGGTATTTTATTGATGTCATGATCTTATAAATAGGATTATCTTGTATCAATATTATTAAGGTTAAATACTTATCCTTTTCTTCTATTCTCAAGATGGTATCAGATGATGGTTAAATTAAACACCCTCACCATTAAACCCATAATCCCCATCATAACCTCATCCTCACCCTCACTAATGACCCACTTACTTTCTATTGTCTCGTTCATCCATCACTGATCTCCAAATATCACCAAACTATACCGATACATTCCTCTTCCCAAGACGATCAATCCGCCGTTAGAATCATCTCCAATGGACCTCTCACGTGCCATCACGGGCCACCGCAATTTTTCGGTTTCTTCGACTATCCAGATCAAAACCTAGAGGCGTCTAAACCCAACAATTCTTACACCTTCATACTCGTCTCTAAGAGATGATCACACTACAAAAAAATCATCTAAAAAGGACCATCCACGTGCCCTCACGCGCCACTTCTCTCTGCGGTGCTTCGTTCTCACGAGCCGTCCACGCGCGGTCTTGTTAGCCGTTAACTCTAACGGCACTAACTGTTACCATTAGTTTTAACTGCGTTAACCCAAAAGTTTTGATTATTTACAATTTGACCCCAAAAGTTTCTGTAATTTTCAGTTTGACCCATAAGTTTTGATTATTTACAGTTTGACCCCTGAAGTTTCTGTGATTTGTATTTTGATCCAAAAAAAAGGGGTAGGGGTTTCTGTCCTTTTCATAATTTGTGTTTTTGTTTTGTTTTGAAAACCTTATTTTTTGTGAAAGTTGAAATGGACAAGTTCTTTGCAATTTTATAAAGTGAAATTAAATGCAGTATTGAAATTAAGGAGGGTTGTAGAAAATATACCTGACGCTTGAAGAAGAAATGAACCTTGCCTATTGCCCCTTTCTCTCTCTAACCTCTCTCTAGATTTTCTCTCTCTAGAAGTCTTCCAGAATCATTCCAATTCCAAGTATACACCTTGTTTAGTATGCAGAAAAACTGGGCATTCAAATAAGGGGTGCTATGAAGTAATTGGTTATCCAGGCTGGTAGGATCATTCTCGGAGTCATCGTTCAAATCAAAGTAATTCGGGATTGCTTACAACCAGTAAGGCATTAAATTCTGCATCTGTTTTGAATAATACGTGAATAATTAATTCTAGTGCTACAAATCATATGACATTCAATTCTAGACAAGTCAAATTTCTTAACCCCTCATCAAAATAATTTATTTCCACAGCTAATGGTGATTCAGTCCCTGTTATTGGGGAAAGGTCGGTTCATTTATCAAATTCCATGAACTTAAATTATATACTCGTAGTCCCCTCACTAAACAATAATTTATTATCTGTTGCTCAGATTACTAATGTTTCAAATTGCATTGTTATTTATTGGCCTTCTCATTGCATCTTTAAGGATATTCAGACAAGGAAGACAATTGGTTATGGTGTTAGGCGAGGAAACTTGTACTACTTGAATTTGGCATTGAAGAACATGAATCAGTTACATCAAGCCCTGCAAATTGATGTGACTCAAGGAAAAAAGGCCGAGGATGAGATTTTGCTGTGGCATCACCGATTAGGTCATGCATCCTTTGGCTATTTAAAAATGTTATTTCCTAAAACTTTTAGGAATGTTGAACTATCTGTTTTTCATTGCAAAACTTGTGAACTTGCAAAGAGCCATTGAACCTCCTTTCCACCATCACTTAATAAATGTTAAGTTCCTTTTATGTTGATTCACTCAGATGTATGGGGGCCTTCTCCCACCCCGTGAGTCTTTAAATGGTGCTCGTTGGTTTGTTACTTTCATTGATGATTGCACAAGAATAACATTGGTATGTCCTATGAAATCTAAAAGTGAAGTAAGTTCTCTGTTTTAGAGATTTCATAAATAAGTCAGTACGCAGTACAAAGCTATTATTCAGGTACTTCGAAGTGATAATGGTGGTGAATACATGAGTACATAATTGCAGGAGTATTTCAAGAATCATGGAATTGTTCATCAAACATCATGCCCGTATACACCTTTGCAAAATGGTGTTGCAGAAAGGAAGAACAGGCATTTACTAGAAGTAGTACGTGCATTATTAATTGGGGCCAATGCTCCAACCTCTTATTGGGGTGAAGCACTTGCCTCTGCTGTCTATTTAATGAACCGTGTTCCATCAGTAGTCCTTGAATTTCAAACACCATTTGACATCTTTCACAAAGTTGTATTGGCTTTTCCAGTACCGAATTCCCCCCCTCGTATATTTGGATGTGTTGCATTTGTTCATTTGCCGAAAGAACAATAAAACAAATTAGAGTCTCGTGCTCTCAAATGTATTTTTATGGGTTATTCATCCTCGGTACAGGTGTTATCATCCTTACACTCGAAAATTATACATAACAATCGATATTTTCTTTCATGAAGAAGATATATGTTGCGCGTCTCTAGTCATATCAAGATTGTAAACAAAAATCCTTATCTGCAAAAATCTAATTAGGCGTAGTAAAGTGGGAAAATAAGGGGTCAATCCAAATCTCGGGGGAAGGAATTGAAATTTATAGAAAAAACTTAAGATTGCCAAATTAAAACCAATTTTGATTTTGGAAAGTATTTTTATTTTCTTTTTATTATTAAAATTAAAATTAAAGAATAACTAATTAGCAATTCACAAGAGAGATTAATCAAATATTGAGAGAAATCAAGGGTTAAGAATCCACCACCAATTACTTTAATTTAACTATTTCATTATCACATGTATGTACCCAAGATAAAATAGAAATTCTAATTTACTTAAACACTTAGGAGTCACCTATGGTATGTAGCATGATCTTAATATTCAAGTAAACTAGTAATTTCAAGATATAACCTTAAAACCAATTTTTATCTTAAATTTTTTGTAAAATCCAATTTCCTTCTTTCATAAAAATAATAACATGGATTAAAGTAAGCTTCCAATGAGTAGCCACTTAAGAAAAACACAAAGGTTCAACACCCATCCATATTAACAATTAAAGTTTAGAAGAGAATTTAGTAATTAAAATCAACACAAGAAAATTCTATGGTGTGTAGTTTGTTTCTTAAATCAATAATCACACTAAATTGGATTGCCTCTTTTGGAGGTCAATCAAAAGGATTTTTTACTAAATTAAGCACATGGGTACTACATGCAATAATATAAGTTAAATTAAATATCGGGGTTTCATCTCTCCCCTTGAAAGGAGATTAGCCTTCCATCATAAATATTGAACATAAGAATGATATTAAATAAATTTAATTGCTCAATTAAAATATTAATCTCAATATCAAAGAGGAACTTACAAAATAATAATGAAAATTGCAATAAATAAAACTCTCGTTGAAATTTAGAACTCCGGTTGAATGATTCTTCCGGCGGTGGTGTGCGCGGCGACTCCTTCTCTCTCTATCTCTTCACAACTTTATTTCTCTCTTGTGGTTGTGTGTCTAGAATGGGGCTAAGGGCCTTTATTTATAGGTGTAAGGATTAGGGTTTAAGGGGAGAAAAATGGAAGGTTTAGAAAAGGAATTAATTTAGATGGAGTGGAGAGCAAAAAAAGTTAATTTTAGGAATGGAAGGTGCTTGATAAGGTAATGGAGATAATGGGCTTGGTTGATGGGATGATTAAAAATATGGGCTGCTGGAGAATATTTATGTAGGCTTCCATAATGGATAATGAGATAAATGGTTTTAGAGAGGGCCCGTAAGAGAGAAATACAACCACTCATTTCCACGACTGTGCGCAGGCAGTAGGTGTTAGAGTGATATACTAAAAGCCATGATTTTATTATTATTGCTTTTGATATGTTATATAGACTCGGTTTTGCTATTTAAATGAGAATCTTTATGGGCAATGGTTGCATTATATTTTCTATTTAAATATTGTGCAAGTGTGTCTTTTATTCCATATAGTAGATGATTTGGTGTGTAGAGTATAGCTTACACACAGAAGATCATATCATCGGTTGTTATGGAATATTAGTTTATTGGTTCACGGTCTTAGATGGAATTGGACAACCATCGGTAGGATTGTAGCACAAGTTTTAGTAGTTTATCTAAACTACAGGAAACGGTACAGTTTTAACTCGTTGTGCTAGTACACTTTGTGTGTAACGAACAAGACCAGTTTGGGTTAATTGTTTTCATATTGACTATATAAAATAATTTAAAATCTCATGGTTATTATGATTACTTATGCTCTTAATCTTGAAATAATTAATAGACATATATATGTAGTGTTTGTTGTTTTGACTCATTAAGAGTGAGATTCATTTATGGATCAATAATCTTCGTGAATTGGATGGCGACAGTATATGTATGATGAATATTAATTATTGACGGAATCAACATCCCGGTATAAGGATTGATGATAACCCCTTGAGAAGCTTATAAGTTTTGATCATGTCAAACCCTGTAGGTGGATTATGTTAATCTGACATGTCAAATAAGTTAAGTAGTACGCTCAAGGATTAAGAAGTCATTTAAATATAGTTGTCAGTAATTTAATTTAAATGACGGTTATCTGAAATCTTAACATGGGGAGAATAATAAGTATTTAATAACAAGGAGCTCGAAATATAATTTTTGAGATAAGGACGGGAGTGCAATAATAATTCTTTAGTGGTGTGAATTATAATTTATGGAAGGAATCAATTCTTAATCGAATTAGGATTCTAGTTTTCCATAGTAAGCCCAAACACTTATTTCTCCCTAGGGACCCTATCGTAGCCTTATATATATGCCATCCTTGCCTCTTCTCTCAACACAATAATAATTCTCACGAATTTAGGGTTTATGCCGTAGAGAGTAGAGAAGGAGATCTTGGTGATACCGCAGCCCACACTCGGTACAGGATTGCACGGCGAAAGGAATACGATAAAAGAGCTTGAGGTTCTATCGAGCCCGTGTTCTCGATTCGTCTCCACCAATCCCTGTTCGTGCGAGACGAGATCAAACCAGAGAGATCTCGAAGGTAAAATTCGATTCCGCACTAGGATTTTACATAAATATTTTTGTTCGGTCTATACGCAATATTAAACGATTCTGGAACTAAGTTTCCATCAGTAGGTTTAGGGACTTTTTTCACCATCAAGATGCTAGAATCTGAAGATCGTCAAAACAATAAAGTTGTATCCATTTGAGTCTTTTTTCCAACCATATATAGCACGCAAAATTTTGAGTTCTGAGCGCAAAGTTATGATCAAAATTCCGAACTGTCACCTAAATGATCAAAAGCAGATTTTTCGCACACTTAAATATTAATGCACTTCTTCTCGAATTTGGACTTCCACACCTCTTAGAACATGATCAATCATCAAATTTAAGCTTGCCTAACCACCAGAATAATTGCCATTGCTTTTTGACACATCTTTGCTGCATTGTTAGTTAAATTTGGCACAAAATTGGACTATTTTCACTTTTCACTTAGAAAGCAAACAAAAGATGATATTTGCACAATTTAGGCAATAATAACGGACTACCAAAAAGATTTTAAGGTATAAAATATGGCATTTTTGGGTGTTTATCACACCACCCCCAAATAACCTTTTGGTAGTCCTCGAGTAAATATGGAGAGATCAATAAGGGTTTACAGTGAAGACACCCATAAACTTTAATTTTTTTTATTTTTTTTCAAGAAGCGGCTTTATCAATGCTTCCCTTATTTTATCTCAGAGAACACTACACAACATATATGCAAGCTAATCAAAGTATATAAGTCTAACAGTACCAAGGCACAATCCTTCTATGACTCAGCGTGTGTGTGTGAATAGCTTGCATCGTGATAACCATTGTATCCAAGTGAGCCTCCTAGATCACCTTCTAGAAAGTAAGCTTTGACTTCAAATCTCTCAGGATATAACTCTTTGAAATGAATAACTCTGAGACTGGGCTAACAATTCACTCTTGTATGTGAGGAAAAAGAGTAGGTGTAATCAAGTTCAAACATCTCACATACACATATAAAAGGCGAGAATGAAAGAAAATAGATCTCATGAAAGGAATGCCAACCGCTAAGTGAGAATGTTGAGTGTATTCACCACAACGCCTTCTCATCTATCCTACACCAAAGGTCAAATGGGTCTTTTACGGATGAAATGGGATCCATAATGATGGAGGTGATAAATGGATGAAGGGTTTTTCTGAGAAGATGGTCCTAACTATATAATATTCGCCTCTTGTGCTGCAAATATTTTTTTTTCTTCTTTTCACTTCTCTTCTTTTTCTTCTTCTTTCTTTTTTCTTCTTCTCTTTTTTTTTTCTCTTTTTGTTTCTTCTTATTTTTTTTATTTTTTTTTAATTTTTTGCAATATTTCTTCAAAATAGCACAAGTAATGTAGAGGTCTTCTATCTTTAACATTTTAACCATTTTCTTCTCAGAAATAAGTGTGTATGAAAATGGGTGGATGGATTGATTGATGAAAAATGATGAGGGCCTATTATCATCCCTAAGGTTTTTTATGCAGGACAAACTACAAGGCTTGTGTCTCTTATAACTCGAAAGAAATATCATTCTCAGTGGTTGACCAAAATGAAGAATAATGAGACCTTACAACGACTTAATACGGTATCCAAGAAAAGTTGAGGCATCTTGTGCCTCGGAGTTAGCGTATAACTCTTTAAAAGGTGAAAGGCTCTAAAACTCATAGGGTTTTTAATCTCCATGATTATTCTGTCAGGGTCACTAGAGAATATCTCTCTCTTCAACTAAGAATATCATGATGCAGCTTGTGTATAGAATGTGCTAAGTTTTAAGAGTTCATGGTGCAATATGCCTTATATAGTATTATTTAACTCAACTAGTTTTAGCAAGCATAATCTTCTTATGAGCAATTATCCTTATTATTCGGTCTCTTCATGGATAACGTACTACACTGCCAAAGCCTAATTTTTTTTTTATTTTTTTAAATTACCCATTCTTTTGAAAAATGTTTTGTTATGATTTTGATAAAATTCCCACCCCCAAATAGAAGGAACATCGTCCTCGATGTTGATGAAAATACAAGTAGAAGAGAAAAAAGGAATTACCTTCGATGACTGCTCAATCAAAATATACTGATAAATTACCAGGGAGAGGACGTAAAATATGCTAAGTATAACCTGGATATATCAGAAGCAATGTACAAGTCTATAATAATAAAAGTATCAGACATAAAAAGACATGTACTCAGAAACAAACTAAGACAGGGGATGAAGACCACCCCCAAACAGAATTTGGGTATCTTAAAACAATTGGGTTGCCTCCCAAAAGCGCTAAGTTTACTGTCTTCAGCCAGACAAAGTGGGCTACTTCAAGAGGAAAGAATGGAACATAGGCTCTATCCCCAAATAGATTGAAAAGATCAATCCTGAAAACTGGATCTATGAGATCAATTTGCTCAACCTGGAGTGTGGTTAATTCATGGAAAGATTTTAGACATTGACCATTGACTTGGAAAGTACTTCCATCTTTGGGGTTTTCAACAGTGATTGCCCCATAAGGTGTGGTGGAAAGGACGAGGAATGGGCCAGACCATCTGGTTTTCAATTTCCCAGGAAAGAGATGGAGTCGGGAATCATAAAGCAAGACTTTTTGACCAGGGTGAAACTCTTTCCTAAGGATGCTTTTATCATGGTTCCATTTCATTTTGTCCTTATACTGCTTAGACAAATCATAAGCATTATTTCGCAACTCCTCAAGTTCATTAAGTTGCAACTTCCTATGTGCACCTGCCTCATCTAGATCAAAGTTAAGGGCTTTAATGGCCCAATAAGCATTATGCTCAAGTTCAACAGGTAAATGACAGGGTTTCCCAAAAACTAAACGGTAGGGAGACATGCCAATAGGAGTCTTAAAGGCTGTACGATAAGCTCACAAAGCATTAGGTAAACGCAAAGACCAGTCTTTTCGAGTGGGATTGACTGTCTTTTCAAGAATCTGCTTTATTTGTCGATTTGAAACTTCTACCTGTCCACTAGTTTGAGGATGATATGCTAGGGCAACTTTGTGAGTAACACCATATCGTTTGACTAGATGCTCAAAAACTTTATTGCAAAAGTGTTTCCCCCCATCACTAATAATAGCTCTAGGGGTACCAAAACGTGCAAAGATACACTCCTTCAGAAAGTTGGCCACAACCCGGTGATTATTGGTTTGGCATGCAATTGCCTCTATCAACTTAGATACATAATCCACAGCAACCAAGATATATTGGAAACCATGAGAAGACGGGAAAGGACCCACGAAATCGATGCCCCATACATCAAAAATTTCGATTATCAAGATGGGAGTGAGAGGCATCATGTGCCTACGAGACATACGACCTAATCGTTGACATTTTTCACAAGCCCGACAATAATCATGGGCATCTCTAAACAAGGTAGGCCAATAAAATCCGCTTTGCAGAACTTTTGCTGCAGTTTTCTTGGAACTAAAATGGCCTCCACAAGCATGATCATGGCAAAAGGACAAGATTCTGGACTACTCATACTCTGGGATACATCTAAGAATGATTTGATCAGGATAATATTTGAAAAGGTAAGGATCATCCCAAGAGTAATATTTCACCATTGACAAGAATTTAGATCTATCTTGCTTAGTCCAATGGTTAGGAAGCTGGTGTTGTGACGAGAAAATTCACAATGTCTACAAACCAAGGAGAATGAGAAAGAGCAAAAAGTTGCTCATCTGGGAAGGATTCAGAAATCGGTAAGTGATTGTCATGAGAGACAACCATAAGCCTAGATAAATGGTCAGCAACCACATTTTCAGTAGCCTTCTTATCTCGGAGGGCTAAGTCAAACTCTTGTAGAAAAAAGATCCAACGGATGAGTCGTGGTTTAGCATACCTTTTATTAAGGAGATGCCTTAAAGCTGCATGGTTAGTGTAAACGATGACACGAGACCCTAAAAGGTAGGCTCGAAATTTGTCAAGGGCAAAGACAACTGCTAACAATTCTTTTTCAGTGGTGGTGTAGTTGACTTGGGCTGGGTCAAGGGTCTTACTGGCATAATAAATGACATGAGGAAGTTTGTTAACTCCTTGGCCCAACACAGCCCCAATGGCATGGTCAGATGCATCGCACATTACTTCAAAAGGTATGCTCCAGTCGGGAGGGCGAATGATTGGAGCTGTTTGTCAGCTCGGCCTTAAGACGCTCAAAGGCTGCAACACATGATTCATCAAAGGTAAAAGGTGCATCTTTAGCAAGAAGATTTGTCAAAGGTCGAGCAATTTTAGAAAAATCTTTAATAAAGCGACGATAAAAGCCTGCATGCCTTAAAAAGGAACGAATATCCTTAACTGATTTTGGAAGTGGGAAAGGAAATCAAATCTACCTTAGCTTTATCGAACTCAATCCCATTAGAAGAGATGACATGACCTAAGACAATGCCTTTCTTGACCATGAAATGACATTTTTCCCAATTTAAGACAAGATTTTTTTCTTGACAGTGCTCTAAGACCATGGTGAGATGGGATAGACATTCATTAAATGAAGAACCATATACAGAAAAATCATCCATAAAGACCTCTAAAAATCGTTCCACCATGTCGCTAAAAATGCTGGTCATACACCTTTGAAAGGTCACAGGTGCATTGCAAAGGCCGAAAGGCATACGAGAATAGGCAAAAGTGCCAAATGGACATGTGAAGGTAGTTTTTTCTTGGTCTTCTGGAGCGACGGGTATTTGGTTATACCCAGAGTAACCATCTAGAGAATAATAGAATGAATGGCCTGCAAGACGCTCGAGCATTTGATCAATGAAGGGAAGAGGAAAGTGGTATTTCCTTGTGACAGAATTCAATTTTCGATAATCAACGCAAACTCACCACCCAGTTTGGACTCGTGTTGGTATTAACTCATTCTCACTATTTTTCACAATGGAGATTCTAGATTTTTTTGGAACAACATGGACAGGGCTGACCCATTGACTATCAGAGATTGGGTATATAATACCTGCATCAAGTAATTTCAGCACCTCGGTACGAACGACTTCTTTCATGGCTGGGTAAAGTCGACGTTGTGGTTCTCAAAAAGGTTTTGCGACTTCCTCTAAGTGACAGAATTGGACTAATATCTTTGAGGTCAAAAATGGTCCAACCTAAGGCAGACTTGTATTGTTGAAGGACGTCAACCAACCGAGCTTCTTGTTCTGATGTAAGATCAGAAGCAATAATGACAGGATGGTTGGGTACCTGGACCTAGATGGATATATTTTAACTCAGAAGGTAGAGGTTTCAGGTCTAAAGGTTTTGGTGAGGTCTCAACATGAGGGGAGATGGACTCAGGCTCAGGTGTGGGAGACTCAAGAGCATAATTACTCACAGGCACACTACTGGGCTCACTATGGACAACTAGAAGATCTTTAGGCTTAAGAGGATTGAAGCGATCAGCCCAACTATTAAGATCCATGGATGGGCTGGAGTCTAACAAAGCATTGACTTCACTAATGGAATCATCTATATCAAAATCAGACCCAAAATAGCTCATACATTAATGTAGTGCATTGTTTGGAAACGATTGGTCTACCATATCTTGAACTAGACTGTCGATGACACAGACTTCCTCTATCATGTCAACATCAGAAGGTTGTTTCATGAGTTGGAAAATGTTGACTTCCACAGTTAGGTTCCCAAAAGTTAGGGTCATGGACCCATTTCGACAATTAATGAGCGCATTGGCAGTGGCCAAGAATGGACTACCTAAAATTAAGGGGATAGTGTCATCAGATGTTTGGGTATCAAGAACAATAAAAATCTGAGACTTTAACCAAAACATCTTCAACAATCCCATGAGGGACCTTGACAGATCGATTTGCAAGTTGCAAAGTGACTCGAGTGGGCTTCATATTCTTCAAACCCAACTCTTGGTAGAGAGAGTATGGTAAAAGGTTCACACTAGCGCCTAAATCAAGTTGGGCATAATTGGTGTCCTTGTCTCCTAATATGCATGAAACAGTTGGATGACTGGGGTCCTTATATTTGACCACGCCCTTCTGTTGAATGACATAAGTAGCTTTCTTAGTGATGAAGGCATCATGAGGAACATTAGTCCTCCTCTTAACAATACACAAGTCTTTCAAAAAGTTGGCATAAGAGGGGATCTGCTGGATAGCACTAAGGAATGGAATATTGATATAGACATTTTGGAACACTTCCTTAATCTCATCAAATTGCTTCGCTCTCTTGGTTGGGGCTAACCTATCAGGAAACAGTGCCTTGGGCATATAGACTGTGGTCTCCATAGGGGTGGACTCAGGTTTTTTCTTGGAAGAACCTTTGGATTGAGTGATCAATGAACCAGGCTCAGGAGTCTTAGCTACAGTTTCCTGGTGGGTGGGTTCAGGAATGGTGGGTGGATCAGACTTGGGGGACATTCTAACATGATTGTCAACTTATCGTTCAAACCGCAAGGTAGTGATAGCCTTTAATTCACCGTGCTATTAAGACTTGCTAGTGGATGAATTAACCTCAAAAACAAGTTCTTTACTAGTCCCCTTAGGATTAGCAACTGATTGGCTAGGAAAATGACCCTTTTCACGCTCAGAATCAATTTCATTTAAACATTGCTCAATTCGCTGGATAGACTATTCATGTTTAGTCATAAACTAAAGAAACATGTCTTCAAGTGCTGGTTTTTGAGGCTGCTGAGGGGCAGTGTGTGAAGACTGTGGGACCATTTCACGAGTAGCACTAAGTGGCTGAGAATAGTCATAGGAAGACCCAGACATAGGGACAATTTGCTGAGACAAAGGAGGCTGGCCTCCTTGGGATGGAAGACGATATTGACCCTGTAAATTACTTTGGGTGGCAAACTGTGAGTCAGGCTGCCTAGCCTATGATTGAAAACTCGGAGGACCTCTAACTTGAGTTTGAGAACGTTGCTGGATGAGAGGTTGTTCTTGCCTCCATGAGAAGTTAGGGTGATTTCGCCATTCAGGATTATAGTGTTGACTAAAGGTTGCAGGGGTGGGTTTCCTATAGTTATTGACTTCACAAGCTTGCTCCATGGTAGGTTTAGGTTTAGGAAAAAATGTTGGGCATGAGTGTGCCTTGTGGTCAGAACTATAACAAATGGTGCATGGAAAGGTGTTGGGCTCATTGTGGACACTCATAACGGGTGTGGGTTGGTTAGTGTGGTGCTTTGTGGAACAAGCCAAAGCCTCAACAGTTTTGGTCAAAGATGTTAACCCATGCATTAAATGCTTAAGCTCGGGGTCACTTTTGACCTCATACATGCCTCCAGACCTAGGTGATGGATCAGTCCTACAATATTCATTTGAGACATCCCACTGTTAGGAATCCTCTCCTAGTTTCATAAGAAAGTTATAGGCCTTAGTAGGGATCAGACTCATGAACTTCCCTCTATGCATAGACTCAATCATGTTACGTGAACTAAGGTTCAGGCCATTGTAAAAGCTTTGAACTAGACGACTTTTTTCACGACCATGGTGAGGGCATTTGATGATGAAATCTTGGAAGCGATCCCATGCTTCATAGAATTGCTCATTTGGTTTTTGACGAAAATCTTGAATTGCTTAGCGCATTTCATTGGTCTTACTCATGGGGTAAAACTTAGACATGAACTTCCTCACAAGTTGATCCCAAGATGTGATGGAATTTGGAGGCAAAGAGTTAAGCCATAAAGATGCCTTATCTTGAAGGGAGAAAGGGAACAACCTCAAACGCACATTTTCCTCATCTAGATTTTGATTTCTAAAGGTGGCACATACATTGAGGAATTTACTTAAATGAGTGTATGGACTTTCACGATCCAAGCCATGGAAGCTTGGGAGCATAGAAATTGTGGCAGGCCGAATCTAGAATTGAGTGGCTACAGTGGGTGGGAGAACAATGCATGTGGGCGGGTTTGCAGTTATAGGAGCAAAGTAATCCTTTAAGGCTAGTTCAGCCGCCATTTCCGGTGGAGGCTGAGGTGCAAGAATATGTGGTGGAGAAATGGGATGTGAATCAAAAGATGGTAATGATGACTCACTAGATGATCGTATTAAACGATTGGCAGAATCACGACCTGCCCAAACTTTCATGAAAAACTCCTACTAACCAAGGACTCAAAGACTCAAGTGCACACAAAAGGATTCCTAACACAAAAGCATCTAACATATAATGTTTTGATTTCTTTGCTTATGTGAAAGGGTGGTCCAATTTTAATTATTCGCGGGCACTTAAAACACGATATCTTGATGTGCCTGAAAAAAATTGCGCTCCTATCTTTTCTAGATAGAATTGCTAGCTTACCAATTAAGGCTACCAAAATCAACAACCTGGTGAGTTCCTAGGAAAGACAAGGGGGCTGAGGCCACTTAAATCCCTGCCTCCTTAGACATCTTCGGGTCTTTTGCCAGAACTTTTCTAGACATTTTTGATTTGATAGATACTCACTGGAGTGACCAACACATTCTTCTTTCAAAGAGGTCCTATGAACACCGATCCCTAATTGGCTCGCTAGTTGATTGATTTTATTAAGTGACGGCTTAGGGTTAGCAAGCAATTGGAAATGATTGAGTGGGTGATAAAGTCCCAACTCGTTTCAATGACCGGGTATAGGCCTTAGGTTCAATTTTAGCATAATATGAATAATGAGGGAATGTAAGCACGTAAGAAAGTTGGAGCACGCAAGAATTGAACTCGCTAACAGGAGAGGCGCGAGTGATTAGAAAATTTACCTCTAGGGTGATGATGAAGTTGAGTCAATCGGGGGGAAATTTCTCCTAAATTTCAGTCGTCCTCGAGAGTCACACTGACCCAAACAAAGAGTCTTCAAATCCAGTCTTTGGTTTCCTTAAAAGCTGCAATCTCTGTTTGTTCAATTTCCCTAAATGCTTGTACCTGTTTAACCTTAATTTGGGACTCCCCAGATAAAATTATAATTAAAAAAGTCCAATATCCAATTACAATCCAAAGAAAAAAAGAAATAAACTACCTAAAAAAAAGTTTCCTAAAATTAAAAAGGAAAATAAAAATAAAAATAAAGAAAGTTTCCTAATCTATTACAAAGAGAATCTTTAAGCTCTATTAATCTTCAATTGTTTCCTTCTTCATCAATTCGGCAACGGCGCCATTTTGTTGCGCGTCCCTAATCGTATCAAGACTGCAAACAAAAACCCTTATCTGCAAAAATCTAATTAGGCATAGTAAAGTGGGAAAATAAGGGGTCAATCCAAATATTGGGGGAATGAATTGAAAATTATAGAAAAAACTTAAGATTGCCAAATTAAAACCAATTTTGATTTTGGAAAATATTTTTCTTTTCTTTTTATTATTAAAATTAAAATTAAAGAATAACTAATTAGCAATTCACAAGAGAGATTAATCAAATATTGAGAGAAATCAAGGGTTAAGAATCCACCACCAATTACTTTAATTTAATTATTTCATTATCACATGTATGTAGCCAGGATAAAATAGAAATTCTAATTTACTTAAACACTTAGGAGTCACCTATGGTATGTAACATGATCTTAATATTCAAGTAAACTAGTAATTTCAAGATATAACCTTAAAACCAATTTTTATCTTAAATCTTTTGTAAAATCCAATTTCCTTCTTTCATAAAAAAAATAACATGGATTAAAGTAAGCTTCCAATGAATCGCCACTTAAGGAAAACACAAAGGTTCAACACCCAACCATATTAACAATTAAAGTTTAGAAGAGAATTTAGTGATTAAAATCAACTCAAGAAAATTCTGTGGTGTGTAGTTTGTTTCTTAAATCAATAATCACACTAAATTGGATTGCCTCTTTTGGAGGTCAATCAAAAGGATTTTTTATTAAATTAAGCACATGGGTACTACATGCAATAATATAAGTTAAATTAAATATCGAGGTTTCATCTCTCCCCTTGAAAGGAGATTAGCCTTCCATCATAAATATTGAACACAAGAATGATATTAAAGAAATTTAATTGCTCAATTAAAATATTAATCTCAATATCAAAGAGGAACTTACAAAATAATAATGAAAATTGCAATAAATAAAACTCTCCTTGAAATTTAGAACTCCGGTTGAATGATTCTTCCGGCGTTGGTGTGGGCGACTCCTTCTCTTTCTATCTTTTCACAACTTTATTTCTCTCTTGTGGTTGTGTGTCTAGAATGGGGGCTAAGGGCCTTTATTTATAGGTGTAAGAATTAGGGTTTAAGGGGAGAAAAATGGAAGGTTTAGAAAAGGAATTAATTTAGATGGAGTGGAGAGCAAGAAAAGTTAATTTTAGGAATGGAAGGTGCTTGATAAGGTAAATGAGATAATGGGCTTGGTTGATGGGATGATTAAAAACATGGGCTGCTGGAGAATATTTATGTGGGCTTCCATAATGGATAATGAGATAAATGGTTTGGGAGAGGGCCCGTAAGAGAGAAATACAACCACTCTTTTCCGCGGCTGTGCGCAGGCAGTAAGTTTAGGGCCTTTTTTCACCTTCAAGATGCTAGAATCTGAAGATTGTCAAAACACGAAAGTTGTAGCCCTTTGAGTCTTCTTTCCATCCATATATAGCATGCAAAATTCTGAGTTCTAAGCGCAAAGTTATGATCAAAATTCCGAACTGTCACCTAAATGATCAAAAGCAGATTTTTTGCGCACTTAAATATTAATGCACTTCTTCTTGGATTTGGACTTCCACACCTCTTAAAACATGATCAATCATCAATTTTGAGCTTGCCTAACCACCGGAACAATTTCCATTGCTTTTTGACACATCTTTGCTGCATTGTTAGTTAAATTTGGCACAAAATTGGACTATTTTCACTTTTCACTTAGAAAGCAAACAAAAGATGATATTTGCACAATTTAGGCAATAATAACGGACTACGGCAGTTTTGGGTGTTTATCAATATGTATTTTCATTAGGCTGAACTTCAGGAGGGAATCATAGTGAAGTTCAAGCTTTTGATTTTGTTGGCAGAGATGATAATAAGATAATTCAACTCGAGGTATCCCCACAGTCGACCTCACAAACCTCACAACTACCGAATCCACCAAGTTCACGGCCAAATTCGCCACAATCGAGCTCACTGAGTTCACGGCTAAATTCACCACAGTCTTCAATCATGCCATCGCCTGGTACAAATAACCAATTGTCTCCCTCAAACACATCTGAATTTGAATATTAAGTTCCTCCTCCAGATCTGCAGGTATCTTCTCCTGAACCTCCAAAAAATAACTCCCTAATCGAATCAATAGAATCATGCCTAAACCAACATATGAACCTGATCTTGCTAGTAAAGCCAAATATCCCATGAGTAACTATGTGTTTTACGATAGATTTTCTAAATCGAATAAGTCATTTATAAATCAATTATCTTCTGTATCTATTCCTAACAATATCCAGGAAGCCTTAAGTGATCCAAAATGGAAAGCAACAATAGATGAGGAGATGAAATCCTTAAGGAAGAATGGTAGATGGGATATAGTTAAATTGCCAATAGGGAAGAAGCGCGTTGCTTGCACATGGGTGTACACGGTAAAATATAAGGCAGACGGAACCATCGAAAGATTCAAAGCAAGACTAGTGAAAGGCTACACCCAGACACATGGGATTAATTATTTGGAGACATTTGCACCAGTAGCAAAAATTAACACTGTGCACGTCTTGCTCTCTTTAGTGGCTAATTTGGATTGGCCACTACAACAATTCGATGTGAAGAATGCATTCTTGCATGGAACGTTAGAAGAAGAGATATACATGGAGCTCCCACCAGAGTACAATGTTCCTGTAGAACACAGGAACAATGTTTGCAAATTAAAAAAAGTTTTTGTATGGCTTAACACAGTCTCCGAGAGCTGTGTTTGGGAGATTTACTAGATCAATGAGAAAATTCGATTACAAACAGAGTAATTATGATCATACGTTATTCCTGATCAAGAAGTGTAATGGGAAGATCACGTCACTTATTTTTTATATTGATGACATGGTTGTCACCAGGGATGACACTCGTGAACAAGAAGCACTAAAGAAATATATGGCTTAGGAGTTCGAGATGAAAGATCTTAGCGAGCTAAAGTATTTTTTAGGGATTGAGGTGTCCAGGTGATCAAAAGGCATCTTCCTCTCTCAGAGAAAATATGTGCTTGATTTACTAACTAAAACTGGAATGTCTATTTGTCAGCCGTTAGATACTCCCATGGAAGAAGATTGAAATTGGAAGTTGAAACTAATCAAGTGCTGGTTGATAAAAGGCTTTATCAGAGATTAGTACGAAGACTGATGTACTTAGCACATACTAAGCCCGATATTTCCTATGTATTGAGTATTGTTAGTCAGTTCATGCATAATCCCGGTGAGAAACATATGCGAGCTGTGATGAAGATTCTTAGTTATCTAAAGGCAGCTCCTAGAAAAGGGATCTTGTTTACAAAGAATAGTGATTTCTTGAATGTGGAAGGGTACACTGATGCTGATTAGGCAGAAAATATTAGTGACAGGCGGTCTACATCAAGATATTTCACATTTGTTGGTGGGAATCTCGTCACGTGGCGAAGGAAGAAACAAAATGTTGTTTCTTGTTCGAGCGCCGAAGCAGAATATCGAGGAATGGCAATGGGAGTCCAAGAATTATTGTGGCTGAAGTTGTTATTGACTGACATAGGTTATTCGCCAAGAAAACCCATGATGTTATACTGATAACAAAGCAGCGTGCGAGATGTTCCATATATATTAGTTTCCGAGGAAGTGATTAGTTTTGTAGCTGATATTTTGAATCAGTGGGGGTGGATTTTGATTTATAGTTCAGGGGTATTTTTAGTATGAAAAAGTGGTTTTCTAATTATTTGGGTTTTTTTTTTTTATTTCGTTAGGATATTATTTTAGAAAAGTTTAGTTTTTGGATTAAAACTAATAATTTTAAGTCTTAGGGACCAAAAAATTATGGCCCTTATATTAAATCAATAAGTAACAAAATATACAGGCATTGGGTTTAGAAAACCAGGTTCAATTTTTCTCTTTTTAATTATGTAAGTGCCCTAACTAACTAAAGCAAATAGTCAAACATTATAATTTTTAGTATATTAACTTAATTGTATTGGTAGATTTTATTCAACTCTATTTTAAATCTTTTAATTTCATTTAATTTAGTATTTTTTTTTCAACACTTTGTGCAAGTGGACATAATGAATAAATTATCTTTAGAAAAAAAATTAATTATTTTGAGAGATGATAAAGAATTATTAGTTTTGGAGAAAAAATAAGACACATATACTAAAAGGACACGAGATACTTTTAATGATAACTCGATATACTTTTTTCAAGATTTCATTTAATGAAAAAAAAAATTATTTCAATTTCTCAATATATATATTTCATACGCTAGCAGAGAAGTAAGTGGTCCCTTTCTTTAATCAAATTACAATGAAAATGTTGAATAAATTTACCTAAATCTTGCTATTTCTAATTCGATAGCACTCTTATAATTTGTTCATCTACTATCAAAGCTATTTTTTAACTTTATTTAGTAATAAACTTAGTAGTTAGCTTTCTCCAATATTTCAATAAGTTATTTATACTTACAAAAAAATAAAATAACAGATAAAAATATAAACAGCAGTATAAAGTAGGAAATAATGGTTAAAATGAAATATTAATAATATAATGACGTAGAAAGAAAGTAATATTGACTTATTTAAATTCTCAAATAAGAGTAAATGATATTTTCATCAAAAATTTACGACCAGAAGACCAAAAGGGGAACACATACTATCAAATATATTGTCAATATTCATGCAAATATTGTGCTCTATACAAATGTAAGAAAATAGGACTTTAATTGTCATGCACAATAGGATATATCAATAATTTAATTCCATGCAATTGAAGTTCATTTACAAGAAGACCATTTAACATCAATTTGACATGGGGACAAATGCACATAAGCTCTTTGTCGGAGTTTCTTAGTGCGTTTAGATTGCTAACTTTCCAGAGTTAGCAACTTGTCTCACAATTAGTGCTTTAGCATGTTACGTATCTAATATGGCTCCAGTTTGTGTATTTTTGTAGTATACTATTTTTCTTGTAGGAATGGGAAGCATCTGTGATATCCTGAATCCCGTTACGAGATTTTCACCTCTGGAACCCGGTTAGTCACGGATGTTGTACATGATGGCGGATTTAAAATGTAAATTTAAACTTACAAAAACTTTTCTTTAGTGACATTTCAGAAAATTTCAACATGTGAAGTTCGTTTAAGTAACAAACCAACTTGTAATAATCAAAATCATTTTCGTGCAAATATATCCACTCCACATTTAAAATCATTCATACAAGCTCATTTTAAATGTCATTTATACATCAAATTCAAAGTCCAATTCTTATCATAAAGTTCATATATAATACAACACCAAAAATAATTGTACAATATTGTCCTTCCCATAAAGGATTAGTAAACGGTCTATGGACATCAGATGCCTTCTAGAAAATTAGAACCACACGCCACCCGAGATGCTAACCTTTTAAGATTATTAAAAAATGGGACTGAGCCAAATCCGGGCTCAGTGAGAACTATATATGTTTGTCTGAAAAATACACATCGCATATAAAGGCGCATGCAATTTTATATAGGAAATAAGTACTTTGCTTCATTACGATAATTTGAAAACAATGCAGTGCAAATCAATGCAATCCACACACGAATGCGTGCGAAACCCCACTAGAATTCCTATTCTAGTCAGTGGAAGCTATTTACCCGACTAATCGATCTCGTTCCTAGACATTCGGTAAGATAGATCCCTACATGTTATCGTATCACTAGAGGGTCGTTAGTATAAAACCGTCTCTTTACAATCACTAGTTTCCTAAGGTTCGTCATGCCAAAGTGGATTTGTCTAAAGCATGAATCGATGTTATCCCGTGCTTATACCGAAAGTCAGTAACTATCGGCCAAGTATTTAACATTTTCTCTTGGTTTATAGTTCATTATGAATTCCATACTTGGCCAACTAATAAGCATCACACTAGACCATTCGTCTTAAGCATTTTGTTATAGTGTTCTCCCATCTAGCCACTCCATTAGCTATGCTAGCCACTTGATTACTAATATCATACATTCATTGTCATTAGACCAACTAATCTCATAACGAGGGGTGGATTTGGTACAATACAGTACCATACCGAACATACCGAGTACCGTACCGAAAATTTAGTACTCCAAAATCCATTACCATTACCATAACAAAACTTTGGTATACCGAAATTTGGTATAACGAAATATCGGTATGGTAAGGTACATTACCAAAAAAATCAATCCTACAAAAAAAAACAAAATAGTAGCTTTCTGGGTAAATATTCAAATATACATCAACAATAGCAGCCAAAAAAAAAAAAAACTGTTGGGCAAACCTCATTAAGAAATAAGAATTCATGGCTTAGTCCTCTAGCCAAAAAAGATACTATATTGAAGAATATAACTTATATTAAAGGCATACGATTTATAAAATTAATCCACCATTTCTAATATATTTTCAAGTTAAGCTTTTTCCT
The DNA here is from genome assembly GCA_021464415.1 of Lonicera japonica. Lineage (NCBI taxonomy): Eukaryota > Viridiplantae > Streptophyta > Magnoliopsida > Dipsacales > Caprifoliaceae > Lonicera > Lonicera japonica. The sequence goes on from JAKCWG010000655.1 coordinate 365,539, forward strand.
AGAAAAAGAAACATCCAGCTCCTCATTTTATTAACTAAAGCGACATGAAATCAACTCTTCATAGTCCATAGCATAGCCTGCCATCACCTAATTCAACGACACAAGAACATATACGTTACTACAATTGTTAAATGAGATCTTATAACCTACTGGAATTTGTATAATTTTTTTGTAACAAGATATCACATGACAGTACTTTAGATGTAACTTACATATTCTCTCTCAGAAGGAAAGTTAATTAGTTATGATTTCTAATATATCTAATCATCAAATTTAAAATTTATATATATTGTGAAATAGGACACTCGATTATATTTAAAAAATGAATAAAAATTTGAATATGGGACTATGCAAATAGAAAAATGATATCAATATACTTATGTTGAAAATTGTCTTATCGAAAAATTGTGAAACTTAGAAATTGATCGATAGAGAAACCAACAAGGTAATTAATTTGTGGGTAATGGGGGTATTGGACCATTCATCTATAATTTAATTAATCTGTGGGTTGTGGGCTGTGTGGGTATTGGAATATTGGACTATTGGTAATTAATTTGGTAATTTATTAGTATTTGGTATAATTGGCACAATTGGTACGGTTCGGTATGGTATACCATGGTAATACCAAACTTTCGGTACGGTACGGTATACCATCGGTAATGAGTTTAAGTACCGGTGTCGTACCAAATAAATTCGGAATGGTACAATATCGATTAGTATTGTACCATAACCAAATTTCGGTATATTTTGGTAATGGTTCGGTTTGGTACAGGTTAGTACGGTATTATTGGTATATTTTCCCACCCCTACTCATAACTACATGTATTCACATGCTTTCGTATGTCATTTAAGGATTTGATAGTTGTTAGCTCTTTCCACTTTACATATTAGATCATTATGATGGCCAAAAGCTTTTCTACGTGTATAATAATCTGTTCAACAAAATTCGTGTTCACCCGCAGAATATCTGAGATAATATATATATATATAAAAAACAACACATTACATAACAAAATAACATTTATCAAGATCGCAATCATATATGTCTTTCTGTCGTGTCAATTGATGGAGACATAAATACAGGATCGTTTGATGTTACGTATAGATTGAACAAAAAACTTTTGCTAAAACCCTATAAGAATAAAGGGATTTCACCTTTGTGGATCATGTAGAGGATCCATATGAGGAGACTAGGGTTTGAAAGCATAAGATTGCGATTTGGTCAGATTTTTTTGCCACCGAAACGACTTCTGATCGTCCTGATTTTTTGATCAATGATGGTAACTTTGCGTTCCGAACCACATATCCAAAAATCAGCCCGATCCAACGGTGCAATCAAAAGTTAAGATTAATTTACGACTGTTGTGTAGAAAAACCTAAAGATCTTTCATCGTTTTCCTTCCGCTATCAAATTTTGCACCGAGTGTGGGCTACGGTATCACCAAGATTTTCTCCTCTCTCAATAGAACAAACCCTAACTCATGAGAATTATTATTATCTTGAGAAGAGACAACGCCGGCGTATATATAAGGCTACGATAGGGACCTTAAGGAGAAATAAGTGTTTGGGCTTCTTATGGAAAGTAGAAATCCTAATTCCACTATGAATTAGTTCCTTCCATAAATTATAATTCACACCACTAAAGAATTATAATTGCACTCCCGTCTTTATCTCAAAATTATATTTCGGGCTCCTTATTATTAAATACTTATTATTCTCCCCACGCTAAGATTATAGATAACCGTCATTTAAATTAAATTACTGACAATTATATTTAAATGACTTCTTAATCCTTGAGCTTACCACTTAACTTATTTGACATGTCGGATTAACATAATCCACCTGCAGGGTTCGACATGATCAAAACTTATAAGCTTATCAAGGGACTATCATCAATCCCTATACCGGGACGTGGATTCCGTCAATAATTAATATTCATCATACATATAGTGTCATCATCCAATTCACAAAGATTATTGATCTATAAATGAATCTCACTCTTAATGAGTCAAAACAACAAACACTACATATATATGTCTATTAATTATTTCAAGATTAAGAGCATAAGTAATCATAATAACCATGGGATTTTAAATTGTTTTATATAGTCAGTATAAAAACAATTAACCCAAATTGGTCCTATTCAATACACATAAAGTGTACTAGCACAACGAGTTAAAACTATACCGTTTTCTGTAGTCAAGATAAACTACTAAAACTTGTGCTACAATCCTACCGATGGGTGTCCAATTCCATTTAAGATTGTGAACCATTAAACTTTTATTCCACAAGAACCGATGATATGATCTTCTGTGTGTAAGCTATACTCTACACACCAAATCATCTACTATATGTAATAAAAGACACACATGTACAATATTTAAATAAATAATATAATGCAACCATTGCCCATAAAGATTCTCATTAAAATAGCAAAACCAAGTTTATAACATATCCAAACCAATAAGAAAATTATGGCTTTTAGTATATCATTCTAACAATCTCCCACTTAGACTCAAAGCCATGCAACTATGCATCTCACTCCCATTCCCTCAACGTGAACACTCTATGTGTTTTTCCTTCTTATGAATCATCGGCTCTTTCGAGTTTGCAACCGTTTCATTATTATCAAAATAAAGTGAAATAGCTTATAACACTGAAGGTGCCACATCTAGATTCATATGGAAGTTTCCTGAGCCAAACCGCTGCCTTAGCTGCTTCTAAAGCAGCCACATATTCAACTTTCATGGTGGAGTCAGCAATGCCTGACTGCTTGATACTCCTCCAACCAATGCCTCCACCTCTTAGAGTAAACACATAACCTAAAGTTGACTTTCTGAAATCCTAACATTTGACTAAAAATTCTGGTCTGTGTATCCAACATGTACGACTATTTGCCTGGTAAATCAACATAAAAACTTGAGTCCTTTTAAGGTACTTAAGTATATGTTTTACCGTAGTTCAGTGCTCTTTCCCTGGATTAGACTGATATTTGCTAACCATATCAACGGTAAAGTAGATGTCTGGTCTAGTACACAATATAGCATACATGAGACTTCTTACTACTGAAGTATAAGGAACTGCCCTCATCATGTGTCTTATGACACTGATCTTGGATAAAGTGATTCCATGCCTAAAAGGGAGAAACCCTTTCTTGGAATCCTGTATGCTAAATCTGGCAAGAATTGTATCGATATAAGTACTTTGCAATAAGCCCAACATCCTATTTTTCCGATCTCACATAAGCTTAATACTAAGGATGTGACTGACTTTTCCCAAGTCCTTCATATCAAGCTGACTTGATAACTATACCCTCACTGAAGATAATATTCACATATCGCTTCCAATAAGTAAGATATTATCCACATACAATACCTGGAATAACATCGCGCTTCCATTGCGCCTTTTGTACACACAAGACTCATCCGAATACTGATCAAAATCAAAAGATTTGATTGCATGGTCAAAACAGATGTTCCAAGATCTAGACACTTGCTTAAGCCCATAAATGGGCTTCTTGAGCTTGCACAACATGTGCTCTTGGCCCTTTGCTATGAATCCTTCTGGTTGCATCATATAGATGCTTTTATCAAGACTTCCATTAAGGAAACCTGTCTTGACATCCACTTGCCAAATCTCGTAATCAAGATGAGCCGTAATGGATAAGAGAATCCGAATAAACTTTGGCATGGCTACCGACAAAAAGGTTTCATCATAATCGATCCCCTTCTTTCTGAGTGAACCCTTTTAGTAACAAGCCTTGATTTAAGCCCGTCTAATCCTCTCTATCTCTTATATACCCACTTGCATCCGATAGGTTTTATCCCTTCGGGTGGTTTTACAAGATTCCAGACTTTGTTAGAGTACATGGACTTTATTTCAAACTTTATAACCCTTTGCCATTTTCTGTATCTTTATCTTGAAGTACTTCATTGTAGTTAAAAATGGTTTGTTTCTTATTCATCAGGGACCTTGTCATAAGACTCTTCCAAGAATATAAAACGACCAGGTTAACGAACAACCCTCCCACTACGACGAGGCACTACTTGTGTTTGTGTACATTATGCAAATATTGAACATACTAACTCACTATTCACACGTTGTGCTGGTTCAAGAACCTATGTATTAGTGATTTGTTCAAAATGTGCACAAGTATCGGCAATCCTCCCACTATGACGAGGTAATGGAATGTCGATATCCATTTACTGTGGTATTTCCTCTTGTACTAAAGGTATAGACGAATTGTGCCCTGTTTTTCTCTCCTCTCATTTCCACTATAACAACACTACTCCTGGGCTTATGGTCTATGATATAATCCTCTTCTAAGAATCTGGCATTGATAACAATAACCTTACATTCTCGAGGATTATAAAATAAACCACCTTTGGTTCCTTTTGGATACGTAACAAAGAAATACACTTCTATTCTTGATTCCAACAAATCCGCATTACCTTTCAGCACATGTGCTGGACTACCCCATATCCGAATATGCCGCAGACTAGGCTTACGCCTAGTTCGCAATTCTATGGGTGTAGTAGGTACTGACTTTGATGGTACCAAGTTCAGAATATATGCAGCTATTTCTAAAGCATATCACTAAAAAGAATAAGGTAGGTCTGAATAACTCATCATAGATCTTACCATTTCTATAAGAGTCTTATTCCTTCTTTCTACTACACCATCATGCTGTGGCATCCCCGGTGCAGACAACTGGGATGTAATCCCATTCTCTAATAAGTATTCCTTGAACTCTCCCAAGAGGTATTCACCACCACGATCTAATCGTAGTGACTTGATACATTTTCCTAGACGCTTCGCCGTTTCTGTCTTGAATTCTTTGAATTTCTCAAAGACTTTAGACTTACGTCGCATTAAGTAAATGTATCTATACTTTAAATAATCATCTACAAATGTGATGAAATACTCAAAACCTCCTCTAGTCTGGACATTCATGTGACTATACAAATCAGAGTGAACCAGTTTTAACTGTTCTTTAGCGCTATTGCCTTTTGCCGAGAATGATCTCTTAGTCATTTTTTCTTCTAATTAGGATTCATAAACTGTAAGTGCCTCCACTTCCAATGAACCTAATGGTCCATTTTCAACCAGTTTTTGAAT